>CM030369.1:95638761-96181191 GCA_003604175.2 Clonorchis sinensis
CTTACTTCGGTCGGTGATTCCCGACTGATAGGTTATGGGAGCACTGGCGTCCCGCATACCTGACATTCCTCATGCAAATGCTCCACCGGTCATGTAGTGCTGTGTGGCAATGGTTCACAAACCTTTTCCGTTTTGATACATCGCTTTCCCATGCGTCGCGTTAATTCGCCATCCTGTAACTTTACAATCCTGTGACTTCGCCATCCAGCGAAACTTGTCATTGTTGCGGGTTCTGGCCTACTTTTGGGCGAAAACAGACATGAGAGTTCGTAGATTAAGCATCCTGCAAACTTGTGAGTACGTTGATCTTCTATCTTCAATAATATGGGGAACACAGGTGAATTTTTCATTCAGTGTCAAGTATTTAGACGTAAGATCCCATTAGTCCTGCTTGATTTTTGATGGCTGACGCTGATTCCATGACTGTGGGCTCGTACTACGCATACCGAATTCATTGAATGGCTTTGTCCATGACTTCCGCTATAGAGCCGAACTTATACTAGTCGAGACGTGAATGCCAGTTAGCAGTCTTCAGTAAACGCAGTTTTTTTCAGACCTTCAGTGTGGATTTTTACCATGTGGTACACAGTATTTACGTACAGTTGATTCGAATAAATTGTCATTGCTGAAGAAATTCTACGCTATTTTTCTGGAGAAGTGCATTCTTCAGTGTTTTGCGGACAGAGCTGATGATATTTTTTCAACTGCAGAGACTGTAAGCCTTACAAAAGAAGGAGGGCAGATATTGAGTCGAGCTAGCTTATTGGTTAAGGCACCAACTTACCATTCGGAAGATCCGTGGTTTGAACCAAAGCTCTGCATATTGACTGCTCCTGTCTAAGCTTGAACAACCCGGCAGTATCCCATCTCTCGTGCCTCCGTCCGTTCGCATGGCAGCTATGCACTGCAAGAGTGTTAAGGCTGAGTGGTTGTTACTTTTAGAGGAATAGATGTTTCAATTATATTCGTTTCCAAAAAATTTGATCAGTCCCTCCAAAGTTCTCGTATCATTCAGATTTTTGGTTCACCCTCATCAACGTACGTTTTTTTCACCTGCTTGTGCTTCAAGTGGAGTACCCATCTAGAAAGCATCCAATTCTTGGACATCGTACTTCTAAAGAACACCGGAGGTATACTTTCATACCACACTGGGTACAAAATGAATCCTGAATGAATCCCGTTAGGCAGTCCGCCGCCATAGGCAAAGTAGAACTACATGTTCGGCACCCCTAGCTACCAAGGGCTCTTGAGCTAAGCAAGCTTTGTAAGAAACAGCTTTGATTTACTTTAGAAATTTCATGGTGGGCTCAGGTAGGAAAGAGCGGAAGACTAATTCATGTTACATGGGATTTCTCCATCTGCACGGGCAATTTGTGTATCATGTTGATTGTTTTTTGTGAGAAAATAGTTCTAAATAGATTTCTGAAACATTCTATCACCTTGATCAGCCTCAGTACAACCTATGGAATATGTATGCTACGATATGTTAACATTTCGGTTAAGGTCTTAAGTCGCGGACGGAAAACGCGCGCGCGAGTTAACTGAAGTGTAGAACAGACACTGATTGATTGATCTCTGGGAGTCATCTTACCATGGTCAGGATAACCAAACCGTAAGCTTCAGCTGTTTCTATGCTCAGAATCGGGGCTCGCTCGATTTGATCAGCAGCTGTTCGCTTGTTGCTAAACCTTGGGGTTTGTGTTACGCAATACTATTCGGAAGGTGTTGACCAGATCGTTCCGATGATCAGTATCCAACAGATATCCGACTGTTGCCGATGCGGGATTGCCATTTGACCTCTGACCCGTCTGTTTTTCCGACATAATTTCCGTCCGGAATCTGTGTCCTGCGAAGTAAGCATCTCTGCAGCTGCAGGAGATGGAGTCTGGGCTCACGTTTGTGCACAACGAATCCTGTTGGTCCTTCATGAGGCGTAGCTTGCCATCTGTATATACATATTTGAAAGCCGGCTATAATACGATACTCGAGGTAACCATCACTTAGCAATCTTTACTTTTTTCGAAAACTTCGGATCACAGCTGTTTCCGACTACGATTGTCCGGTCGGTTCTGATGACAGCGAACTATGATTGATGTATTTTGATGAGTTCTCATGGTAAGTCCAGCATACTTGACAAAATGTGGTACCTTATTCGGGGTGCAAGTTGTCCCGCTGCTTCATCCAACGTTGATGACATTTTATGTATGTTGTAAAAACATTTCATGAGGAAGTGTCCTGGGGAAACTTAAAACTTTGCTTACGTAATTGGTAAGCTATCAGTATTAGTGTACTGTTCATTACTTTGGCATTTAACATCCCCCCACGTTTCTTCTGTCCCTATTCGAACCCCGAACCACTTTTGTATTTGGTGTGTACACATAAACTGGCATTTGCTTGTTCCAGCCACTTCACTCATTTGACCTTGAGGTCATCCAGCCATTTTGTGGCCGCGTGACTGTCTCACGTGTGAGCCTGTTTTGCTCATTTGGTTTTTACTTTTATAGTCCAAGTGGACCATTTGTTGTGGACAAGTATCTACTGTCGAGGTTTGTATATTTTGTGAATTTATGCCTCACATTATTAGGACTGTATAGAAACCCAGCTCCGACTTTGTTTTGCCTTCCCGGAGGTTCTCGTATTACGTCACTTGTATTACGCGTCACTCGAGGATTCAATTTGCGGGCAAAAGGATTGCACAAATATCCTACTGTTAAAAGTCCACGGTCGTCGGGTTATTTCTTATTTTTTGTATGCCACTTTGTAAATCAGCTCTAGTCGTAAAGTAGTAAGGACTGAGTTGTAACTCTGACAGCCGTCCTCATTAGGCCACAAGTAAAATCATTATCTTTGGTCTGCTGTTCGATCAGCTAGTACTGTGGTGGCGTATGTACCTGTGCAGGTTGACTGGCTATGCTAATTAGGAACGACATACACTGTTGACCTTTTTGCAAAAAAAACAGCTGTGTTTCTTTGCGTGTGTAGATGTATATTGTATGGTCCTGATGTTACACGTGTGACCCATTCTGCCCTGAAAAACATCAGCCCTTCACACGTGGCTACTGCGGGAAGCTTGCTCCAAACCTATATAGTGAATTATCCGCGTCGAAATTCGTCTTGCTCTTCTTATGGATTTGGGCGGCCACCAGGAGACTCAAGTGAGCCTCCTTACGAAACTGCCGAAAAAATATTTACTAGAACATGTCGCTATCACAAACACCGTCACTCTATCTGACTTGCTGATGAGGTGCCATGTCTAGACTAGCTAATCATCGTATCTCAACCCCAGGGATCAACAAGCGTAGTTTTTTGCCGGAATCTGTTCTACGTATTAGAGTGTTCGTCAGCACCTCTACTCACTGTGGTGTTTGGTATTTGAAGGCACCGTGCGCATTCTTTAGCATGACTACTCCTGATGATGGGACGGGATGGTTCAGTGGTTTGAGCGCGAATTTACTGACCGGAAGGCCCGTGGTTCGAACCCGACCTCTGCCTCTCGACTTCCTCTATCTAGGCTTGGACAATTAGGCATGGCAATTAGGCACCGAAAGGGTGCTACAGCTGAATGATGATGATGATGATGATGATGATGATGATGATGATGATGATGATGACGATGATGATGATGACTAGTGGTGACGAATGAAGAGGAACTCGGTCGCTCTATGAAGGGTGGTCCTAATGAGCAGCGGCCGGCAACTCTATCTTTGAGGTGGTTACTGACATTCCTGCGGTCTGTGCCCTAGAAAGCAATCATAGTGTCCTAACTATGCTAACGGATATTTGGTTGATCCAGAAGGTCATTGGAAAGTTTCTGCTTTATCATAGTGGTATTTATTAATTGGCACACTCATCATGCTTGAAAACAGTAGCCAGAGGTCGATTTAATACCGCCTTATCGGGAAAAGTGTTGCTTCAGCGTCACACGACTCCTGGTGTACTTTCAATGTCCTGAAAAATATTCATCTTTATGGAATTGAGCATCTTGAAAGTAGCACAAATATAAACCCCTAAAAGCCATCCCAAACAGTGACTTGTTTCGTAACAGAGGCTGAGTATGTGATCGAGTGCTTGCACGAACATGAACATATGACCTCTGTGCACAAAGCTTCATTTTGGATGGTGTTTTGTCCTGACAGTCGGTCGGCCACGCAGAGTATTATAGCCACTTCTGGATGGCCTGGTCACCGGTTCACAACCCTAGATGCTGTTGAGCGAGTATCCAGGATTGTTTATCTTACTGTTGTTTGTACAAAGTGACACTTTCGATGCCAGTCATATGTATGCTGCTAGGTTTAACGAACGGCAAACAGACCAACGGACCGATGATAACATGTAATGTTGATTATCCCTGAGTGAAGCACTGTATCCATAGATCTGCGAAATTTCGGCTGCTACAAAAGGTAAGAGGAATGTGCAGTTTCACGTGAGGCAGTCGCCATAGAAGTGGGTTGCTCTAAGCAAGGAGCACTGTATTTCATCGCTTGTGGGCTTGGATTAGATCGTTTACGGTATACAAACTTGCCGGCAAGCATTATCATAAAACAAGTAGTCCATTACGTGTATACATGTATCGCGATATCTCGAATATCGTAGCAACTGAAACATGAGGCGGCCTGGTGCAACACATTCAATTGCCTGAAAACATCACAAACGGATGATTCGGCTGGGTTCCAGGTGAGTCTCTCGCAAAACCAAACTGATTTGCAAATGAGTGTATGGCACTGATATTTTCCAATTTGGGTTCAAGTAGAGCATAAGGTTGACGGAAACTCGGGGACTGCGCCTACCTGATGAGCCCGGAGGGGAAGGGCGAAATCGGTCGCGGGCTGTCGGAGAGTTTTCAGCAACCTTATGAGTAGTGCATTAAGAAGTAAGTCTGTTTAGTCGTGGATTTGCACACAGGCTTATTTTTACCAATGTCTTCCAGAAAATAGCTTACTACGGGACCAGTCACCAGCAGGGCGGGCGAAAGGAACACGACGACCCAGTAGGCTCAGGCATTGTGGAAAACTCCCACGAATGAGCGCTTAAACCTCTTCCATGGCCTCGTCTACACCATTCAACATGACTAAGTCCGTAGTCCATGATGACATATCTGTGGTGGGAAGGAATGGAGGAATCCTTGCAGAAAAGTCGTATTCCTTGGCAAACGAGACATCAAATCAAGAGAACTTGTCAACACAAACAAGAACATGAATAAAATAGTTGGAATTATGAAAACCAAGTCATTGTATCCAGATAGCTGAATCGACTAAGTATTTGGAACTGTGACTAGTGTGACCCCTTGACACAGGGTTCGAAACCCAGTACATTCAGTGCTCCTACGATTAAGTTGTGCGGATTATTTTGTGACCACACCTCTGGTTACGGCTGGGCAACACTTCATGATAGAAACCCCGGTGGTGGTTGTGATTAGCACATTCTTTTGTATACAGCCACTACAGTAGCATTGCGTCATCCGGCAAGTTCCCAACGCCAGCATGGACGTAGACTTGACAAATTATGGCCTGTCATCTGCCATTGGCATAACGAAAACCGACAAATTTCTCTGCAATCCACAAGCAAGTGGTGTTTACAGTCGAGTGCAATTTGTGCATGACCTGGAGACTTGTCATTTTTACGTCCATGCAATGAGTTATGAATCGATGTTTGTGAACCTGAAGTTTGCCAAGAGTTGGAAGTCTAGCGCACTGCCGCAGAGACCCCATGAACAGATTTTTGCCCGTAGAATAGGAGAACGCTGTGGCTTCTCAGCTAAAAGCTTTCTGATGTGGCTGAACAGTGAGATTGAGTGTTCATGGGTTTAGTATCTTTCATTCAAGGGAACCGCGTCCCTTTTGGAAACGTTATCCTTGTTCGGAAAATTGTTCTGCACGAATAACCAGTAACACCATAGTTGATATACGTTCAAACGCCTCCCGGGATTTGTAGCTGGTATGTTTGATCGAACAAAGGGTCTGAAAGAAGACGGTGATTTGGACAAATCTAAATAATCGTATACTTAAGTGAAATACGTTAAGCCAGGGGTTGTGGTCTTAGCTACGTCTGAATTGGTTGTGTCAAACGTGATGGAAACCGTCTTAGACAGGCGGAAATCGAGTAAAAAAAGGTCTGACGGGGAAACAAAACTATTAGTAGGTACGCAGCGAACTCGAGTGAGCAAAACAAGCGTAAGTTAGCAAACGCTGAACATAAAAGTTGTATCCAGGATCAAATGAATGCACGGATGCATGCCTCGGTAATGGCAAAATTCATGAAAGTGTATCTGGAGGCAGCGCCTGAACTAATGGTGCCAAGTATGGATTGACAGTGGCATGTGTGGACCGTCATCCGTTTCCTGATTGGCCAGCCATATCTCACTGGAAACCCGCGCACAGTTGTTAGTGCCTCACTCGGCTTGTGCTGAGCCGCATGTGCATCCACCTGAAAGCTTCGTACACGGCGCAAACCCCATGGAATATGGGCGGGGTATGAACAAAAGGGGAAGCTCTAAAGCCATCAGTATACCAAAGTGGTGATCCATCATTGTCAATTCAATTGGGTACAACTGAATAGTTGAGTCCCACAAACCGTGAGCAGAATAGCGGAATCACAAAGGGTGCTTTTTACTAGTAAGTTCGGCAAATTCCATTTTTCTGGCCTGTACGAATATGTACAAATGGTGAACCCGACCAATATATAAGGAGGTGTGCAAGCGCAACATTCATATTAAAAGAAACGGTGATAGGTCACGCAAATAGAACGATGATTCAGTCTTGTCGAAAACGACTAGATGATGTTGCCTAGGCCCTGTCATGACCTGAACCCTGATCACGTGATTTCTACCACCGAGATGAATGAGATCGCCTACCTTTGCAAAATCGACGAAGTCCGTTAGGCGACGTTAGATGAATTTTCACAAAGTAAACTACTCACAAGGTTGCTGAAAACTCTTCGACAGCCCACAATCGGTTTAGCCCTTCCCCTCCGGGCTCATCAGGTAGGCGCAGTCATCGAATTTCCGTCAACCTCATATTCTACTTGAACCCAAATTGGACTGATTGCAACGAATACACTCATTTTTTAGTAGTTTACTTTATGAAAATATACTGAGATATCTCAAATATCGTACCAACTGAAACATGAGACGGCCTTTGTGCAGCACATTCAGTTGAAGAGCATCATAAACGAGAGATTCACTTGAGTCTCCCCTGAAAACCAAAGTGATTTGCAAATGAGTGTATTTGACCTTAGATGTAGTTTTTGTGTGGACACAAAAAACCGATTTGAACGACCTGAGAGTTGGGGATTCCTACTCACAAACCTACAATAAATTTGTACAAACATCGCATCTAGCTTGATCCAATGACCAACTTCAGGCATCTGAACTGAACTGCTCACGTGACCAGAGTTCAACACACGACATAACTCAAACAAGACCAATTAAACCAGAACTTTTTTGTGTTACCCAACACCGTTTTTAGCTGACTGTCACGCTTCTACATCGTTCTGTCGATACCGCGTTGTTTTTATCCCACAATCTGCCTGTGTCTTACTGCTTTTGCAACGCTGAACTATCGCTGACGTGGAGAGGAAATTTCACCAGCATCTTCCTTAGCTTTCAAGTGTTCCCTTGTATCTGGAAATCCTGTGTATTTCTGTGAATCCACATATGCTGTATTGACCGAGAAAAATTTCACATTCAGATTGGAACTACTGAATATACAAATAAGTATAGCTTTCAGTAGATCCAGACAGAACCAGAGTTAACTCAAGCCAAAAGCGCGCATTGAACAGGCTAGAAATTCGAAATCCTTGAGGCATCCCGGATATCTGAATGTTTGAGCCCCACAGTGTATGTGAAGAGACATCTGGCTACCCGCACAACTCATACGACGTACCACAGGCACACATGTCTAGCTGGTGCTATTTTTCGCTCAACTGGGCCTGAACAAATAGGGTCACTTTAATCACCATCGTAGGCCTGACACCCCCGAAATGTCCGGAGTGTTAGTACGGGATTTTCATAGACGGATACACATAAACTGAATGCAACAGAATATGTCAAGTCATGACTCAAAACAATAGGGTATAACATGATACAACGTATTTAAAGTGGACGCGATGTAGCAATGAAAAGGTACTGTTCGAAATGTCAACCGAATAAATTTACTTACGGCCCACTCGGGTCAGGGCCGTGGACAAAACGTTAGACAGAATACAACAGTTGATGCTGGCAGCATACGTAGAAGGATTTCTGGCGGCCCTCATCCTAGGCACACACATATCGTCAGCTAGTGTTCCGCTTATCTACACAATAACAGGGTTATGGAAAATCAATTCCACTACTGTTGTATACTCACAGCTTCAGACTAGTCAGGGCGTAAGGACTGGGCTTTGCTGGCACAGATGGGAACATTCCGGCTGCATTACTAACAAGCCGAACCCGGAATGCACCTGCCGGGCATAACTCTACTCTACTCTCCATTCACACGAGATGGTCACAGAAAGTTACTGGTTCAGTGTGTAAGGTATTTCGTAGTATGAGTGACCTACTCTGCACGAGGCGTGTATGCGCTTACATGCATTACTGCTCCGAAATATCCTGACCGAGCTCAATCTTTTGGGTCGCCCCGGAAGCGCGGTGACACGGGATATACGTGTGTCATGCATGGGCACGATCCGACTAGTGCATCATGCAGTACAGAATGCCAACTATGGGCGGCCAGCTGAGACAAAACGGGGATGAAACGGAAACAATGGAGAAAAAAGATCGTATTCCGAATCAAGGATCTTCAGTGGCAAACCACACTGGGCTCCTTTGAGCACGGGTGGTGACACCGATGCAGCTGACAGTGAGGAATGTCGTAGGTTCATCTAGCCCTATGAGTAAGCAGTTGATCGAAGTCAGATGTCACTTCCAAAATGATTGTACGACTCTGTACATCATAAACACGACGAATACTTCGGAGTCTGGAAAGCATTAAAATGGCTAGTGTTCATGAAGCGGCTAACAGTAGAGTAAACTCAGCTTACTGAAACGTGTAAGTGGTAGCCTTCATGTGTTTCTATTCTGTACCATTTGTCTGGAAGTGGTTTCTATACGAAGATTCCTTATCCATTTCGATGTGCAAAAATGTAGGAAATGAAAATGCGGACCTCATAAGGAAGGGCTTCTATATGGGAAAGCCCTAAGGGGGGCTGAATATATACGGACAACCTGGAGAATTAAAAACAGTGAACTCACCGGTTGTCTAGGGAAAAGTGAGCAAAGTGGACTTTACATCATCAACAGTATGTTTGATTTTGCGTCTGTAAGAGTAGGTCCAACTCGAAAATGATTCTGATGATACACAGAGTGACTGGATGACACTATTGCAGTGCATGTTATAGGACACATTCGGTGTAGTGTATCACACCTTCGCTGAAATCGACAATTAACCAGATACTATCGGCCAATCGAAAGGCAGCGGAGACCTTGTCAGAAAAGTTCACATGACCGGCATAAGAAAGGAAAAGCCTCAAGTAAGGCAAGTAGC
This sequence comes from Clonorchis sinensis, assembly GCA_003604175.2. NCBI lineage: Eukaryota > Metazoa > Platyhelminthes > Trematoda > Opisthorchiida > Opisthorchiidae > Clonorchis > Clonorchis sinensis. The sequence continues at coordinate 95,648,280 of CM030369.1, forward strand.
TCCTGTTTACTTCGAATATCGCAACAGTTTTCGGACGAAGACCCTGATGGATACCAACATTCGAAGCAACCACTGCCAGTTGGATTCATTAGGTCATGTATGAAATCGAACTCGCCTATTGCCCTGTTCTACAGTACACGTTAGTATGGTTTGTCAGTGATTAATAACTATTGGTAAAGAACAGAAAGTGAACCAGATACAAAAAGCGAAGATAAAGAGCATTCAAATTTGCCTCAAAAACAGAGATAGCTCTGAACTTAGCCACTGAATTCACACATCTGGTAAAAGTTTGATTCTATGGGGTTTTCAAAGCTTGTATACGTTTGGTTTCATGTACCGCCGGTTTTTTTTCCTACACTTGTATGAGCACTGCGGACCGAACTTGACGCCTCAGTGTTCGTAGGTCTGTATAGACTGAGTTAGTAGCATTTATATCTCCATTCCCTATTGGTGTTATGACGCAGGCTTGCGGGTTAAACGTGAACCGATTTTCTCGGTTTATCGATTATTCTGACCGACCGATGATTCACAAGTGGGTCGGCAAACCAATCACATCACCCAAGTAGGAAAACGTTCACTTGTTCAGACGTGATAATTCAGTGCGTCCAGCGTATGCTGGGAAGTTAGCGGCAGTAGTAACAAGCTGGCGTCGAATTTTAGACGTCCAGATTTCAAACCCCATCAGGCCCAAGTTGATCCACTGCTGACGGGCTTTAATAAGAACGAAACTCGAGTCCAATGCTCCGCCTTTGTTATGGACGCACCACCAGAATAACTGCTCTAGCACAGTAGGGCGACTGTCCAAACAATCCGCGCAACTATTTGCACAGACTCACGTCTAGTCGTCCGTGCGTGTTGGGAAATGTGGCTTGGTTGATGGTAGGTGCTGGTAGGCACATCAGACTTCGGTGTGGCCATCATAGGTTAGTGGGTGAAGAATCACACAGAAAAGCAACAAGATCAGTACGTTTGTGTCGACAAAGAGTTGATTGTGAGTCCTTGTTAGAGATGCAGATACATTCTCACTCCAGCAACCACACTCACTCGTTTGAGTATGCCTGTCAGAACACTGGGCTTGACACCGGCTAGTGTAATGGTGCGTGCTGGTTAGCTTTCAGGTAGAGGTGCACCGAGTGCTTTAACGCACCGATTAGTCAGAACAGATAATTACTCACAGATCAACCAGTTTGGTCATGTCTGTTGAGACATTTGAATTGACCTTGACCAGTCACATGGTATCATTTGGTGGCACTGACCAGTAAGCTGATATTTCAGCTCATCTGTTCAATGCCAGCAGAGAACGAAACAAGTAACGCACAATTGTGACCAGTGTTACATTGGTATTAACGTAACAGTAGGTGTGACTGTGTACGAATAATGATTTTTTGTAAGCCAATGCGAATCGTCGAATGCAGTAAAAATGGATACACTTCAGCTGTTAGTCATCTTCACTTGTCTCACTGCGAAACAAACCAAAATAGCCAATCTGAGTCAGTTGGTGCAGTTGCCGAGAAAGTAACTTCCAAATGTAGATATCCATCACCTCCCAATTCAACGAATACTACTTGTGGGTGCAAGTAGTTGATTACCTGTATGGGATCTCAATTTCAACTTCTAAATTTGCCAGCCATTACTGAACAGTTTGCGATAACTCGGTATTTAATTCTCAATAAAGAAAAACTTGAAATAAGCTTACATTTCTTCCCAACTTGGCTTCAGATGCAGGGACCTAAAGGCGGTCCCTAATAGAGACCTTCGCGAGAAAATCGAGTGTCTGACCTCACCTGACGGTGTGGCATCTATTCAAAGGAATCGCACATTAAGTTATGACTGACAAAGGATTTTCCTATCATCCAAAAGATATTTCTTGGTCGTGTCCAGTTTTTTTCAGTCCGGGGTTTCTGTTACGGTTACATACAGTGATCTCACCCAAAATGAACACAGCTGAAGATGGACCATTAGTTTGAAGAATGCGCACCAGAATTCCAAGTCAGCCGCTCTAGAGAGTTCAGCCCCCTCGAGGAAGGCCATTCTCATAGAGACTAGTTTTCGCTGTAGAGGAGAAGTTTACTGTAAGGAAAAGTGAATTGGAAGTATAAAAAACCGTATGAACCGAAACCTGGTAAGTAAAGCAAATGAAACAACCATACTTAGACAACAACTAAGCGAAAAGAAACATGTGCGACACTATATTGGTTCTTCCTCGGTGCCAAGCTGTCGTCAGGTCTGAAAGGCCTGGGTCTCGCCAATGCGACCATGCATGTTCAACGGTAGTTGATGGAGAAGAGACGACGGCTTATCACGTTGAATCACTCAATCGCCACATCATTCCAACTGCCGTTACTAGTTCAGACGGATTTTTTCACGCAATACTGCATCTTTATTCAAGGCTCATTACACAGCATTCATTTGTTGTATCAGTCTGCTTTTGAACCATCCCATCTAGAAGGTCTGGGAATTCATGGAAGGAAGGGAGCGATGGGGCGTGCGCATTTTTCACAAAACTTGGGAATTAAAGAAGGAAAACAATACTAGGTGAAATAAATTAGAAATGTTTTAGCAGCCCTTTGGGTATCTTGTTTGGTCTAGACTGAACTGAAAATACTTCAAACTGATAGGCATAATACACTACTCATAAGGTTGCTGAAAGGTCTTCGGCAGTCCCCTACCGGTTTCGGTTCATCGGGTAGGCGCAGTCCCCGAATTTCCGTCAACCTTGTGTTCTACTTGAAATCAAATTTCACGAAATTAGCGAAATTCACTCATTTGCAAACAAATTTGGTTTTGCGAGAGACTCACCTGGAACCCAGCTCTTTCCAGCTGATGTTTCCAAGCAAGCGAATATGCTGCACCAGGCCGGCTCATGTTTCAGTTGCTACGATATTTCAGCTGTCACGATACACTGTATAGGTGTAATACACTAGTCGTAAGGTTGCTGAAAACTCTTCGACAACCCATGACCGGTTTCACACTTCTTGGGGCTCACCTTAAACGTGAGATTAAGCTGGGCTCCAAGTGAGTCTCCCGTCAAAATCAAATTGGTATGCAAATGAGTGTATTTCGCCAAATTCAGAATGATGTCTTTCTCTAACTGGTAACAAATAAAATTGTGGACTATGCTGATTTGCAGTTGCGCACGACTGGGTGTTCAAGTAGAACATAAAGGTAGACGGAAACTCGGGGGAATAGGTCGATCTGACGTACCCCAAGAAGGGTGAAGCCGCTAGAGGACCGCATCTACCTGAGTGGTGCGTCCCGCCAAGAACAGAAAACTGTAATTTCTAAACATGCTGGCCCCTCTGCATTTAAATTGTTATATCCACGATAATTTATTGCAAATTGACTGGGTTTGTATGTTTCCCGTCACTGGTTCGTAAACTATCAGTGGCTATATGGACTCGAGTAGACTGAGTTCCAATTTGAACATTTGAGGCTCGGAGGGTGGCAGCTGACATGTGTCACAAGCTAAAGTACATGGACCATGGACCAGAGAGTAACTTACCAGATAAGACGTGCTGAATAAAGTACACATTTGTGAAGACTGTCTGAAAATTGCTTTGTGACATGGTCAAGTGGTACTACGTCAGCAGAGCGGGTTAAAAGACAAGCGTACTGTTGACTAAGTTAGCCACTTGATCTCATCTGACGAAATCTGGTTACCGCAACCTGAACATCGGTCAAGCAACTCAGGTTCAGAGCCAGATCGCTGTCTGTACAAGAAACTGCGTGGTTTTGAGTAATCATACTAGACGAAATTCCTGATTTTTCCATGTCAACAATTCGACTTACGGTCACTCTTCACTGATTCTGTCTTTGGACACCAGTTATTCAACACAAATGATGCTTTAAACTGTTTCTTTTGAAGGGAGGATATCATTTGTGCACCTTATGTCTCTAACTTGCTACTACTCGAGTTCATTTGATCTTGAGGGATGTCGAATCAACTTTATGATTTTTCAGCTTTTTTATTAGCTGGCTACAACAGTAGTATTGTACATAAACATACCGACTGTGTTTGGCTAATTAAAACACTTCATGTTAGGGCAGGGGGGGGGCGGATATTCTGTCCAACTTCTTGTGTACAACTCCTCAGTTTCTTACCTTGTTTCCACACCACACTACTCGACTTCTTCAACTTACTTTGGTTATCTGGTCGTACATGTGTGCAGTACTTGCCCTTGTCTGTTAGAACTCAACATCTCTAAGCCACATGGATGTGATTGCATTTCTGTTATTGTTGTTGTCTAATCCACTACAAATTTACGTGACGTTAGCCTGAAGTCACCTGAAAACGGGGTACATTCACTGGGGAAATTGTATAGGATAGAAGGGGACATATGAGCCAATAGGTCACTGATTCAGACCGATTACAGCACAGTCAGATGAGGCCTATCCCCACAGTGAGGTGATAGTCTAAGTGATCCATCGACCCATGTATCCTCAGTTCTATCAACTTCATCTTGACCCGTGAATGCACGGAACGCCGCACGTGATTCCAGACAAGTGTCGGGTGAACTTGCGGTGCGTTAGCCGAGACGACCAACCACAGCAGACAGGCTTTTTCCGCCGCTGTCGTTCTAGTGAGAAATTTGGTTCGTTTCTAACTGTTCACGCCCGTAAATTCCTCAGTAGCAGCGCTGGGAAATCATCAAGTTCACTCATCCGTGAGCACTGCAGTCTTGGTATTTCGAAACTTTATCGCGTTTTTATCCAGCACATTTCGTACGGACTGCCAAAGTTGAAGAATTCTTAATATTAGAAATAATTAGCTTTTCGTACAATCGTACGGTTGTGTTCCTTCGGTTCCAGCCATCTATTACCTAATAACCTGACTAGGTGAGCTGTGCGTGACTCATCGACAGCGACACAGTGGCAAACTGTCGGGTTTACAGAAAACGGTGGAAGACAAACAGGTTAAAAAGTAAAGCGACTCTAGCCTTGGCAACTCAGGTGTTTCCTCTGGAAGTAAAACACCCAGCATCCATGTTAAATTGGCACGAGTTGTAGCAAAATTGGGGAACGGTATTGCAAGAAGGAACGGCAAATGAAAGCAGAAATGCAGAAAGCCAGACATGTGGTCAGGGCTAGTCGGGTTGGGTCTCGGATAACGACAAACGTACCCAGAGGGGGCCTTGGTGCTGACTACCGCCAATTCCTTGTTGAGGTGGAAACAGGTTTGATGGGTACCGGAACTGCCTCCTAAATAGTCCCTACGGGGCTGGTGCATACATTGCCCTCAAATGACTATGAATCCAGTGATCGTCACGCATCGCTGGACAATCTGACGGTCAGCCCAGTTAGAATACAGCGGCCAAAAGATGTGTCTTCTTTTTAACTGGATATCCCGGTCAGAACCTGAATTTATTGCGCTGAAGTGAACGTAAAAATCCCAGAGAGTGAACATCATAGCTTCTGCAATACCCTGGCGGTGGGACTAGAGATGTAGACGCACGCGCGCAAGGACCTTCAGGTGCAGATGGCTGCACACCTAGCAGTCAGATATATCATAACCTAAACGCTAAACCTTGCACACGACGTCGATTTACTCTAATGGCTGACAGAAAGGATGTATACCTGAACTGTACAGTTGGCTTGGACGTTATGCATACTGGAAGAGATTGGGCAATGCTTACCACCTAGAATGCGGTTGCAGCAGTAGACGCCTCGTCTTCTTTTGGATCCAAACCAAGTCTTTAGGTTTGGCGGTATTCAGGGGGTGGTGAAAAGTGTGTTTTCTTGGTTTTATGAAAAAGCAGGAAAAATAACTTTAACTGAGTCGACGTGGTACACACTACTCATAAGCTTGCTGAACTCTCTTCGACAGGCTTCGCACTTCTTGAAGCTTGTCTGATAGGGACACTCCTCTAGTTTCCTTCAATCTTGCATTCTACTTGAAAAAGACCATCATGAGCGAGAGATTCAGCTGGGATTCAGTTGAGTCACTCGTCAAGAGCAAATAAGTGTGGCGAACTTTAATTGAGATTCGGAGCTCACAGAGTGTTGGCGGGAACCAATCAAAGCAAACCTATTCACAGTTAACTGTCAATAAGTGCGTCATTCAAGAGATTGTTCTATCTTTCAGCAATAGTTGTTTGCCAAACTACTTGGTGTCTGATCGTTGGCTTGTTCGCTGAGCTGGTCAGTTTGATTGCAATGTACGTCCTTGGGGCGCGCAGTGGTGCGTAGCGATGACACTGATGATGTCATCTCGATTGGTGATGAAAGGTTTGCAATCGAATTGCCCAGCTCAGCAAACAAGTCGACGAACATCTACGCTACCAACATTTTCCTCTACTTGGTTGAGAAACCTTCACACTTCAACCAAATGTGGTGAGGTTGGTGGTGAGCGGGGACATCAACCCTAATTATGTCATGTCAGGTAGGCAGATACCGTCGGCGAAGCCTTGGTTTGTGCCGCAACACATTTGCCGGGGCAGGTATTTGACGGACGACTCTTCTAGTCGTGGTCGATACTGCAGAAGACTCAGGAAAAACTCGGGCATTTTTGGACAGCGAGTAGAAGGGCTCCTTAGTAGAACGGCCGTCTTTGACACAGACTCGGGTCCGGAGCCTACCAAGTGAGCCCCACGAGAGACTGCCGAACAGTTTTCAGCAGTCTTATTTTCCCTCCTCAAAGTATATTGCGATATCTCGGATACTGTACCAGCTGAAACATGAGGTGGCGTTTGTGAAGAGCATTCTGTTGAAAAATGTTGAAATTCAGGCGCCTCCCATGAAAACCAGAGTGGTAAGCACATGAGTTTATTTGTCAGAGTTCAGACCGGCCACTGCAGAAGAACCCAAATAGACTCACCTGGACGCGTGCACGAACAGTAATGCGTGAGTATTAAATTTTCTCATTTAGTGCACAGCAGCTATCGACAACCCACAAACGCACATGAAAAAGCAGTCGGTCACGATGAGCAACTAAGTATCGATGTTGTCTGATCTCTCAAATAGTTACCAAGGTGTCACCTTGACTCTTAGGTCAACCTATCGCACAAACAATTGCCACAAGTCATTTATCATGCGCGAACAGTCGTGGCTACCAACAGTCGTAAAGGGGTCATGCATGTGACCGACCAAACTGCACACTTGTTTAAATTGTGTGCGTGCTTCTCATGTTCATCAGCTCTGACAAGTACAAAGACCGCTTACTTTTGATGCGCTGCAGACTCCAACCAAGAGTTCATGTTGGGTTTACTGTGAAAAGAAGGAATAATCCGTTCCAGAAATTCATACTGTCAACTTAGGGCACGGTGGCTATGTAAATAGGAGGATTATTCACCATTGACCCCATTGATTTCAGGACTACGTTACCCCCTCCCTTCTTTCGAAGGACGATCGCTGTTCCGAAGTTATGCCCTAGTTACAAAATAACGTGATCCCTCAGAGAGAAGCCAACCCGCACAGCCATAGAGACGCCGAATATTCTTCCCCTACCTCAGAAACATTAGCGGAACATCACTGACAATTGAAGTCCCTTTGACAATGAAACTATTTAAGTGGAAACATCGGCCAAGAGACAGTTTTGGTGGAGCGGAGTTATTCTCCGTTGAAGTTTACTTCAAGAGAACAAACCCCCAGAACCAATGGGAAGGCTTCATGGTTGTGCATGCTCTCACACACAAAAACTCTAAGGTGCCATCTCTATAGCATCCAGGTCTTACTGTCGCACAGCAGTGAAGACATCTCAACAGCCCGATACACTACGACCATGGTGTTTACGTGTAAGTGATGATTGCTCCAGACGCGTTTCTTAAACCGACCAAATTCCGTGTCGGCTTCAGCAATTCATGCGTTTATTTCATAATCATATGTCAGGTCTGTGGACAGTGTATTTCTAAGATGGCAGAAATCCGCGCAGCAGGCTAATTCATACGTATGTAGCCTAATAGTTGGTGTCTTATGTCAAACTCTCCGTGCTGGCTGACAAAAGACAAGCGGTTATGAAGTAGCTATGTCTAAGACGAAACGAAATGACAGTGAAGCGAGCGCCTTGGTCATCCTGCTTCACAATGTGAAAATAAGGTATGGTCATCTTCAAACGGCAATATACGGACACTGGAATGTTCTGGGCAGGAAACGCTCCGAACTGAATGAATAACTGTGCGAACACTAGTTAATCGGTATACCGACGTCGGAATGGTGCAACCCTTCTGCGCAGATGATTGTTAAATAGACGCTGGAGCAAGAACACAACCTCGGTTCACTCCAGTATCAATTTCGAACGGGTCCGAGGTAGTTCAACAGCTCTGCACTCAAGCTTCCATTCGTGTGAATGGCTCTGGTGAGGTTGACAACTTTGTCTGGACAGTGAAGTCCTTATACCGCTGTCTACGGCATTTCTCCGTTGACTGAGTTGAAGGCTCTGGTTGAAGTCCACAAACAGCCCATTGGATGGCTAGTTCCGTTAATGACTCTGCTGCTGAGGAACGTTCTCCATGATGCCACCAACTAGTCGATCAAGTAGGATATGAACCATAATCTTGCTTTCTGCTCATAGAAAGCTGACTCCACGGTGGTTGTCTGTCTTCTGTAGATTTCCATTCCCTTACAGTTACACCACTGAACTCTTGTGGAACGTCTTCCATCTCCCAAGTTCTGCAAATAAGAGTTCGTTCTGAAATGTTGGTCCTACCAGCTTGAACAGTACCGCAGGCAAGCCGTTCAGCCCGGCTGCTTTCCCATTTCGTACCTGGTTTATAGGCATTAGTTGTTCTTAGGATGTAGGTAAGTCAGGCACCATATATATATATATATATATATATAGTGCGAACTAGTATCTGCTGGCCGCTTGAGTAGTGTTGAAAAGTGACGTTTCCAAGCTGACAATTTCATCGGCCTTGCAAATTTTTCGCCTGTTTGTTTATGTTCTATCAGTGTTGATGATATTGGTCGTTTAATCCTGTGAAGAGTTCTTCATGATAAAGATGATCCTCTTTACTCTATCCGGTCCACTTTGCACTTTTTTGTTTCCTGCATGTGTTTCAGGGGTCTCGGTTACTTTCGGTCCATTGGATTTGTCGGACCTTGGACCGTGTGGACAAAAGCCAAATCCCTCACTGGAATCAGGGTGGATACCGATGAGTTATTCTCATCAAACCAATTTCGATTCAGTTTCTACTTTAGTCCAATTTCATCCATAGCGGCTACTTCGATGTGTTAGTATTCGAGCCCACTGGTTTACTCTGGACCTGGTTATCCACCAGACCTCACGCTGGATCTTCGTAAAGCTTCGATGCAGTTTTCTGGTTCATCGGCTTTCTTACTTCTAAACCTGGATGAGTTTCCACATGGTCCATGAAGCAGCAGTTTCTCCAGGTGTGACGCATACTTTAGTGCGCACCAGGGCATGACTCGTATTGCACTCCCCTCCCCCATCAGTTTTGTGATCGGTACTTTAAGAAGATCTAGCTGCCGCACAACGACACAGCTCATTTGATCTCATTGTCCACTTTTCGGATGAGCCCACCTAGTCCCACGCTGAACCACGTTTTGTTATGGGGATTTCGAATACTATACACATTGTACATTGTTCTGATTCCACATGGACCAAGTGCCTCCTTCCAGGTTTCCTAGTCATTGTTAACCTGAGCATTGAAATCGTCCAGCAGAAAAAGAGTTGCTTGGAGGTGCAGATCGGAACATGTCTGGCAGTTTATCGTAGAATTAGTTCTTCTCGTTCTTCCAGTGTGATATTGTGGGGGCACAAGCTCAGTTGGATGCCCATCATTCTCGAGTTGGTGCAGTTCGGGTCATCCGTTACTCTTTGCTTCATGTGCTGTGCTACAATGAATCGTACACCGGATTCATATAAACTATCTTGTGTTGTTCCACTCCAGGGCGTGCCTCCCGCAACCTTCCTTGATCAGCGCTGCGGGCTTCCACTGAGTGCATCCTGGTCCATTCTGTAGCGTTTGAGTTATTACTCAACTGGTCTACTATCACGTTAAGCGACTGGTCTCATGAAGTCCTTTTGTATAGTTTTCCGACATGAACGCAGGACTTTTACAACAAGAATGGGCTTGGCCGGTAGATTAGCTCAGGCAGCGTACGCAAGATCACTCTTAGGGACATGTCAGGTTTGCGATGCGAGCTAGACGTAATGAAGGTAGGACAGAGAAATACGTGACTTGTGAAAACTCGATATCTATCGATATCTATATAGGGATAAATAACCTTTGGTAAGACATTATATTCATAGTTATAATCCAGTTAGTATTACTAAGTGACGTGTTCCAAATGACTTAGATAACAGAGACTAGTGGTTGTTATACAGGTCTGCATGCTGAAACAATGTTTTCCAATCACGAACATGCAAAATTAGTGAGAATCTAACGTTTCTACTCCATGCAAATAGGCATATTTCGCTGTACACGCACACAAACCAAACACAGAAGTCGAACATAACGGGACTTTCACAACAAGGGTGTAGCAGACCCGCGACAAGTTCTTAGTAATCATCCCATTCGAAACGAGAACCTGTCGAACGACAGGGCGGAGCACTTTATGGAGGTGAGGGCATTTCAGTTAGGATATGAATCGATCAATGCTCCACCCTTGAGTTGTTCCTAGATTGTGTTCAAAACAGGTGTCTCGGGCGGGGAGAAGTATTTTATCTACTTTTCGTGAGGTCTTTCTTAGAAGCCCATCTAGAGGGAGTGGCCTGTAGGTATCTTTTGAGGAAGACTCTCTTGGAAGGGAACCTCCGGAAAGCAATTCTTTAGCGCACCCAAATGGGTCATGTGTTTAACTCGTAATAGATAAGTTGGAGTGTCTGTCGTTCTTGTTGTTAGAAGCTCAGACAGTACTTTCTAGTAAAACAGTAAAGCTTAGTTCGTTCGCATATAGATGTTTTCCCACACCTTCAAAAACATGTGAACCAACTGTCAGCATCAGATATGAGGCTATTCCTGTGGTGAAGACGGCACGAGACTTAGGAGTGCTCATGCAGAACAGCCTCAAAACGCATTCACATACTGCTTTGGCAAGAACGAGGGGACTTAGGGTACTATGGATTCCCAGGATTCCAAATACGGAATCCTCAACTATTCAGCTTGTTAACATTGGCTTTCTTCCCGCCTACTTACCACTCACAAAAGGCGAGAAACACCAAATGGAACAAGTACAGAGGCTGGGGATCCAAATGGTAGCCAGAGTGGAGCGACTATTCCACGAACAGCGATGAACCATGAGCACAGATGCCACAGCGCCGATTTACTATTCCCGTTCAAGGCCGTCAAGCAAAAGAAATACCCAGAGCTGCCGCATTTGTTCCCACCTGTACACAAACAAGAGGTCACAGTTACAAACTGCGAGTCCAGCGGACAGGCAGTCTGACACACGTCTATCGATTCTCCGGAAGAGCACTCGAGACTGTGACAGTAAGCCATCCTCCACGAATGACCAAAAGCCTCTTTCTCTTTGGAGATATTGCTATATTTGATGTTGAATCGTGTGCTTTTCCTATGAATTTTGTACGTGTTTTGTTGTTTACAGTGAACGCCACATTGCGTTTTTTCTGTCCTGTGTTGACTAATGTTGTCGCCAGTATTTCGGTGTTTCAGCAGTGACTACCGAGTCGTTGCTTTATACTATAAGAGTCCCAAAATGAACAGATCTCAGAGTTACTCTCTGGATCAATAAAAATTTCCTTTTCACATTTATCATTTGCTTCAGGAGCATTTGGCATGGTGCATAACTATGGGTCGAAATATAGTACAGATAAGGGGCTTCGCTGTCGAGAGTGACAAAGCCTAGTCAGGAGAAAATGAATGAGTATAACTCACATTTGAAAACTGAGGTGATGTTTATGTGAGACCTTTTCGGACCTCTTGTGTATGATACTGGCCAATCGACTGTGCAGCGCAAACTTTGCGTTACGCCTTTGCCCGAAGCAAGGCAAAACCGGCAACAAGTGGCCGACGAGTTTTCATCAAACTTTCTAGCACGGTATGTGACAGGTTATGCGACGAAACTGACGGTTGTGATTGGTCTGGAAAATAACCTTTAGTCAACTTTCCTCTAAAGGGTGGACAGATCTAGTTATTAATGCTCTTTTGCGTGGGCTCTTTTGTGGGCGAGATGGCTCAGTGGTTAGAGCGCGAATTCACTGACCGGAAGGTCTGTGTTTCGAACGCGACCTCTGCCCTTCAACTTCCCCTGTCAAGGGGCCTTGGCGACCCTGCATTAACCCAGCCCTCGTGCTTTCCTCTGGTGGCGTAGCAGTTAGGAGCCGAAAGGGTGCTACAGCTGAACGACGACGCTCTTTTGTAGCATTATCTCGCATACCTATCATTCCCACCGTTACCGGGGCTTGGACTTTGTTCGTCCGGGGTAGAAAGCAATACCCGTGGTTGGCCGATCGACGCTTCATGCAACTCGCTTGACAGACCAGTGATCACCTCAGAACATACGAACAACGACATCGTGAAGACCCCGCAGTACGCAGTATCCTTAAGATGAGGACCGATCGTATGCGAACACGACAGGAAACACCAATCTAGCCAGCAGCCTAACCGCAAATGCGGCCAGCGAGATGACCTGTATGGACGAAACCAACACTAACACGTATGGACAGGTTCATGTCACGTGACGTGAATACACTACGGTTTAGTCCCTTGAGGTCAACATTACTCCATCTTTGTAGCCTGAAACTACGTGTCCTCGAAATCGCGTGAACAGACAGAGCAACCAGCGAAATCAGTTATCCGAATGCGGCAGATAAATCGTACTTTAGGGAAACACTTCAGGAAAGGGCTTAGAAGGGCGAAGTTATTCAGAATCCTGGGGTATATTATCAAGTTTTTTACATTAACTTTTCCAAATTGTTGCCAGCACTTAAACTGACAAGGCACTGTATTTTTCAGAAGACAATTTTGAAGTTTCCTAACTATAAGTAAAGTGAAAATATGGCTAAAACGATCAAAACACAGGGCGCGTGTCATGGGCGTGGACATTTTGGATTCATGGTGCTCGAAGAGATGATAAGGCGAGATTTCTCTGATCAAAACGAATGGCATCTCCATCGTGATGTCCAAAAATATTTCTATCCGTATGCCAACCATACCTGACGAGTATGGCATCATTTTGTGTTGTCAGATGGTTCAAGAAACCACATGTGCAACGTGTTGTTCTGTTTTGGCGCACATTGGCACAATGGCGAAAGGAGCATAACATTACAAACCTGGCTATCGCACTCAATACGCACAATACAGAGTAAATCATCAATCGAATCTCTTATGGCTACCGAAAGGGATAGGAAGGGTCAGTGAAACCGGATAATGGATTTTCAGTATGTTTGGCTGGAAGACCAATTTTTTGTGCATCGTCGCTTCAAAATATGGAAATCGGTCATGCCCGGCCGTTAATCTTTTCGCCGGACTTGGAAGTTGACTTGCAAACGTCGCGTCACCATAGGAGAAGAAATCAAGAGTGCACACTGGATGACGATGATGATATCTCTTTTTGATCTCTACTTGATCAACCACCGATCAACGCACCAGAACAAACAATATTTCCACCTATCACCACAACCTTTCTCGTTTTCACTTAACACCGGAGCCCTAGTGGATAGAAAAGTGATTCCATAGGATAGAAGAGACATGGGTTAGTCGCGTCTTATAAAACAGTAGTTAGTGCAACACTAACAGTGTGATGTACACAGTCCAAGATATTGTTCGGACGATGTTTGTTATTTAGGTTTGCGCTACAAAGAAGTCCTGCTGATGCATTTGAATCGTAGGGGGCCCATTGCAATCCTAAAGAATAACACACCCAGTTTCTAAACGAATAACACGGAAAAGAGGAATATTGCAAAATGTGACTGGGAAATAACTAACAAAACGTGGGTTCCGCTAGGACTTTAGGGGAACGTTCTGTGGGTCAGATTCCTCGTATTCAATGAGGAGAATGCATTTGTGCACAATACGATAGTGTGTTTGCAGTTAAAATACCTTTAAACACTTTGGGCATTTCTTGAAAACAGAAACCAACCGAACTCAAATCACCGAATTTCAACTTACCGTACGGGCACCCGTCAATCATCATCATCATCATCATCATCATCATCATCATCATCATCATCATCGACAGCATGATAACAGTGTTTAACACCGATGCGTCGCTGCCGTGTACGGGTACCCTATTGGCATTGGGAGTGAGAACATACGTATTCAGACACCTCTCGACCAGGATCCATGTGCCGCATTTCACCGAAAGACTGTACTGCATTAAGAAAACTTGGGAGTCGTATTTTTCCCATACTATTCCGTTTCGCAAATCTTAAATTTTGCGATATCACTGTTCTTGTGCTGAGGACAGTTCCAGGATATGAGATTTTTCTGATGGCATTCTCATCTTGGATACAGTTTCTGGTGGCAGCGGAGCGAATTGTGATGGTCAACTGCTTATGTGGTAAATAGTTTAAACTGTGCCCAATCTATTTTATTTTAACTTCAATTGAAGCAAACAGAACTGTCCGTGTGGTTTATTATTTAAACTGCAGTCCGCATAACATCAGTTGCAGTCCGGGCGACCAACCGCAGTTTTTTGCATCAGTTTTTCTGGTGTTTTGATTGGTTCTAATCGTGGAGGGCGAATGACGTTGGTGCATCTCTGATCCTTTGCCTTCTCCACGGGACGTAAGAGCGGATCGACGAATCACACGATAGGGGGCTGAGTGATGTTAGCAGTCGTTTTTATTTGGCGGTTAAGCGAAATCTGATGCCCGCCCGCTCAGTAAGAACATCCGACGTACGACTAAGGCACGCAATCAGCCGAACTGGAACTGGAACGAAAGTGAACAGCGAAATACACTCATTTGCAAATAAATTTGGTTTTGCGAGAGACTCACCTGGAACCCAGCTGAATCTCTCGTTTGTGATGTGTCCAGGCAACTGAATGTGCTGCACCAGGCTGCCTCATGTTTCAGTTGCTACGATATTCGAGACATCGCGATATATGTATATACGTAATGCACTACTCATAAGTTCGCTGAAAATTCTTCGATAGCCCACGACCGGTTTCGCCCTTTCTCTCCGGGTTCATCAGGTAGGCGCAGTCCTCGAGTTTCTGTCAACCTTGTGTTCTACTTGAGATTAAATTGCACGAAATTAGCGAACTACACTCATTTGCAAACAAATTTGGTTCTGCAAGAGACTCACCTGGAACCCAGCTGAATCTCTCGTTTGTGATGTGTCCAGGCAACTGAATGTGCTGCACCAGGCTGCCTCATGTTTCAGTTGCTACGATATTCGAGACATCGCGATATATGTATATACGTAATGCACTACTCATAAGTTCGCTGAAAATTCTTCGATAGCCCACGACCGGTTTCGCCCTTTCTCTCCGGGTTCATCAGGTAGGCGCAGTCCTCGAGTTTCTGTCAACCTTGTGTTCTACTTGAGATTAAATTGCACGAAATTAGCGAACTACACTCATTTGCAAACAAATTTGGTTCTGCAAGAGACTCACCTGGAACCCAGCTGAATCTCTCGTTTGCGATATTTCCAAGTGAAGTGCCACTACAACCAGGAAACTGATAACTGCTCTTGGATTCCCAGTAGGGTGTATTTTGAACATTTGATATAAAGAACCGCGTATGGCTATCCCCAGCATTGCGATGCGAGTAGGGCAATTCGGTACTAATCACTGTTGGGTTAGATTCTCAACTTTTCGTGGAATTCGGTGGAGGAATAAGATTGCCATAACCATTCAACTGGATATTTGAAATGACAACTGAAAGACGATCATTTGAGTGTGGTGCTGAACGCTATTTTTTCAGCTTTTTAAAGAAATTCTTACTCGATGACAGATCATTTCGGTCACAAAAGCACCAAAAGCCTATCTGGACACACCGCTGTTGTGTTTGGAAAATGGTTCAGTGTTTCGACGTCGTACACTACTCATAAGGTTGCTGAAAACATTTCGGCAGTCCAATACCGGTTTCGCCCTTCTTGGAGCTCAGCAGATAGACACAGTCCCCGAGTTTCCGTCCACCCGATGTTCTACTTGAGCCCGAATTCGGAGGGATTCGCCAAAAACTCTTATTTTCAGACCAATTTGGAAGAAAACGGTCATAAGCGACAGATTCAGTTGGATTCAATTGCGTCTCCCATGAAAATCAAATTAGTGTGCAAATGAGAGTAGTTGGCGGTTCAGCCTAACTATTCAAGTTTTTTTCTAAAAAAGAGTTAGTTTACACTTTTGTGAAGTCACTGTTTTTCAAGAAAGAGATTTGACTGAGCCAGTGAAATTTCAAAACCTGCTGGCGGAATGTACCCGGAAATATTACGGTTTGTAGCAAAGCACTTTTACTGCCTAAAACCTTCCCGACAGGCTGGTGACTAATGAATGATCATTCTGCCAGAGAACTGACAGCAGAGTCACTCCACTCGAAAAGTACGCGTTTTTGTCTTTGAAGAATGGTTCTCGTGGGAGGAATCTACTCTATCCATAACCCTGATTAGCTCGAAACAAAATCCAATGATCTGTCAGAATAGCGAAGCGTCTGACTATATTTGGTGAAACAGAAAAATAATCTGAATGTCCAACTTTGGTAGCAACGAACTTGGAAATACCATGGAATAAAGTGAGAGCAAGGTGCGTACGTGCGTGTCTGTTAGGAAAGTCAGACGTTGTACGGTAAAGTTACAGTTGTTTCTGGTTTCCAGCTACCTAGTTATCAAACTTGCTGCCAGACTGCGATTTCCACTACCAAGGTATTTACAGTAACTCCATAATGCAGTTGTACAAATTGACTGATATGCGTCAGCGCCGCTATTCACAAGATCGATTAAATTCCTACTAGCGGTTTCCCCTTTGTTTTGGGCTCATCAGATACTCATCATCCAACTTTACTTTCTGACTTAGGACAAAACTGTAGGTGTACTGATTTGCTATTGAGGGGAGATGCAGCCGATTGGAATTCGCTCAAATCTCTCGTTGGTAGCATGAAGCTTGCATGGACTTGCACATACCAGTCTCGTGGCCTCATAGCACGTTTCTCACCAGGTAACATTTGGTTCATGACTCACCTTTGAGTCTCCAGCAGTTACATAACATCCGATCGTGCTTGTTCTTATCAGTCGGGTAGGTGCAAAAAAGACAATGATTTATTCGACTGTTGGTACGGAAACGAACCCAATTCAGCTAGTGAGTTGGGTTAGGCGCCATGCCTTTCTGAGTATCACATTGTTACACACGTGACTTTCGGCTCCATAAAGTCATTGAAGTACCATTGTTGTCGGTCGTTGCGTAAGCGGAAAACATTCACTGCACCTCTCTTAGTTCATGGTGTGAAATGATCTGACTGATACTATCCGATGCATGTTGAGATGTAGACAAGTTTTAAACCTTCAAGCAAATTGAAGCCATCGTTTCAGAAGGGCTTGGTAAACAATCGGTAGTTTTTAATTGGACAACGTTTCGCTTCCGACACAAAAGCTTCATCAGACTCTACTCTACTCTACTCTACTCTACTCTACTCTACTCTACTCTACTCTACTCTACTCTACTCTACTCTACTCTACTCTACTCTACTCTACTCTACTCTACTCTACTCTACTCTACTCTACTCTACTCTACTCTACTCTACTCTACTCTACTCTACTCTACTCTACTCTACTCTACTCTACTCTACTCTACTCTACTCTACTCTACTCTACTCTACTCTACTCTACTCTACTCTCAAATGTTCCTAAGCACCTGGTGTCAGTCTGGAACATGCAGATGACATCATTCTCGTCTTCGAAGAATAAAAGAAGACAACTATTTTTTGGGTGAACTGATCAAGGTCATCCTGTTCTTCGCCGTGTGATGTGCATCCACAAGTCATGTTCCTGGGCGTTCCAGTCACTGAACACGTCAGATGCAATCACTAGGGGGGCACTGGATATTGTGGAGCATTTTACATGTCTTGGAAAATGTATTAGTTCCGACTGTAGGGTGACAGATGAAGACAATGCAAGAATCTCTAAGGTTCGCATTTTCTAGCCTGAAACACTTATGGCGACAAAGCTGCATATCCCTGAAGCCCAAAGGATGTTTGCATCAGGCCACAGTATGGGCTGTCTTGTCCAACGGTTTTGAGACGTGGTCTGTATACGCAGCGGAAGTGAGACGTCTTCAGATCTTCTGTAACGGTTGTCTCGGGGCTATAGCTCGCGTAGGCTGGCGCCAGCGATTACGAGTGTTCGGATGTGCAACAAGAGACAAGGTGTTTAGAACTGAAAACTGGAGTGTTTAGGCCATGTACTGCGCAAACCGATTAATCGTCTTCCGAAAAGAATGCTATTTTCCTATCCCAATACAAAGTGGTGCCACAAGATATGTGGTCAACCTTTGACCTGGCAGAGGGAGGGAAATAAAATCGATTAAGAAAAGTCTTGATACTGTCGGTTCGACTCGCTTTCCAGGATAGGGTCCACATGATCATTCTTGTGCATGGTTGTTGACGCTGCAAAATCTGGCTGATGACCGACGTCACTGGCATTCTTGCTGTCAGTTTGTTTGAGTAAGTGTCTCGAGGTGTAGGCACCCGTCGCCTGGGATACACCGTCTTTGAGGAGTTGAGAGCACATACTTCGACGGTCTTCATCAAGCCTGACCTGATCGCCGTTCGGGAGCGCCGAGCAACTGTAATAGACATCAGCATAGTCTCGGATGGGCGCGGAGTGACCGTGTGGAATGAGAAAAAGCAGAAGTATGGTGCTGATGAATTTTCCCTCGCCATAATCTCAGCCCTACGTGCTATTGGTTGTGATGTGGACTTTTTGGTCCACCAACCGATGATCATCTCTTATCGAGGGATCTGCTTTCCTCAATCCGCCAAAGCTGTTATTGGACTGGGACTCCCTAAGGTCACAGTCAGTGACTTGTGTTTGCTTGCCATTGTGGGCTTTCTGCGTACTTACGACACTTACATGCGTGGTACATGGTGTTGAGTGAACATTCTTGCCATTGAATCTCACACCAGACCCAGTATGACGGACACTTTGTGCCTGATGTGCGAGTCTTGACTGTGCTAGCGCTTACCGCGCCTTGAAGAGCATTCAGCATTGTTTGTCCTTTCTTCGGTTGTTAGACTTTACACGCATGTTTCCTTACCAAAATTCTTACGTACGTTGGGATTCATCCTATCTGACTGGAACTGTTGGTCGCATGAATTCGAATGAGACATTTCTTTCTTTTATCTCATATTCTCCTGTAACCCTTTCGCATTCATCGCTTGCATTCACTTTTTATGTCTGTGAACACCATGCTCTTAAAAAAATAAACGATAATGGTAGACTATCACTAAGTCCCTTCCAAATTCACGGCAGCAAGGCATCAGTTTTGAACAGTGATGTTGTTTGTCGCGGATGATGCTACACGTCACGCAGCCACGTAAAACAAATCCGGGGTATTTTTTTCGTCAGTACATGACTGATGAGACGATAAATTGAACTTCAAGACAACTCAACAAACAACCACAGAAACATTAACGTGCATTACACTTTACTGATGATGGTGCAGAAAACATAGACGGTTTAACAAGTACAACTTATGGCGATACAAGCCTGTCTGAAAGGAGCCATAATGGGTAGATTCGCTGCACCCACACACCCCCCACACACACACACACAAGTTCCATATCTGGTAGGTTCCCTAGTTCCAAGCTTCGCGACCTGCCTCAGATTGCCTGCTTTGCCAAGATGGAGTCGTGTTTCGATTGCTTCATTCGCATGGTAAGTTAGTATCGACCAGTAGTTGCAGTCATCGTCATCTGCATTCAGTCTTCGTGACCATTAGATTGCATCGACTAAGCTAGCTACATGCACTAGGTAGTGCAGATTCTGAGCAATCGATGAAGTGTGGTACGTTTACATCGCGGTGGACCTAACCGATGAAAAGTGTTCAGCCAGTATGTTTCAGTCGCACCTGACATTTCGACTTTCAGTTGATACTCTTTGTATGATGCCACTTCTGTCAAATGTGATATTGAATTTATGGGTGACGACTGATTTCCTTGTGGCATTCAGAGATATGAAACATATTGGCAGTCACAAAGGACATGATCGACAGACCGTATAGAGTACGTACATGGTGACGTAATGCTGTATGAACGGCTTGGTGTGCTGGAGGGATGCAGCACCTCATCTATCAGAACCGCCTATCTGTTTGGCTTCTCCAGATTTGTGGTAGGGAGGTAATACAGCATCAAAAAATTTTTTGGGATGGTTGCGTTCAAAATACCCACGCTCGACACTGGGCAAGAGACCTACAGCTTGTTGTGCACCGATTGTGTGGTTCTTCATTAGTTTTTGCAATCTCTAACTCACATAGTGAATTATTTCTTTTAACTGATGTCACGTAGATGATAGTTGTACTGCGTGGTGGAGCCTCGTTGTTTTAGCCCGGACGTACAAAGTTACTTGCTTATTCTGCCAAATATGCGCTCGCACCAACTCAAGCTTGGAAAATGTACTGCACAAAACCTATAAATACATACACGACCTTACTAAGTTCCTTCCCCTTTCTGTAATGCTCCGTCTCATATCAAACAGATGTCTCACAGCAGGAAAAACGACAACCCCAGTGAAATCCTCCCTATCTGCCTCACTTCAACAGTCTACATTCTGCTCGTAAATTTGTAGCGATTTTCCCACGCAGACGGGTGCGAGTGTGGAGATCACTGATTTGACGGCGAAATGATCGGGCCCGGCTTGTATTGATGCCAAGGACGGGTTATACACGGAACCTGATCGACCAGACGCAGCAACTGCACTATTGCTTGCGGTTCTATGCGTATTTCTCATAGGCTGCATTTGTGTAGCTCAATTTTGATAGCCACATTAACCAACGCAGTCTTAGCCAAGGAAAACTATGCACGAGAGTGCGTCGGTAATACAAAACCAAACGGAGTGAGAGACATATGCAAGTTCCTTATTAGGCTGCCTATTTCATGTGGCTTCTTCCATTCGAAAAAAAATCGTTCAGCTGTAGCACCCTTTCGGTGCCTAACTGTCATGCCACCTGAAGGAAGCACGAGGGCTAGGATATTGTCAGGTTGCCCAAGCCTAGACAGGGGAAGTCGAGAGGCAGAGGCCGGGTTCGAACCACAGACCTTCCGGTCAGTAGATTCGCGCTCTAACCACTTGAGCCATCTTCCATTAAAAAAAACAACTACTACCACATACCAGTTGTCTTCGAGTTAAGTATGAACGAGTTCTCTTTTATACCCACATACAACGAGACAGCCGCAATCCGCATTGGGAAAAGTCGCTTCAAGTGCAGAAGGAAATCAAAAGTCAACACCTTCTCCCGTTGATGTAAACTCAACTACAGATCTAAGAGGCTCATACAGTGCGAATAAACTAAAGGGCGCTTTCCTCACTTTAGCCTGGTTGATGTTTTAGTTGAAACTGTGTGCATGGTACTGGAGCATGTCGTGGCGCTACCACACGCATGAAAGTCATGAGGATGGTATAAAGACTGCTCACTCGCACAAGACGAGAACACAGGAGCTGAGGCAGACCAAGTTGATATTCCCGAATCTTTTACATCCGATTCTGTCCGTATGACCACGCGCCGAAATATTGTCCCTCTCCCCAAGACTTATCAGGCAATCAGGTTCCGAAGATTGCCAAACATGAAACACGGAGAAAAACTATTGATGTCTCCGGAGTATGCCCTAAAATGTGACAAAGACAGACTAATAGGAACCCCCTATTTCCAGTTGCCGGTAGCCGACGGATTGGTTTAATTGCACTTATAAATAACACCAGGTGAGCAACTTAAACCGATGAAGTTGACGTATACCGTTTCCGGACTTTTTAGTGGAGGTCGAACCAGTTTTGTCGAATAACCGGAGGATCGTTTTGGTGAGCGACTGAACACATCTAACCGGTGGGGCATTAAAGATGTCATGTGGAGTTTTGGTCGAGCAAAGCAGTTTTTGTGTGCAGGCCAACATAGTTGTGTCCATAATGAGTAGCTACTTCATCCTGATGCAGAGAAGACAAGTGGCAGGTTGGCCTAAAAGTGGTTCATTTGTACTGCAGTAGTGCTCATGAGTCCAAAGAACGAAGTCAGGCCGCAACAAATGCGCGAAGTGTGACATGGATGTAGGTGCTTTGCGAAAAGCCGGTCTCCTCGTGCACTCAAGACACTACCGACAGCTAATGAGACAACACCTACAGACTTCTGTCCGTATGGACATTCTGGTCCACTAACCTGCCTGTAGGTATTCTGTTGCGAGCTACCATACCTTGGTACGCTCGTTTGGATGTTTTATCGGAATGTGTTAACGTGGCGTGGCGTTCGCCTCCTTCAACTCTTTTCCCATTCAGTTGGATCCTATTTTGTTTGCTGTCCCACGTCCATAAATCATGATCGTGTTACAGTAATGCCCTCCTACCCGCAAGCGACCTGCGCCCCCCCCCAGATTGTGAAAACTACTAGTGAACACCTTGAGGACTCCCACTTAATTGTTCCCCCATTAGCTGATGACCCCGTCGGCAATATGTGCAAGCTGGTTTGCAATCGTTTCGTCACCGATCGAGATGACATGGGCTTGAGTACTGAAATTCTCCGGCGAACAGATACATGAGCTACCAATTTTTCGAAAGACTGATGAGCAACTATTTCGACTAGGGGTGCTTGAAAGTGGTTTCGCAATTTTCAGATACTTATATAGTTAGAAAAGGACGCCTCAATATAAGTACCGAAATGTTTAGCGGCCTTCATGTGTGATAAGTTGGTCACCGAGTTATAGTTTGACGTTTCCTGCTCAGGTTAGATTGACTAGAGCGTGATACCTGGTAGCCGTGATGGCATCATTCGTTTCCGGAATTGTGTCAATGGAGTCTGCATTCGTGTAAGCGATTATTTTTTGCGAGACATCAATACTGACAGGAAAGTAGGCATTCGATTGTTCAAGCTGACTGATGATTCGATTGTAAGAGGAAACAGAACGAAATGTTTCAAACGCAGCAGAGTTTAAATGAGTCAGAATTCATTAGACATCATACAAATGTTAGCGAATACATCAGAGATGTCGAAAGTCGTCTGTATCGCGAGAGACTTAGGTCATCGGACGGAGCACTCTGATCTACCATTTCAAATCCCGTAATTCTCATGGAGGATCTGAGACCTGGACCCAATGTTGGATGGTGCAATGTATCGAAAGTCAAGACTTATGACGCAGCTTTGCATGATTTCAGACGTGAACGTTCAAAAATGATCGAGTGCCATGATAAAAAAAAGGGGATGCACATTGTCCAGTGTCTGGTTGGGAAGACTTACTTAAAAGGACAAACAAAACGGTATTAGCTCCCTCTTTGCTTCGTTTCTTATGACATTCAATCGTTTCTTAACACACGTTACATCTGAGGGCACGTTACAGCGCAATTGTCCCGCAAATCTCCGAAAAAGGGAAATATGATACATCGCAGTAGTATTAAGTCCGGTTCGTTCAGTTCTCTTCTGGATTATCCTTGTCATTTTCGCTTCCATATGAGCTCCGGAAGACTCAAATGGTGACCTAGCAAAATCTGAGCAATTGATCCGAAAACTAATGTTTGTTTATCCAAAAGTGGTTACAATTCAGTACTGGCGTTCAAACCAGCAATGATACTGAGCCTAGCATGCTGAAACCACGTTATACGACTCCTGTTGACAGCCGAACCGAACAAATTACTTCGAGCGTCCCATAACTGAACACGGCGAAGAAAATGCTCAAAAACACGTCAGTCACCTAGATGAGACCGAGCTTGAGATTGTAGTGACTCACGGGCGGCTTACTTCCTAATGTAGATCTTCCCCGTCTTTGAACTATTTTTCACTTCCGGCTATTTGTTTATTCGTCTCAAAGATATTTTATTTGCATATCGTGTTCGAGTTCACTTCTGTCCCCGTAAACTCGTTGACACCTGCAGGCTAGCTTCCAGTTTTAGGTACTGATAGCTCCAGATAGCTGTGGCTGAAGCGCAAACTTCCTGACCGGAAGGTCCGGCGTTCGAACCTAACTCCAGCATCTTGACTGTTGCTAGCTGGTTTTGGCAACCTGGCAGCATCTCAGCCCTCGTGCTTCCTTCGGATGGCACGGAAGCTATGCACCGTAAGGACGTTAAAGCTGAATGCCCACGTACTGTTTGGTGTTGCTGTCAAACAGACTTGAATCCAACTGGTTCGTTTGAGTGTCATTCGCTAGTAGGTTCGATTCAACCATCTACGGACTGCTTCCAATCAGTTGTGTGAGAGGCTGTTCCAAACAGTCGAATTTTGCGGACGAGCTCTGTATCAAGTGGCTCATTTAGTTTGCTTCGTCATTCTGCTGAGCCAAATAGGTAAGTGCGTAAAGTCAGCCAGCATTGGTAAAACTCCTGCTTGGACTGACGGAGCGGTCTCTCTAGCAAATCGGTCGTCGTCCAAGCATCCTTACTGGCTTTATGATGTCACCCGAGCCCAACTCTGTTCGCATTATTGGGACACTAGTTCTCATACGATCGGAGGCGCCAAAGTTTCGGGAACACAGCACAATTCTTCTGCCTGTTTTCGTCAATGCGGGATCCCTTCATGAAGGTTTCTTGTAGGGTGTTCGAGTAAGAATGCGCCATCTTTGTCGGCGTTTAACATGAACTGAGTCCGATTGAGCTGGAAGCTATACTACTTGAGGGGCTCGAGCAATGCAATTCAAGGTCAACTTCAACTGTTACCGCTGTTGAAATATGCACAGCCACTCACTGCTCACTTTTAAACGACATCCTCCAAGTTGACCAGCATGTGTTCTCGCTATTGGTACCTTAAGGCTGATTGTTATTGGCAGTTGTTTCCACTGTGCCGGTAAAAGAGACCTAAGTGAGTTGGGTGACTGTACTGAATGTGCCCAACGGACCCACTGAAACTTTACCTCTGCTAGCAGCCCCTACACACCCGAACCGAAAATGGCACCTCCACTTCCAGTTTAGCTTCACCATCATTTCAAGTGACGAGAGTACCGGGACGATCGTATCACCAAAAACCATTCAGTCAGAAGAGTTAACCCCTCCTGGCACACATGACGTAACCGCCAGAGGTATGGCTCAAACTGTTGTCGCGGCAATCACGCCAGTGGGTGGGTTGGCAACCGCACGTTCATTCTCCTTTGGAACCAACGCCACATGGTAGATTACTCTAACTCAGAACAATGGACGTGTTAACGTCAACCATACCAATAACAATGAATGACATCGTAATAGGCCACTAATACGATTGACGGCCACGATGGTTATTCCCCTAGTCGACTGAGCGCGCCAGTGAGCATTGAAATGAACACCCGTGCGTCATTGTAGCATAAACATGGGGATTAAATTGACTAAGGCTCTCTAACGAAAAAACTGGGGAGATGTAGGCCTAGATTAACCCGAGATGAATACAACTCCAGCACTCAGCTAACATTTATAGATGCTGACAGAATGAGCACCTCGGCATCGGTTAGTCGCCAACTTTTAGTGTCTCCGGCCCACGTGCGCTCAGGTTTGACTTTCAGATGTGACAAAGGTGCGTATGATAATCAAGAGACGGAAAAGACAGGCTACATTAATGACGAAGACCCAAATGACCACTTTATTGTGACTGCGATGGAATAGTTCCTAATGCTGCTGTCCACACATGGTGACCAGATGTTAAGCCTGCACAGACCATGACCTGATTCCGACCCCAGCAAAGAACCCAAAAAACTGCCACCCCAAAATTTACTAACCAGCATTCACCGAACGACTGCGGTTCTTCAACGAATAGCTATTCCACACCACATTAGTGCTGGTACTGTTAAGCGCACTAGCCTAATAAGCTCTGCACACAAAAATCCTCTCCTAATGACCCCACCTTCAAGGTGCTGTGGCGGCATATATCAATGCAAGATCCGTAATGGTCAGCTGAAGACAAGTAAATTACTTTAAAGGAACAGCATGAAGGCCACGCATTCAAACGAGAACCTACGACAAGTCAAGCACAAGAGGTCGACCCCCGACTGCGCTGCCCATGACCCGGGACATGGGACGAACACCGTGCCTCTAGCTTGATGATTGCTCATCTGCGTGCCAGTGACTTAGAACGGGTGTATACAAGCCAAACAATGCTATCCCACAATGGTATGTCCACTTTTTAAAAATAAAAACTGCCGACTGCGTAACATCAGTGATCCTTTGGCCAAAAAAAGTTAAGTTTTATCCCTGAATACTCGCCGTGTTTACCTGGACCTCAGGCTACCTATGGCCTATACAACAGTTTTGCATCGGAAGGTAGCAATAACCTTTTCACATTCTGATTATTCAACTTCTTCCCACAATTTACGAAAAACGGAAACTAAGACTGGTCCTACCGTAGCGTCAGTGTGACCTCACCTATTGGGCTGCTAGTAGGACAACAGATAGGAAGGACTGTTGGCTGTCGGTAATGTTTGATAAGGGACAGTACTTTAGTACCTTAAATACCGAGCCAACTGAACACTGAGACCCTCGCTGCGCGTTTGGCCGAAGATCAGGAAAGGAGAAATTATTTTAAGTTTGTTCGAGTCCGTCGTTAACACCAACCGAGCAGGCACAGGAGGTGTAGTCAGTGTTCAAGTGAAATAACGAAAGATCGAAGCCTAGAGACTGTACCTAATTGAAAAGCACCAAATAGAGCAAAACCAGTAGCAGGCTGCAAACAGCTACTGATCAGCATCAGTAACGTGTGGATACCAAAAAGGGCTAACATTGGGGGTATTCCCACTGACTATCTGGGACAACATATCATTAAACGTGAGCTGATAGGTTAGTCAAATTGGCCATAACGCCGCAAAAGCGCAAGGACGGGAAGAACTATTCAATCTATCCTTATTCCGGAAGAGAACGACTGAGAGATTTCCTCTATCAGCTTGAAAGTCCCAACTAAGCTGTCATTTCGGCATAAGAGCGCTGCAATTCTTGCACTAAACCAAAGTCTAGTAAACCTCTATGCACATACGGTCTGATGACCAGAAAACTTTGGCTGTGCATGATGCTATGACAGCACAAAGTGTCAAACACCGTTACCTCATGCATGGTCAGAACCATGTAGTGAATGAACTTCCCTAAGCAAGTTACCGAGTTATCAGAGGGTAGCGATCGGTGATGGTCCGTAGTGATTGTGAATACTGAAGTGAATCTCGAGCTCGACTGGCCACGGACACACAACCAATAATCTAAAGAAGGAAAAGTCAAGATTTCTTCGTTCAGATTATGCTTGTGTTTGAGTGACACGAGGAACCCAAAGCGTCTCCGAAAAATATACAAGCCTGTAAAAGGCGACCGGGGTTGAATGTAGGGGGGATTATACAGGGGAAAGGAGGCTGAGGTAGCCGCTATGTACAACTGAAGCATTTACAACATCAACGAACAACAGCACATTTCTACAAAACTCTAACAGAACCTCATGCCGCCGCTTATGGAAACATAGAGCATACCCTCTCTTTGATCAAAACTGAGATGACCAACTTCCCATCCGTTGGTAAATAGTGCTCACAAGAGGACAGTACATTGTCCAAATGTCTAGACTGAAAAAAGGGACAAATTGGCACCGAAGTGGAAGAAAAGTGAGGGTAGGAAAGAGTACTAGGTAGGTAACTGAAAAAACTGCGTGGGGCTCACACCATTAGCGGTTTGGAGATGAGGACTGTGAACACCAGGATCCCTGGACACACAATCGCGGGCCAAAGAACACACTTTAGGTGGAGGTAATAGCGAAGGGTCCGTCAACCGCAGTCTGTCATCCGGAGGATTTAAAAAATGCTGACCAAGTCCATTGGCACTGGTGATTGAGGCCTCTGCACCGCGGGATCTGGGGAAGTTGGAAGGCTGGAGTGAGTCAAGCCTGGCCAAGTTCCGCCAGAAGCGATTGGGTGTTGAAGCCGCCTTACTGTCATTTACGGAGAGCAAACTTTGTTTGTTGCTTCCAGGTGGCTATTCGGGTGTAGGGAAAATGATACTGTTACGTGAAATAGTGAATTAATGGGGTGTGGAAGAGTGAGAACACGTTAGTGTTGCTAACTTGCAACAGTAAGTCACGAAAAACATAAATTGAATAGCAAACGTTTAGTGAACCAGCTCACCGAAGAACTTGGGGAAACCGGCTTTTTTGGAAAGTTCTTATTCGTTTCAACTTGGACGTCACAACTTTCAACCGCGAGATCACTATGATCTGCAGGCCGACGGCACTCCAGTAAGGTTGGATATATACCGTTGGAACCAAGTGACAAAGATTGTGAAGAATCAGAACTGCTTTTTTCCGGGAACTGTACAGGTGCAGCCGATTCCGAAGAACACGGAGACGGAAAGTATGTTGTTCGGAAATTTGGTGCGCACGGAGTGCTTAGCCGCCAAGGATTGTGCCGTAAAGGTTCAAACGATGGCGGATGTGGGAATTCTGTACAAATGGGCCACTGAAATGAAGGCCGACGACGATGACTGGAAAGCAGGACAGGTTTTAGTCTTCGAAGTAGGTCGACATCCTTGGCTTGTGATTGTCTGGTATGCAAATGCGTGGGTAACTCAGCATTCGGAGACAAATAAGTGCAACCGATCGTCTTCTTTTGGTCGTAACTTCGCAAGTAATCAACTAGGTCAGCAGGGGGTTGTAGACGATCACATACGATTCGGCCACCGCGACCCAAACGGCGACGTATGTAGCCCGTATACGCCCGTCGTTCAGGGTGACACACCGATGGTACTGTGGTCAGACTATATCGCAAATGAGGATAATGAGGCTCACGGGGTTGTGCGTTAGCTTGGTCACCGACGACGTCCCTGAGATAAAAAGATAGTAAGGTATCAAAAATACCATTATCAACATCAAACCAAAAAATTAATAACATGTTCCAAGCTGGAGTGAGAACATAAGCGATCCTGCAACAAGATATTTCAGCTAGCTGAAGTACCATTCGTATGCATTGAATTACAAAGGGAAAACTGGGATTTCAGTATCATCATCATCATCATCATCATCAGCTGTAAGAAACCGTGTACTTGTCGTACAGTGGTTGTAGCTGCCACAGTTTCGTCCGCCGATGATTTGGGGAGGTGAGGTAGGTAGCTGCGCATTGGAGGAGCGAGCTCCGTAAATGCACCACTGTCAATGGGATGTTAAGTCGGGGAATTGGGAAGGGGGCTATGCATTGAAGGCAATAGCTTGGATGCATGAGCGCCACTGAGGGCGCGATTTCAGTATGCGAACAATTCCATGTTATTTCGCCATATAGTTGATAGTGTTAAACATGATACCATGGCATATTGCTTGTGGCCGAGGTACCGCACGGACAATAAACTAACGAAGAGGTTAGAAACACTTGATGACGAACGCGGAACTGAACCGCTGGAACCAGTAGTTGGAGACACATGAAACAATAAGCAAACAAATCCGAATAACTAGCTAGTACACTGGAAACACAGAAGTCGAATGTCCAACCACGATGCACGACCTGAAAATCCGAGAAAGGGACGTGGGCGATATCTGATGATAACGGTCAACATGACAAGACGATGCGGCTACCGGAACTGGCACTGAAACATAACATACCAGACTGTGCATTTATAGTAACCTCCCTGAGGAGCGTTCTCTGTCGGTTACAGAATATGCGAGTCGCACAAGGAAACGCCGATTCCCAGAAGACCAGATGACTACAGAGTCACCGTCATTTTAGAGGGGGTACTCTTCTACAGTAATCGCATTTGGGAGATCTCACCAAAGTTCTGTTGCAACTCCTTAAGGAGTTAGTTTCACCCTTCCTTGTAAGAGAAGCTACGGAGGTCCTGTTCTCATGTGACAGCTAAATGTTCTTCCCCATATGTCAAAGGCAAGCGAAATTCGAGGCGCGACACTGGACCTAACCAGCTACCGGCTCATTCAAGCACCTGACTAGTGATGAAAGCTCAGAACATTTGATGTGAACACCATCCTAATAATGATCCAGCCATAGGCTTGGACCTGCATGTTTATCACTATCTCCCACCTACAAGCATCGTGTCGCGAGTCCGCACAGCAATAACCCCTCAGAAGCCATCATTTCGGATAAGTAAACTATCTTTAAACAATCGAAGTACGAAAACAAACTTGGAGTATACAGGGACCAAGCTATGGAACGGACCACCGAATCCCACTATCTTCCATACAGCACGAAGCAGTTGGATGCCTCGCCTAGCTGTCACCAGCATAACATACAACAGAGCTGAGGGCTCACCAGTTGAAGCTCGCAGAAGTCGATCTCGGGATGACCCAAGCACTGACAACGTTACCTGTCAGTATAATCCACCACTTGCGTGATCCCATCCTTTCCCAACACACGGTTGTGCGCAGAAACCACTCACAACGGTTCATTCTAAGCAAACTGAAGTTTAGTGTTCTTGGGACCGATAGTTCACCAAACTCGTCACAACGTTTGGCAACCAAAGACCATCAGGCAACGTGTCATCTTAAGGGTGCTACATATGCATATAAATTTACAACTGCACTGACAGTACAGCATATTAGTTTAGTGAAAAACATACCTCGCAAACGAAAATCTGTAAGTAGTAGGAATGAGACGCAGGTGCTAACACCAGCAACTCCGGATGTAGCCAATTCAACAAGCAAGACTAAGCAGTCCGTAAATGCAAATCCGTCAGGTACTAAATCTTCAAAGCAATCGTTAAAGCTAACGACAATCTGTTACGTGTTCTTCTGGGTCCAATGAAGTATATACACTACGTCGGTAGCGGGTGAGACCAGAAAATCTCTATTAGTTCGGGGATTTAGTACGCCAAATGGCAGTACGGATTATGATGGGGGTTGAGCAGTAGCCGAAATTGCGTCAAAAGGTGGTGAGCAAGGAAAGGACTGTGCAGTTAGCGATCCGTTGCTCACCTCCTTCTCTAAGACCTCCAGCCAAATGAACGACGAGCAACTGGTTCCTGTTTTTAGCCTAATTGTAAGCAGCCGAAAACACGGCGCATGCTCTGAAAAGCGGATGCACAAGCCCAAATCAGTCAATGAACACCGGAGTACGACTTATCGATCAAACACCTGGCATGGCAAACGTGTTACGGCGAACATTACGCAGGAGTAGGGTGATTTTCAGAAAAAGGCTAGATCGTGATATGAAACGAACAAGTGGGTCTCCAGCGACTCAACAGGTATGGATGATGGAAAACGTCCTGATCACCATGTCTGCCACCCACCCTTATGTCGACTAGAACGCATGCTGTTGGCCACGAATAATGTCGGTCAACAGAAAACCGTATCGTCATAAGGTTCTTCTTTACAAGAATGAGTGCGCACCATACTACTCTGTGAAGACGGGTTGCCAGAGCGTTTGGCCTACCTGTGAGTCTGTCACTCAGGAGGAATGGCAGTACCGAGCAGCTGGACCAATTTATGGACAGGATTCCTGGTATTGCTTGAGAAACCTCGACATGGAAGGAGGAATGGTAATCACCATTATTAACGGAGACTGCAACATCAGTGTTGACATTGATTCTTCACTGCTGTGAGGAATGGTACTAGTCGTAATACATGCTGGACGGGGACCAAAGGCCAGGCTAAAAGCCCTGTTGCAGCTGCGGAAATACCTACTGGCACTTCACCGAAAGGGCTTTGCGGGGATATGCCCACTAACTTCTGAAATGGTGGAGCTTCAGATAAGCCACGGTGCGGTCGAAAAACCCTGACACGGAAGCTGAATTCACTGTAGTGAACGTTAGTCGACTGCAAAATATGCAGACTTTCATTTCCAGAGACCAGCAGAAAGTTTTGGACATTCAAACTCGCCTCTTCTACCACAATAGCGGACGAGTAGATGGAGAATTAAACGAAATGGGGGGGGGTATAATTCATTATTCGAGCTGAAAGGCCACTTGCCAGACTAAATAAAATTCCCAACTACCGAGAGACAAGATGTAGCGGAATGGCCCTGAGCACGGTCAAAGACGGCGCGGTCATGGTACCACACTGCGCCATGTGAGACCAACTGGTAAACGAAATCGGAGAAAGATGCAGGAAGCGTTGTCTCTGGTCCGCCGGCCATAGCCGTTTCCTAGGTAAGTGGACGGGCCCGAAGAGCCACCAGATAGGTGGGCTGCTGGATCCGCAGCCAGCTACGATGAGGGATGAGTCCTGGTGCAGAATGATGCTAAACTGCTGAACTCATGATTCAGGAGTGATAGTACCAGCTGAACCTAATTCAGTAGGCGACACCAGTGCGTTTACCGTCCGGGGGACAAATCATTGGTGAACTGTTCACCTCAAGCGCGCGAAAGATAAGTAAAGCACCAGAAGACCCACAGTATCCCCCCTTACATAAAGCTACACAGGACATCGATTCAGTCGGACCAGAGTATCTGAAACACTTAGTTTGAAAAACGGAACTGATATTGCGGACGTGGTTCTCCTAATGAGTAAACGGATGTTGCGCACAAAGTGGCCGCTGAACCCATTTAGCCTTGAAGGGCTTCGATAACAGCCCACAACTTAGGACAGTTGTCCAGCGCCCGGATAGCCCTGAAACATCAGTCACGTGGCTCTACACGGGTCATCCGGCAAAAACCAATTCTCATCAGAACAAAAGGCATTTGATGGGCGGTTTGGTACGTTATTCGGGTTGCCAGGCTAAATACAGATCCCAACTACCGAGAGACAAGATGCAGCAACGTGACCACGAGGGCGGCTCACGGTCGACGACGGCACGTTGATGGCACCGCAGTGTGTCACTTGAGACCCACCACATAGGGCTGACCGGCTGCCTGAAAGACCTCAATCTGAAGTTGCCGCCTCCGTCAGGGATGAAATTCGTGCTTAGCTTCGGGAAACAGTTTGAGGACCCTTGATACAAAATTGCTACCCGGTTTGAAACTACATCACGTGTCCGTTCGGGCTCCAGCGGTTCAGCGCATTACTGTAAATTACTCCGTGGCAGTGACATTGCCATCCCAGAAAGATGTTTGACGCGCACGAGTGAAACGGGTTCCCGCTTACAATGCGTACGGAAGCGACCTAAGGAAACCAACGGGGCCGGTTCAGACCTGGTAATCAATCCTGAATCTAACGACACAACGTCTAACCTCGGACTTATCCTAAAGTATCCACCGGAGTCACAAACTACGTACACCGGATCAGGTGACAAAGGCGACACCGAGCAGAAAAATAGCACCGCGATTGGGACATGGATCTAAGACAACTCATTACATCAAAGTTGCCGTCCAGTTATATATATCGTTCAGCTGCAGCACCCTTCCGGTGCCTAGCTGCCATGCCCCTCGATGGAAGCACGAGGGCCGAGATACCGCCAGGTTGTCCAGGCCTAGACAAGGCCAGTCGAGAGGCAGCGGTCGGGTTCGAACCACGAACCTTCCGGTCAGTAAATTCGCGCTCTAACCACTGGAGCCATCTCGTCGTCCTTTAGGGTTAACTCCAAAACGCACGGACCAGACGACCGAAACGTGTTGACCGTTGACATGAGCTGAAACCGTTGGGTCCTGTGGGATTTAATGGCACGTGTGGCAACTGCCCTTCTTGGTGACCAGCAGCAGTATTTGTAATCGTAAGGACACACTTCACTCTCTAGGTCAGACAGCTCGCTAGTGATTGGGATACCGCAGCCAAAGTCAATAACACGGCGCAGTTCGTGTATGACCATTATACAGGTTGGCATGCAATCACACTCCGGCGTCCCCTTGGAGTCCATTGGGGCGAAATGACGTACGTATTCAACAGGCTAAGGGCTTACACACATGCGCAATCACCGTGTGACGAAAACACATTCAGAGCCTCAGTTACCCGACCGCCGCTTTCCCACCGGTTCGCTTCACAGCAAAAGAAAAAACCCAAAGACGGCGAACATATCCTTTCAATGACGCCAAACGCTGGAGCAAACGACCCCAATGAGACAGAAGATATTTATTTCTTGAACAGCTATGTACAAAAGCGGCAATATTACCCGCCTCAAGTCCATACAGTTTATGTGCAAGAACAAAATTGGAGTACATAAACGACAATTGCGCCACCCATTGCTCAGATGCCCAACCCAAGAATCAGGACCGAGCTTAGGCTTACGCGCTATCAGTCTACGTCTAATCTGAGAAGTTACCAGATTGAAGAGGTATGGTGAAAGAAATCGAATCACAATGAGCAACGGGTCACAAGGCAGGACGCGCAGATAAATGAAATACCTGGGTCTCAGATACCGGCAGCCCTGCATTCGGACGAAAGCGAACGGTCCATCGGCGTTCGGTTCATTAAGTTCGGTGTCTGATGCATCTTCTGCTCGGAGGGACAAGTTGAGGATTCGGTGGGTCAATTTTCGCTTCCGAGTGGACCGTTTACGGACCGATTCCTAGGGAAAACAGTGTGAATGAATGTAAGGTCACTCACCTTTGGAGGACGTATGATGCCAATTCCGTCTGCAGGTCGCTGCAACTTTCTAGCTACATTTTCGGCCTCCAGCAAATGCACTCCATCCCAATCTTGTAAACGACATCTTGCTTCGAACATCCGTAGGCTGCTTTGTACAATCGCTTCCTTCGTGGTCTCCCGCTTAACGAGCATCGATAGTATCTCCCTGAACAAGTGTGAGTTACATAAGCAACAAACAAACCCTAAGGTATCCATCTGGTCACGAAGTATAAGCATTTTTTCGTAAGATTGCTCATCATTCTTCCGATTCTTTCTTGTTTGCATTTTTTCACTGCGTCGACGGAAGGCAACGTAGGGGTCCGCATTACTTCCGCTATCACGCCTCTCTTGACGGACGGAAAACAACAGCGGCTGTCGAGATTGTACACGCTTATTCAGCCAGTAGTCGTAAACAGCGATAACGAGAGAAGGGTCGTCCTGGAGTAAGTAATTTGCCTCCTCAAGGTTCATCACCTGCAAAACATGGTCAGTAGGTGAACTATGCTCACTTTCTGTCCACAACCACGTTCGAGCCGATCAATCATTGACTCGAATTTCTGGGGAGTTACATCCAGCTGACTGCGACTAAGCCACTCTTCATCTTCGGTGTCCATGTCATAGTCCGTTGGCTCATCCTCAGCCAAGACAATATCTAAAGCGTCATCGAATGGTGTCCACAGCTTACTTCTGATATGTACCAGTTGGGTAGGTAGCGCAAATTCATCTGAGTAAATCTTTTTGTACCAGGTGCTCCGATCGATGATGTCCGGGACTGGGATCTTGACATCAGCACCGGAGTTGAGCTGAAGAGCCTGGATGACTTCGACGAAGTGGTGTTCCTAAGGCGGAGGCGGGATTCGGAGCCGAAGTTAGGAATGGGCCAATAGGAATACAGATGCGCAAAGCAAATCGATAAAAAGAGTAAGCAAGTATGGTGAAATTTGGGGAACAGCTTAACGCATAGCATCAGTGGGGATAGGTTTCAAACATATTTTACACTCGGAAATTACATTTTCCTCTTCCTTTTCCATTCCACTGGGTATCTGTGGCACTCCACGATTGACGAAAGCATTCTCACTGAATTCTGCGAGTATGTCTGAACCATCCTTCACGATCGGCAGCGGTTTATTAAAGTCGATCTGTCGTGCCCGGAAAGAGACTTTGCTCATAGCTGAAAAGGGGAAAAAAAGCAGAATAGTTACCACATAATTTCCCACTAAAATTAAGAAATTAAGGAAAAACATTCTCAGTCATGCGGATGTATAAGACACACTAAGAGTATTCGAAACTCATACAAAAGATGCTTAATCGCCTGAGAGTCTGCAAGTCTTTATCGAATTAGTGGCCAAACCTTTAGAGTGAAAAACCCCAATACCGCTCCAAGATGGCGCGGGGTCTAGGGTAGTAAAACCATCATGGCGGCGGCGGCATTATATAGTTCCTCGGACTATGCCACTGTCAATGTAAGTTGGTTGGTTAAAACAAATTACTGACCTAAAGTTCAAGTGCGGTTTGATGGTCGCTGAATCCAAGCATTTGCATGTAGCTAATGACTTATGTGTCATTAACCACTCGGCTGATATAGAGAACCCGGCTGCATTGAATTCTTGTAAAATCGACACTTTGTCTGCAAGCATTGTCGTTCTGATTATTCCCTATCAGCCTGCACAGACTTCTTGGGTATCTTCCACATCCAAAAACATGTGCATGGATGATAGCACATAAACTTTATGGGTTGGAGGGCTGAGTGCCACCTCATACATGCTAGGCGATAACAAGATTTTATGTTACTGCACGTCACCAGGCGAGCAATTTCTGCTTTTTCCTGAGCCAAGTCAAAATGCCATCGGGGGAGTGTAAATTTTTTTAAAAAAATTAGTGTCAGTCATCCGAATAAAGGCGAGACGGAAAAGATTTTGGTCGTCTTGGATGGAACTAGTGATCGGATGTAGTCGGTATGCGGAAGTCAGGTCGTGGGAGGTAAATTCTCCTATCTGATTCAGTTGCCACGTTAGCATATCGACCTACTTTGAATATCATAAGTGCGTCGCATGTAGATCTGACCCGTTGAACGTGGTGGAGAGGTACAAATGTGAGCGTCTAATAATGTCGCAGGGTGGCAAAAAAATCAGTGGGTCGAGTTTTTCGTCGAATTCTTTTCATCGATCGCGATATTTTTCTGTCCGTCTCAGTAAATTTGGCCAACGGTAGCTTCAGTTGGTTTCACACATGTGAATGAGGAAACACTGTCTGTCCGGCCATCGTAAGCTCACTTTGTTTGCCGAGGCTGGGGCCGCACTGGAGCTTGAGAACTTCTAAATGTGTATGCTCAATACCTTGATCATTCCCTTGGAAACTAATTCATGAGGTTGTGTTTTGCAGTTGGGGTCTGTTTGTACACTCGTACACGAACATTTCTACATACACTTGGTCTGGTGGATGACGCTACCAGCAATCTGAGCGGCTTCAAATGACGACCGAGATACGTGTTTGTCTCTCCGAACCCGGAACATTTCACAACCCTTACGGCAGCAGGGAATTGGTAGCCTAAGCCATTTGCCGTACGAAATGCGACGCATTTCTGAGCTGCACCATGCAGGTTTTGGCATATTTCGCCAGATATGTCTTGAGTGCCTGGCTGTTGAATTCTGCCCACACGCGCCAGACTTACACACGGCCCAGACGCCGATAACTTTGGTTGAATATTCATCCAATGTTGCTGTTAGTGCCCTGGGCGAATCCGCTCTCGGAACCGTCCCCATGTACAAACCGACTGAGCATGCAACGGCCACATCCAGCACGCAGGAAGTTGATTCATGCACAAACCAAACGCTAGTAAACGATTGGCTGGGTCGTGTCACATGACGAATGTCCAATGGTAGCTGCGGTATAAAGGAAGGGTTTGCAAGACGCAAGGTTGAATTTAGTCGTAAGATTTCCTTTAATTCTGTTCACAAATTACCGTTAATTTCTACGGAACCACATTCCACCGGTCTGCACTGTATGCCCACATCTAAATTCAATATATTGTTTGGCTTCCCAATTGCGGCTACCAAACAAACGCAGGTGAAGTTTGCAGAATTCAACCTCGCCGCAATCGTTCCTGACGGTCCCACGTTGAATTAGGCTGCACGTTACCTATTAGGTAGGACTCCAAGAGCGTGCGATTAGGCTAAGTAAGCAATGTTTCACCTTAGGATCAAATAATTAGCACAGGAGCTTACGCTAATGGTGAATTGTTGTGTTCTCATACTACACGGACAACCTCGGCTAGTTCTTGGTTGCTTGTTCAGCCAGCAAAAACACCCTTCAGTTGGTTTTTAAGCCTGTTTTCATCCCTCTCAATATTCTTTTCTCCATCAAACCCATTTTAATTGATACCTCTCGGCCCTTACCAGACGCTGTCGCTCTCATTCTAGTGCTTCCTCATTCCCCCCTTCCCAAGCTTCAAAATTCGGCAGCAACTGCTGCAAACGTTCCGTATGGCCGTCATTTATTTATTCATGCTGGTCCCCGATTTCCACACACGTGGTCCCCCAACTGACTCGAAATTACTCGCACCTCTACATCGACCTGGCTCCACTTGTGTTAATCCCCCCGTCTAACTCAGATCCATTTGCCACAGGAATGCGCATCCCCTGTCCGACTGCCGCAACTTTGACAGCCCTTGCGACGCTGTCGAGAAACTGAAGTATGTCAGTGCAATAATGGCACGGCGCTGCAATACCCAATCTGATGGCACTCCCGCAACTATTTTATTCCTACCCTCGACCTTCATCTCTCGCTCACTTGAGTCTGTGGCTGCAAATACGAGCAAATTTTAACCCAGCCTCAACCGTCTCCAGGACGAGTTCATTCTAACCCGCTGAACATTTCGTTCGAAGTTAACCGACCAGGTTCTCCGCTGCAATTTCAGTTTGCCTCTTCCACAAGTTCAACGGTTTTATTAATGGTGTTCGTTCGGCCCTATACATTGGCACAATCTCTAAATCGAAAATACCCTTTACATCCAACTTCCCCACAACAACGACACCAGTGAGTCTACTTAGTTTTACTATAAACCCTATTTTTATGGCAAAACTTGCCATTTGCCTCCACTTCGAACCTTTCCATCTGCATCTCAATTTTGGTTTCTGTGACTCTGGCCATTTACTCAACCGCTCGAGGTTACTCATGGCCAGCAACGGTTTTTCAGTTTTAGTTCAAATCAACCGGCCTCACCATTGAACCAGCCGTACCCCATGTCTCATTGTTCTAGTGTTTTTGGCTCCCACAACTACGGTGACTTTTTGCGTGATAAGCGTGCCTGGTTGGTCGTACCGTCCTCCTCGTTCTGTTGTTTCATGCCGCGTTCAGATTGTACCGGCCAGATCCTACCTCACTTGGCATGTTCCCTACAGATTGGGAAACAACCCTGTTATCATTATTACTCAGGTTAAAAACGTGGAAAATAGGCTTATATAATGCAACTAGTTGGATGTTTTACTTTCGCCTACGTTACATATATTCGTACAGACGTCAAAAAATGAAATCCTTCCACAACACTTTTTAATGGGAGAGGTACAAATGTGAGCGTCTAATAATGTCGCAGTCCATGCTTTTGAGTACGGCCGTTGTAAATGGACAACCGTTGGGAAATACTTTTCCGCGTAACAGTAAGAACTGCTTTCGGATTACGTCTGATAATGCCTGGTAATAGAAGGTGCCGGAGGGGAAGAGTTGATTTCGGGTTGTTGGTGCTTGGAATAGCCTTCTTCCGACGGCTGTTCACGCTGTATCTAGTACCCAGTTCGAAGCCCTTTAAGATCCTTTTTATTTGAGTCCTTGCGCTTATTGAGCATATTGCCCGTCGTTGGGATCTTATCGAGATGTGCTACATCCTTTTTTGCTTAAGCCATTCAGATAAATAGGAGCCGCTGGAGAACGAGCGCAAACCTGACCCGGGAAGCTTGGGCGGAAGCCTCAATCCTGTGTTTTGATCCGTGAACCATGGAGCAGCGGCTGAGTGTCTATAACCACAATACACACAACTTATCCTTGCAACTGTGCTTTCTGACACCCCTGCCCATTACTTAGTAGCGCAGCGTAACGAAACAGCGGAGCACAACTCTGGCCGCCCGTAGCTTTGCCGTAGTTTTATCCATCACGGGGGTTTCCACTTATCACTGCATGCCCATCATCTCCCTGAAGATGTTAAATAGTTACTCATGGGGCTGCATAAGTCGAAAGTTTCAATGATGTGATGCCAAACATACACACGCCGCCCGTGATCGGGAAGATATAACGCTTGTGCCCACTTTGCGTAGAGGAGGCGTCACATACATACCCGAAAAAGGACGATTACGTGTCTTCCATCTGCAATCATGTCTAACACATGTAAGAGCAACGCAAGTTGTTAAGTTTCTGGCAAGACACATTGGGAGGCAGAGCGTTTTCTTGAATCCTACTATTGGCACATTCTGCACTGCCAGGGCCCGGTCAGGACCGGAGGTGTATCATCTATCACAATAAAAAGGAAGCAAGCAGATCGTTGTCTAGCGGATATGATCAATACTTATGGTGGCAAGTGCACACGCTCTGGTTCACAAATACCGTTCTAAAATTATCGGCTGCCAGCTTCCGCAAAAAGCAAACAGCGGTAATCCTTACCACAGCAAAGCGTTACAAGTGTCCAACTGTTCCTCGTTTACCCGTCGGTCTGTGGGCATTTGGCAGCACAAAAATTAAATCGCCTTATACTTGTAAAGAATGTTTTACTGGGTGGCTGAAAGGTTGTAGCGAGTGTTCCGCCCACTGCGTGTCATTAAGGAATGCATCAACCTACTGGCTTCGTCCAATCTCCGGATTATCAATTGGTTTCAAGAGTCGTCCGATATCTTTCAGGGCACAATAGAGCTTCAGCGTTTGTTGCCAGCAATATGCACAATGGTCACATAATTGCCCCTTCTAGAAGTCTGTAGAGATACACCTAGGCAGTTACTAAGTTTTCAAAACAGCACTATTCGGAAATCGAGCCAGCACTCTGCTGAGTGGTGGCGGTGGACGAGCGAACGTTACGTTCAAGTTGGTGCAGAAACGGAGAATAAAAACAGAAGTCTGTAAAGGTGGACCTAGGGCCGCCTGCTACTCTGGAATAGTTTGCACTTGTCCATTCTGGGGCCATGTGCCTTTCAAAGCGAAAACAGCGTGTCGCAAAACGAAAATGGTCGGCATACAGGTTCCACTTATATCTTTGATAGCGAAAATCCTGCCATTCAGAGTGCCCCAGCACAACAAACGACTACTGGGAGAGCATGAGGTGCACGTCACTTAGACCTGTGGGAAGCTAACGGGCGGCGATTTGCGTGTCAGTGGTTCCTCCGAAACGGCGGGGAACCTGTCGACTGGAGTGCTTAGACACTCGGGGACAAGCCTTCTAATGCATCCGTGTGTGGATACAGAATCATGGGCACGTATTTGACTACATTTTTACAAAGTTTCTTGCCTTTGCTTTCTACTCTCCGGAAGACGCTCGAGGCGTCGCCTGAAAGTTCAACGTAGTTGCCATGTGCACTTGCGGTTGGTTTTTTCTCTAAGGATTATGCTGAACTAATAGTGTGGACGTCAGTTTCTCTAAGGTCGGCAATGGCTATTACTCTTCAGTCGGAGAGCGGAAATGTATCCATCTTACTGCCTCCATAATCAAGTACGGTATCTTTTCAGTAGATACAGGTCAGAAAATGATGCGAGGAGGCTAACCTTTTGAAATCGGTGGTCATTTGACGCAACGTGCTGCTTCAAATGGCAAATTTGTGTAATCCTGTGAAGCCAGATGGAATTCCCGAAAACAGCCATTCGCAACCACGTCTGAGCCAATATCATTGACTTTCTGTCGCTGTAATCCCCCCGCCTTGATTTCTACTCCTCGGGGTCCTGCCCAAAAGTACCCAATATCAGACAGATTCTGAAACCCCCGAATGCCCCACTGCAGTGAGAACTCGCAGTTGTGATATCAACATGGGTTACTTTTATACATAAGAAAATATCGATACGAAATTGCAGAGACCTGATTCTTCTCATGCCGATCCGCTCAAATAAGGACGAGTCATATTTGTGCTTAGTTGTAATTTTCACTGGCGTTGACGGATTTAGCGTGCACTCGACTAAACATTAAGGCCTGCTGCATTGCTTTCGACAAACGATCAGGTGAGTGTGTTTTCCGACGAAATTTCCAAACCATGTACACTCCTGGCTGCCGCGGATGACAAAAAATTGTGACAATACACCAAACAGTTTCAAGTGTGGCTACAGCCCTAGCGAGGGTCTTACCGCAAAGTTTTCTTTACCATCCATGCGAAGACTGTGCTTGGCCATGGTTTTTACCACACGAGCCATCGCATATGGCATATCGCTCTACAGGAAGCGAGCACGCTTAAAAGGCCGACGTAGTGCATCCCAGTCGACAGTAGCTGCTTGTTGTAAATGATTTAGGTTTACTTTATTAAGCATAGACAATCGCTCCAAAGAAATCAGTGCTTCGGAGTGCGACTTCAATGTTTAGGAGTTAATTTTCTTTCCATAGGAGCTCAAACCAAAAACGTTCATATTCCCTCATACATGCTAGGCGATAACAAGATTTTATGTTACTGCACGTCACCAGGCGAGCAATTTCTGCTTTTTCCTGAGCCAAGTCAAAATGCCATCGGGGGAGTGTAAATTTTTTTAAAAAAATTTACACTCCCCCGATGGCATTTTGACTTGGCTCAGGAAAAAGCAGAAATTGCTCGCCTGGTGACGTGCAGTAACATAAAATCTTGTTATCGCCTAGCATGTATGAGGTGGCACTCAGCCCTCCAACCCATAAAGTTTATGTGCTATCATCCATGCACATGTTTTTGGATGTGGAAGATACCCAAGAAGTCTGTGCAGGCTGATAGGGAATAATCAGAACGACAATGCTTGCAGACAAAGTGTCGATTTTACAAGAATTCAATGCAGCCGGGTTCTCTATATCAGCCGAGTGGTTAATGACACATAAGTCATTAGCTACATGCAAATGCTTGGATTCAGCGACCATCAAACCGCACTTGAACTTTAGGTCAGTAATTTGTTTTAACCAACCAACTTACATTGACAGTGGCATAGTCCGAGGAACTATATAATGCCGCCGCCGCCATGATGGTTTTACTACCCTAGACCCCGCGCCATCTTGGAGCGGTATTGGGGTTTTTCACTCTAAAGGTTTGGCCACTAATTCGATAAAGACTTGCAGACTCTCAGGCGATTAAGCATCTTTTGTATGAGTTTCGAATACTCTTAGTGTGTCTTATACATCCGCATGACTGAGAATGTTTTTCCTTAATTTCTTAATTTTAGTGGGAAATTATGTGGTAACTATTCTGCTTTTTTTCCCCTTTTCAGCTATGAGCAAAGTCTCTTTCCGGGCAC
Source organism: Clonorchis sinensis (assembly GCA_003604175.2). NCBI lineage: Eukaryota > Metazoa > Platyhelminthes > Trematoda > Opisthorchiida > Opisthorchiidae > Clonorchis > Clonorchis sinensis. The sequence continues at coordinate 95,691,111 of CM030369.1, forward strand.
GACAGATCGACTTTAATAAACCGCTGCCGATCGTGAAGGATGGTTCAGACATACTCGCAGAATTCAGTGAGAATGCTTTCGTCAATCGTGGAGTGCCACAGATACCCAGTGGAATGGAAAAGGAAGAGGAAAATGTAATTTCCGAGTGTAAAATATGTTTGAAACCTATCCCCACTGATGCTATGCGTTAAGCTGTTCCCCAAATTTCACCATACTTGCTTACTCTTTTTATCGATTTGCTTTGCGCATCTGTATTCCTATTGGCCCATTCCTAACTTCGGCTCCGAATCCCGCCTCCGCCTTAGGAACACCACTTCGTCGAAGTCATCCAGGCTCTTCAGCTCAACTCCGGTGCTGATGTCAAGATCCCAGTCCCGGACATCATCGATCGGAGCACCTGGTACAAAAAGATTTACTCAGATGAATTTGCGCTACCTACCCAACTGGTACATATCAGAAGTAAGCTGTGGACACCATTCGATGACGCTTTAGATATTGTCTTGGCTGAGGATGAGCCAACGGACTATGACATGGACACCGAAGATGAAGAGTGGCTTAGTCGCAGTCAGCTGGATGTAACTCCCCAGAAATTCGAGTCAATGATTGATCGGCTCGAACGTGGTTGTGGACAGAAAGTGAGCATAGTTCACCTACTGACCATGTTTTGCAGGTGATGAACCTTGAGGAGGCAAATTACTTACTCCAGGACGACCCTTCTCTCGTTATCGCTGTTTACGACTACTGGCTGAATAAGCGTGTACAATCTCGACAGCCGCTGTTGTTTTCCGTCCGTCAAGAGAGGCGTGATAGCGGAAGTAATGCGGACCCCTACGTTGCCTTCCGTCGACGCAGTGAAAAAATGCAAACAAGAAAGAATCGGAAGAATGATGAGCAATCTTACGAAAAAATGCTTATACTTCGTGACCAGATGGATACCTTAGGGTTTGTTTGTTGCTTATGTAACTCACACTTGTTCAGGGAGATACTATCGATGCTCGTTAAGCGGGAGACCACGAAGGAAGCGATTGTACAAAGCAGCCTACGGATGTTCGAAGCAAGATGTCGTTTACAAGATTGGGATGGAGTGCATTTGCTGGAGGCCGAAAATGTAGCTAGAAAGTTGCAGCGACCTGCAGACGGAATTGGCATCATACGTCCTCCAAAGGTGAGTGACCTTACATTCATTCACACTGTTTTCCCTAGGAATCGGTCCGTAAACGGTCCACTCGGAAGCGAAAATTGACCCACCGAATCCTCAACTTGTCCCTCCGAGCAGAAGATGCATCAGACACCGAACTTAATGAACCGAACGCCGATGGACCGTTCGCTTTCGTCCGAATGCAGGGCTGCCGGTATCTGAGACCCAGGTATTTCATTTATCTGCGCGTCCTGCCTTGTGACCCGTTGCTCATTGTGATTCGATTTCTTTCACCATACCTCTTCAATCTGGTAACTTCTCAGATTAGACGTAGACTGATAGCGCGTAAGCCTAAGCTCGGTCCTGATTCTTGGGTTGGGCATCTGAGCAATGGGTGGCGCAATTGTCGTTTATGTACTCCAATTTTGTTCTTGCACATAAACTGTATGGACTTGAGGCGGGTAATATTGCCGCTTTTGTACATAGCTGTTCAAGAAATAAATATCTTCTGTCTCATTGGGGTCGTTTGCTCCAGCGTTTGGCGTCATTGAAAGGATATGTTCGCCGTCTTTGGGTTTTTTCTTTTGCTGTGAAGCGAACCGGTGGGAAAGCGGCGGTCGGGTAACTGAGGCTCTGAATGTGTTTTCGTCACACGGTGATTGCGCATGTGTGTAAGCCCTTAGCCTGTTGAATACGTACGTCATTTCGCCCCAATGGACTCCAAGGGGACGCCGGAGTGTGATTGCATGCCAACCTGTATAATGGTCATACACGAACTGCGCCGTGTTATTGACTTTGGCTGCGGTATCCCAATCACTAGCGAGCTGTCTGACCTAGAGAGTGAAGTGTGTCCTTACGATTACAAATACTGCTGCTGGTCACCAAGAAGGGCAGTTGCCACACGTGCCATTAAATCCCACAGGACCCAACGGTTTCAGCTCATGTCAACGGTCAACACGTTTCGGTCGTCTGGTCCGTGCGTTTTGGAGTTAACCCTAAAGGACGACGAGATGGCTCCAGTGGTTAGAGCGCGAATTTACTGACCGGAAGGTTCGTGGTTCGAACCCGACCGCTGCCTCTCGACTGGCCTTGTCTAGGCCTGGACAACCTGGCAGTATCTCGGCCCTCGTGCTTCCATCGAGGGGCATGGCAGCTAGGCACCGGAAGGGTGCTGCAGCTGAACGATATATATAACTGGACGGCAACTTTGATGTAATGAGTTGTCTTAGATCCATGTCCCAATCGCGGTGCTGTTTTTCTGCTCGGTGTCGCCTTTGTCACCTGATCCGGTGTACGTAGTTTGTGACTCCGGTGGATACTTTAGGATAAGTCCGAGGTTAGACGTTGTGTCGTTAGATTCAGGATTGATTACCAGGTCTGAACCGGCCCCGTTGGTTTCCTTAGGTCGCTTCCGTACGCATTGTAAGCGGGAACCCGTTTCACTCGTGCGCGTCAAACATCTTTCTGGGATGGCAATGTCACTGCCACGGAGTAATTTACAGTAATGCGCTGAACCGCTGGAGCCCGAACGGACACGTGATGTAGTTTCAAACCGGGTAGCAATTTTGTATCAAGGGTCCTCAAACTGTTTCCCGAAGCTAAGCACGAATTTCATCCCTGACGGAGGCGGCAACTTCAGATTGAGGTCTTTCAGGCAGCCGGTCAGCCCTATGTGGTGGGTCTCAAGTGACACACTGCGGTGCCATCAACGTGCCGTCGTCGACCGTGAGCCGCCCTCGTGGTCACGTTGCTGCATCTTGTCTCTCGGTAGTTGGGATCTGTATTTAGCCTGGCAACCCGAATAACGTACCAAACCGCCCATCAAATGCCTTTTGTTCTGATGAGAATTGGTTTTTGCCGGATGACCCGTGTAGAGCCACGTGACTGATGTTTCAGGGCTATCCGGGCGCTGGACAACTGTCCTAAGTTGTGGGCTGTTATCGAAGTCCTTCAAGGCTAAATGGGTTCAGCGGCCACTTTGTGCGCAACATCCGTTTACTCATTAGGAGAACCACGTCCGCAATATCAGTTCCGTTTTTCAAACTAAGTGTTTCAGATACTCTGGTCCGACTGAATCGATGTCCTGTGTAGCTTTATGTAAGGGGGGATACTGTGGGTCTTCTGGTGCTTTACTTATCTTTCGCGCGCTTGAGGTGAACAGTTCACCAATGATTTGTCCCCCGGACGGTAAACGCACTGGTGTCGCCTACTGAATTATATTTTTTTGTTCGTAAAACTCGTAGTGGAATTTAGTAAAGTGGGACTCGGGAATTCCTCATCTGTTTAACTGCTGTGCTCAACCATTCCAAACTCCAACGACCATTTAAACCTATGAGACAAACCAATACAACTTTGACTTACAGGTGCCAGCCGACTTCAACTTGTCACTAAACTATTGAAACTTGGCAGGACCGTTATCAGAAACAGTGACCCTATCCTTTGAAGCACTGTTTGTTTTTTTTACTTTATTTTACCGGTGCTGTCGATATTCAGCCGACTGTTAAAATGCTCCTTAAGCCTGGTGCTGCAAATCCGCTCAAATGACCTGCGTGCGGCTTCAACCGTACCAGTTCCACGATATATGAACTCCTAATTCCAACGCGCCCCTTTTTGTACATTGATCTGACGTCTAACAGATCATCTAGCCCACGGACGCGCTGCATCTAAAGCTGCTCAGAGTTTTGCAAGCACAAGCTTCGATGGTTTCTGCGTAATAGCTCGGAAAACTCACAGGCATATTTTCGGGCATTGGTCTTGGCTGGATCGGTTCACCCCGGGTATGGTCAATGTTTTCGCAGTGTACCAATTGGAAGCGCGGCATATCAGATGATCCTACATTCCTTTAAGTCGTGCGGTACCAGCAGTACTTGCGGCTTTCTGAGCGCTGAGGGGTTCTAGTGTTTTTTGTAAGCATCAACCGTGTTGACGCTTGCTGATAGGTAGAGCTTCAGTGAAACATGTCACTCGATTGGCAATTCGCAACAGATATCAGAGCTGTATTTTTGGATCAAGCGGGTGGCTAGTGAGTGATTTTTGATAGAGGAGGCAGTTTTTTGCCTTGCCTCTACTGATCAATTGATCGTCCGACTCAGGTATTGAGGTCCGTTCTTATTTGAGCCTGCGGCTCACCCGCCCACTTGTGTTTAAACAAAACTGCAGCTGAACTGCTAGGCAACATGTGAGGTGGTGACATTGGGCACACTCTCTAATGAAGCGTCCGGGTTGCTTGTCGTGGCTGTTAGCGGGAGCTCCAGCTGTGCAGCTGGACATGTGTGACTAAGATCAATAACGGAACGCTTGTTTGCTCCGTTACCAAAGAGACAAAGGAACCTGAACTCTTCAACAAAAAAGGACTCCAACCAAAAGTTATCAACGCTTAAGTAGACCACGAAGATTAGCCAATATCAGCCAATGGAATGTTCAGTTCACCATCTTGTGACGACAGTAATTCATTGACTGTGACGGGTTCACACAATGGTTGGTCCTGCCTATGACGTTAGTTATTTCGTGGTGTGGGATGAGAGGTAAAACAAACCTTTGTTATTTTGCAAGTTTCTTAATGCGGTTATCGGGCGAAGTAAAGAAGAGTGATGTTTTACATTCCATAGATGAAAGCCTCGTGAATTCATTCATTACATTAGAACTCCCGTTTGTTTTGCAAATGCAACCGGCGTCCGTAGATAAAATATCCAGTGAATTCAATAACAGTTGCTGGTTAACAGCTGGATTTGGCCTGATTTGCGGGACATCAATTAATTAACATGAGAAAAAATGCACAATTATTGTCTTGTCTTGTTCCGAATGCCTGAAAAACGGGCCTTTAATCATCGTCCACAGAGAAATGTATTCCTTTGATTAAAGATGGAGAAAAATGGGAGCCGCTTGCACCATCGTATGTTCGCAAACCCGGTTTACTGCATTCGTCAAATGGAGCGTTTTTGCCTCTATCGCAGCCGAATGATGTGACGCAAAAACGCTTTTGTTTGTATATCTCAGGGTTGAAGGTGTCGACTCAAAAACCTTTGAGTGTCGGTAGGGTCTCCGATCAAAACATCTGGCCTAAAAACCTTGCCGAACGGCACTGGTGGTTGATATAACGTTTTGTATATTGTTCAAGCCTCAGAAAAAGTACCGAATCTTCGACTCCTCCCTCGAGATGAATGACCTGCATGAATTAGCCCTTTTTTACTGGCCAACTCCTTAAAAGCTGCGGCTATCAACTAGGTGTGCCGTACCACGGGCGTCAGACCGTTATACTATGATGAGTTACTGTCAAGTTGCGGCGCGTGATTTGTAAACTTTAAACGTTGCCGAAGCGTAACAAAGCAATTCGGGGTTGCACTGGACACTTCGTCTCCATAGAGGACTATCGGGGGTCCCAACCGCGCAGAAATGCTCCACATCTTATCACGTGGGATTTAGAACAGCAACAAAACTGCCCCATCTAGGTACCCTCGTGCTCTTCAGAATCAAAGGGCTATATCTGGTGCCAACACTTCATCTCATCAACTGGATAACCGCAATGAACTTAGGAGATTACACGCGCCTACTTTATGGTATGCTTTGATGAATGCTTGTGAAGATGTGCTGGGGGCTGAGTTTGTTGCCTTGAACAACAGAGCTGCTTCTGACATTCAGTTGAATATTTTTCGACTACCCCGGGAGCTAATTTCATACTGCTCCCGGACTCAAGAAATTCTCAGAAGTATTGGAGTGGACATTGCAACATCTACGTGGAGAACAGTTTGTTGGTCTCTGAAAGCAGAGTTATTGACCGAGGAACCGAAGTCCTTGGTAGCAAGATCACTGTACAAGAGTGCAGCGGCTACCATGGACCCAACACCCATCCGCCGGTAACTTACCAGCCTATGAATATAAACTTATTCTTGTACAACAACAATTCCATAGACGTCAACAATGTGGATAGCTTCAACTAAAGTGGGTGAATACGACCTCAGTAAAAGTTTTGATGAGGCCCGATCTCAGGGAACCTTAAGCCTATGGGCTTTGTGGATTTCAGAGCAAGCTCCCATGCTACATCTTGGAAAGTGTTGGCTATAGAGTTACTGCCTGTTACCGCATACGAAAGAAGCCAGCAAATTGGCTGGTCAACAGCGGACGCTAGTATGAGGGGCCAGCTTTCGAAGAAGCTGAACCGACTTAATAAAGATAGATAAATACTATTATTGATGTTTCTTGCGCGTTGACATTTTTGAAAACTTTGAGAATTTTATGCTTAACAGATCAGACTGTCTAGAGATCCAGGGATTAGGAGTGGAACACAGAGAAGTATCTTTCATCGAACCACTTTCTGTTTCCGTGACGCTAGAAAAACTGGTCTTTGCGCTGTCACCACACAATGTATCGTTTTCAGTTTCCGTTTAACCAAGCCTCATCGTTTCGCCCACGATCCTACTCACTAACAACTCCAAGGTCAATAGGATAATCGAATTATTGTAGTCCGCTTCACATTGGCCACGTATATAAAAATATTGAAACCAAAAAATTCCCTTTCAGCGAGTTCAAATACTTCACGCTCTTGGGATCATTACTCAATACTGACAGAACTCTCAGCCGTACAGGCTGCACCTTCAACCATGGAGCTTGCCGAGAGTTTATAAATCATTGCCTAAAAGTACTATACACCCCCTTACGTAAGTATTGAAGCTCTGAGCGGGTTCAGACCCTTTCTGCGTCCCCCTAGTCTGCTTGTACGTGCCTTTCATGGATAACCTAAAACTAAGCGATGGTGCTCTCCAGAAATCTACCGATGCAACACAAGACGTTGAACGTAGTTCTTGATTTTGTTCGTAAACTACGGCGGATACCAGACATTATCAGCTGTAGAGGAGACTCCGTACCGGCAATAGCATACTGTCGGCGTCTGTTTCCTACCAACACATCCAGGAAGAGAACCGAAGATCACGACATTTCAGCCTGGGACCATCTGTGAACTTGCCCCAAAGAAAAGTATTCGCATCAATGTTGTCTAAAACTACCCGTTATTCATTTTCCCATATGTCGATCCAATTGTCTTATTTCGTTTTCGCCGCCAAAATATTTTGGGCTATGGTCGGGTTTCGATTAGATCGCATTAACCATACACCCACATAAGTCAATAGCGTAAACGTGTATAGCGCGATAGGCAATCCTGGGAAAAGAAAAATAGGCATAAACCAGGTACGCTAAACTAGCCGGACCGATACGAACATAAGAAGTGTGTGAGAGTTGGCGGTGGGAGTTCGTGCAAACGCGGCCCAGGAAGTCAGTTCAAGGAAACAAGCATGAGCCCCTGAATCAGGCAGGCATCTTAGAACAGATACAGTTTGAGGAATACTGAATTAAACCTTTGGGTTTGCACAATTTTCTTTTGTGTTCACGCAAAGTGGCCCTACGAAGGCAAACATTTCTAGTTTTACTTGTGTAGCTGACCTAGCAGGAGCATGGATGCGGGGCGTACTGATCTAGATGGTCCTGCTGGTGCTCGTAAACGAAAACCAAAACCGCCAAGTTGTTAGCCAATAAATTTTGGTACGATATCCGTTTGAGTCTGTTTGCCAAGCGTGACGGAGTTGAGGTGTATCAGGACCAACTTAAAGGCTACACTTCCCTTAAACGTCCCATAAACCCCCCCGAGCTGAGACAGCAAGCAGCTACTTCCATACACCAAAGAGGTGGCTTGATGACCTGGGTGTTACCGATAGCTTCTAGATGTATCTCGCAAACCGTGGAACGGCGTGTTGTGTTGATCATCACTCCGCAGCGGCTAGTCTGTAAACGTTTCTGCCTTTGCAGGATATGAAGGAGGGTGCTTGGATCAGGCCCTAGGGTGGCTTCACGTAAGGCGTTAAGTGTAGCCGATCCAGTAGTAGTGGGGGCTACTTTCAACTAGGGAGCATGCTATTCAATGCAGTCTTCCAACACCAGCCTCGTGTCTGCTTCAGACAAGCTCCAGTGGGGGGCCTGATCAACGGCCCTGCGGAAGTCGATAAGTATTACATTGACGCTGTGGCCGCGGGGCCTCTTTTTCCCTTAATTAGACAAGTCCGCTATCCACAAGCGTTGAACTTTTTGACGGGCTGCACGCAACATACTATTCTTCCACAGACGGTCCTGTGGTCTTTGGGTTACAACTTTATTAACATAGAATTTAAGCTAATTAGCCTATAGCTTGCTGGCTTCACCAAGACGGAAAATGGACTTAAACTTGAACCCTCTTATTTTGACAGGATTTTTTGTTCCTCGAAGGTTCACTTTTGTCTTGCTAAGGGTTAAGCGACGGTTTCGTGTGGTTCCCCTGGCAAACATGTGTGCAGATCAACGAGTATGGTGACTTCTGTGAGGTCAAAAGCCATATTTTGGTGGGCGAAGATGCAGCGCCTCAAAAGAGCGCTTTCAAACAGCGTCTGAAGGGAGCTTTGTTTTACAAAGGCCTTGAGAAAATGACTACTTGGGGAAATTGCGGGACGTCCTTATTTGTTCAACGCGCAGGATGAGTTCAGGATCGAAAAACGAAAATTTCAGTATTCTTAGTTTTGGCGCGGTGCTGCGCATAGTGATAAGGGGAGCCGGGTGAGCGAGATTATCCCGCAACTAAGAAGAAGGCAGAGACATTTAATATCGCGCTTCAAAAAGAGCCGTTCAGTTAATGCGAACCTAAACAACGGGGACAAATAGGACAAGGCATGCACATTAAACAGTTTGTTGCGTTCCATGGGTAGTTTATTGAAGCAAAACGAACTGGAATTCACGGAATAATGAAGTATCCAAAACTGTAGGCAAATGTGTAAACGCGTAAGCTATTATGTACTGGTAGCTCAGTATTACACCTCGGTCAAGGACCTGTTGGATGCCGGCCCAGTTTCTAGAGTTTGGACTGTGCTAAACCGGTCCGAGAACTCAAAGGCACAGGTGCTTCACAGCGATCGAAAGAATGAAAGAGTAGTGCAAACAGCCTTCATAGCAGGCCACATCCGTTTACTCGTATACCATCACAAGAAATTCATAAATGTTGAACAGGATACACTTGGTTTACCACACATAGACCCTGCGTAACCCAGTTCAGGGAAAGTGAAGAGACGAGAAAAGTTAAAAAAACGCAGAAACAAAAAACTTGCTGGCGAGCAGAGAGACTGCCCAGTCAAAGCCAGTCCAAGTAAGGGTCGGCTCGATTTCCAAAGAACATGTTGACAGCAACGGGACCATAGCACACTCATAGGCTCCAGTCACCGCAGACATCCGATATCGGAAGGTATGAAAAGGAATACCCCGCTAGAAACATGGTACCTTAGGAGGAATGCTTGTACATGTGTCAAACAAAGCACAAAGGAGGCCAGGGTGTGTGCACCAGTCCTAGATCGGACCAGGGATCAGACCTTCCAATTCCATAGAGACGAGTCCTGAGGGCTGCCCGCAGGCTAGGCGTATATGGTACTCACTGGCCCCTAATTCACACCGTCAATTAACGTGTTGTCGGAGAAGTTTATAGACGGCTCTAGCCTCACTTTCTACTTTAAATGGGTAAGCTGGTGGCTTTATGGCGTTTCATACTGTTTGAGTTGTGATAGTCGACGCTCATCTACAGATTAAAGCTGCTAGCAGTGCTTCGGGGCTGGTGACTATTTCTCTTGCAAATGCTTTCTGTCCTGGTACTGTCCAACTCATGTAATAAATAACAGATTAACCAGTTATCTCGGAAGTTCACTCCCGTTAGCCCTTATACATCTGCTTTCCACACCACCACTCTGCGTGCTTATATCGGTCTTTACTAGGTCCCTTGTAATTTAATATCGTATGTTAGCAAACCCACCTCTCTGGTCCCTAGTCTATTAAGTACAAATCCATCTATATCCTATTCCATATAATCACTTGTCATCACCCTAATCGCGGCAGACGTCAAGTTTTCCTTTCAATGTATATTAATGCACCTTGGAACTAAGCATGGGCTACAAAGTCACTATAGGAGTACAGTAGAACAGAGTAACAAACGGCAGGGCTGTTCAGAGATGCTGCAAGGCTCCAAAACGATCAGGGTGTATCCGTAACCGCACTGGGTAGCCGCACTCTCTATTGTGAAATGGGTAGGCTCCCCTTTATCATGGAGGTCGTTAGAATGGAGATTCTGCATGTAGCGAAGCAATCACTTCGTGACGACGTTCGCTACTCTCATTTGGCTAAACACATCCTTCTTAGGCGAACAAAGAGACAGTTTGAATTTCCCCCTAGAGGTCTGGAGAGAAGGATGAAAATAGCATGAATACAAAGGTGGGATCTAAGCTTGGCCCCCGAAGACATCGTCGCTCATCCAGTGGTTGAAAAATTAAGTGAGAGCCACAGGGTCGCGTTCTAATCGGATTCAGTCAGTTGTTCTTCGAAACGAAGCAAGAACTGCATGGTAGCATTATTCCGGCCATAAGTTGCCATTGTTTCTTGTGGAAATGAACGGTCCAGATCTCACTAAAAATATTTACCACACACTACTGCATCGGCCGGCGAACTGTTGCAAGAGTGAGCAGTGTGACTATCATATTTCCGCTGGCTGGCTGATAGCAAGGTTTTTTCATTTCCCATTCTCTTTGAAACACAAAGGTGAACGAGCTCTAGCACGGTTCAGAAAAATTACTGGCTTGGCTAGAACTTGGAGTCCCAAAATCAGTGCTTAGGTATGCGGGATGGTTACCGTGCCGAGAAAGTCCGCAGGGCAGGCACTGTCCGTTATATTGCAGCATCAGCAGTTCCTAGAAATAAATGAGGTTTTGTATTCAAGAAGTGGCATATCGCAAAATACGAAGCTGGAGAAACAGGGCCAAACAACGTCTAACTACACATATAGGAAGGTGACTGAGCCCTGATTTCAGAGTAATTATCTTTGTTCCTGTCCACTGCGAGCACTCATCACACTGAACAGTTTGCGCAGGCATTGGGAAGGATATCAGTGCTATGGCAGATGGATGAATGCAACGAGAATGACGTATACGGTGAGGTTTCTCATGTGGTGAGGAACTATGCAAACTGACGCAGAACTCTCAGGACAGAAGTTAAATGAGGGAGAATGACCATCCGGTAAACGGCCACTGTGTCACATCAAAACAAACGGGACACTTAAGAGTGCACTAACTTACTTTTTCTAACCACACAGCAAGCTAGGGAATCCACGCAAATCAAATGGGAACGCCTGAAACAAGTTGCCATTCTATATCAATAGAGCTTGCTCAAAAAAGACTTACATTGCGCATCTCGATGATGATTGCAAAAGACTATTCCCGGTCTAATCTGATGATATAGAGTAATATTTTTTGGCAGTTCGCTCCTAACGTGCACCAAAGTTCTGTTCAGTGCTTTTTGTGTTGGCTGCTCTTTCTATGTTTTATACACTCCTCTTTTGGAGACGTTTGGTTACTGATGATGATTTGCGGACGACCGCGAGTGCGCCCTAGTTTACCCGAGTGTTTTTCAAACGTTGGGTGTTAGCCAAACCTTAGGATGACGTAAGCTGTTTTATGAGCTTACAGCGCAACAAGTGGTGCCACAACGCCAGGTGGAATGCACGTACGGAACGGAGCTTTCGTATCCCCCTGGTGCCGCTAGTTGTTGAAAACCAAGGTGGCGCGACCACCTCTAATGAATAAATAAGTAGTTTTATGTGCTGAGTTTTGTGGTCTAACGGGTGAAAATTGGGCACTTTCGGGAGCCTTTGATGGTCCACGGACCAGTTGCAAGCAGACGCCTTCACAGCTATGAAACAAACACGCTCAGCACAGTAACAGTCCTGCCCTGGTTCAGTAATATCCACTTTTTTGGCGCACTTCAGCTCTGGTCTGATTTTCGCGCCATCCCGAATCCTTAAATATGCTGGTGTATGTCGAAGGGTTGGGTCAACCCCGTAGAAGTAAGCTTAATGTGCATGGTTTTCCTATGGTGGATAGAAATGTAGGTAATAAAGGACAGCAAAAACAGGATATCCAGAATGTTTAACTAGGGCATTCTCTTCTTTTCACGACCGTGATTTACAGCAGCGTTAACAGGCTCTCTTCTCTTGCACACACACTTTATGTCATCCTGCGTAAGCACTAGTGATTCGCAGAACCTATACACTTCCGGGTTCCTTGGTGCTGAAAGTCCGTAATTTGTGATCCATAGCCAAAAAAGAGCGTATTACACGTCAGAAACCCGGGCGGACTACAAAACGCGGTGTCCCGAGAAGATAATAGGATTTACGCTGTCACCGGTAACGGTAGGAGCAGAAAGTGATGCCGCCTTTGGATGCATATCGTCCGGCCCTGGGGCCTCAGTCAAGTTCGGCTAAACAAGAAGGTCGCAAATATCCAGCTCTGTACATTCTTATTTAATGGAGACATGGCAAGACTTTTTGTGGCAAGGAAGAATGTCTTCCAACAGGGTCGGAAGAAAAGGTGACGCTCCGAAGGGTTCCGATGAAGCGATCGGGTCTCGAGTATTTTTGCGTAGAATCATTTCTGACGCAAAACGTTCTCAGTTTGTCCTTCCATGAGTGTCACACGTGTGTGTTCCTATTTAACGTGGGAAGGAATAAAATTTAACATCGTTCTGAAGGAGGAAATATTTGCCCCGCAGGTGTGGGTCGGTTGAGAAATGTTTTGTTGCCACGAGCTCCCGTAGTTGGTTTTTTAAAGCACCTTAAATTCGTACGCGGAAGAACATGGTAGGTTATTGGGACCCCCACACCTGGATCCACTTTGTGCCGAAATACCAGGAACGAGGACCTTGTCTGCCCCGATTAATGAACGTACTAGTCTCGTAGCTTGTTGTCACAAATTCCTGCATTGGCGAAGGCTGAGATAGAGCTTCCTTCATTGCGGCGGAATTCGCTTATTAAAACACTTCACAGGAACCGTGTGGAGAGTGGCCTCTTGACAGCAGAAGCAAAAGAAACAAAGTGGTGATCGAACGGGGCCCCTAATACTACTCTGCGCGCAAGTTGCTTCTGAATAGATAGAAATAAGTCTAAAAGTGACGGTCACTGCCATCATCGATATCCTGCGGGTGTCTGGGTTTGTTGTGTCCAGGCGTTTCTACAAAGATTCTGAGTCAACGTCGCACCGAAGTCATCGTCGGACCGAAAGTAGAAGGTTGATCCAAAAGGCCTCGGAGGCATTGAATTTACCCAACGAAAACATATATGTGTAAATATAGGCTCAAAATACCCCGTTCCGTCCTTCTGAGCTTGAAGAACGGTGTTAAACCACACCAAGACGGAAAGAGCCCTCGTCGCACTATGAGAGTGGGGTCCATAAAAATCAGCTGAGCTAAGTGTGGTCGTTCGGAATGCAGTTATGTGGGTGAAGAAAGGTTACATGAAAGTACACGATAAATGTAAATGCTTTCATCCGACTGCAGGTAGCTAGGATAATAGCGCACCCAACCACTGCGACCTCCATGCCGGGGAATATCGGCAGCATATCATGCCATGATGGAGGCTAATTTGCGGTTGCCTGTCGTAATTTCTGGTGTTTTCAGAGAGCCTGAGTCAAGTTGTGTAGAAGCCACTCGGTAAAATGTTTACGTCAGCGTCCCCGAAAGGAGGGCTGGCAACATGCATCTTATGATTATGGTCCACAACAATGCCGAGGGGTTGGCTACTGATCTGAATGGTCGAGCTTCACAGATTACGGCCAGGGTCTGATCAGTTCCATGATTGACCCACCTCTGTGCTACGTGGTTCCATGTTTGATTAACGCGAGGTGTTGCTTTTAGTTCATTGCTTCCTCAGATCTTTTCGGTGTACTCCCCTTGGGCGTGAATACTTTAGGCTCCGTTCAGGACCTCCGAAGGGTTATCATAGTTTAGATGTCTTTTTCAGCTTTTGGTGTTCTTTGATATTCCCATGTTTTCGGTGCTTGATTTCGCACACTGACAGTCCCTCTGCAACGGTCTGCTCAGCGTTAATTGGTTTGTCCAGCGCATGCCTCGGAGGAGACGGAGGTCATCAAGCTTAGCTTCTCTGACCCCAATATTTTTCTGGATAAGATCCCAAGATTCCGTTGGCTGCATCAACAGTGACGGAATTTCCATTTTGGATGATGTTTTATCCCCGTAGAAATAAGAGTTTGAGCCTGTACCGCTTTGTATTCTATGGCTTCATGACGGCTCGACGTCTTGAACTGTAAGTTGGCACAACGCTTTTGTTGACCTTCCCGATATCTTGGTTGGTCCTCAGAGATACTGCATTACTCCCAGTAATGTAAAGGGTCGTTTGCAGTGCCACTCATCTCCTTTTGGAGGCACTTTCAAGGGTTCGTTTGCCCCGGAATTTGGAAGCAAGCCTTTTTCTCGGGCGCACCCAGCGCGCCGATCAGAGCTTCAATCGTTGTACTGCCTGACTCTTAATCCTGTACTTGCGGCTGGCCCAAGACTCACTTGAGTCTGACGAATTGGTTGTCCGCTATTGGCATGCGTAGCCTTGCTTTCATTCGCTCAGGATATCGGGTGTTTGCTCAGAAATACCACAGACAGCGTGTAGAGGAGAGACACCCGAAAACCCCGGAGAAATGTTTTCATTCTCCGATCGGAAACACTCAGCGTAAAGTCCTGTAAGAGCGCCTTAAAATATGACAGGGCCCGGTACTGTTCTCGCTTGCACCGTTGGGGTGGAAAATTTTGACCAAGTTTCCAAAAGAATGACCCAAAATACTAATCGCTTGTGGCGATATGCGAAAGAATGTGTTGCAACTTTGGCTGCCTGCTCAGAGTGCTGCGACCAAGGGGCCATGGTGTGTTGGGATCCATTAGTCCTTCAGAGAACAGCTCTCACTGTCTTATCCACAGCAGCCGTTCGCGTATTTAGAGCTTCCTTCCTCGAAATCTTCGATGGGGTCGTAATTTGGATTTTGAGATGCTGGCAAAATGTGGGATATCAGCAGTGGTCTTCTGGACAGCTCCCAGATCGCACATCACCACTACTTGGGATCACCAGTGGGTGCTATACACACTGGTGCCTCTACATGTTGGCAATGGCAGCGAGTGTATTTACACCGTTCAGAATTGGTTCACAGTGTTACTATTTGTGCGCCGTTGGAGCCGGTGTGTTTGCAACGTAGCGAAGAGAAATAGGCGCACCATTGCGCCCCATTCCTAAGGAGAGATGCGGGGCATCACTCTCTCACATCTCTGCAGCTCCCGTCCTTATCCCGCAGTGCGGCACTGAGGAGTGGGCTCCCAGAGCCGTTGAAATCGATGTACGATAGGCTGAGGAGCCCAAGAGCTACAACCTTACATGGTATGGTGGTAAATTCACATGTGGCAAATATACAGGCGTACGTGTAAAAGCTTCCAGATGACTCGGACCTTGAAACCGCACCCGGAGCGAGCAACGAAAACGTAACCCGGTTGCACATAAACTGCAGGTGGACTTAGCACTGACGAAAGTAATGCGAACCCGCAGATTTTCCGACAACTGTCTCCTTGTGTTTCTCTACTCTGTAGGACATTACGATTATCAGAGAATTCATGTTTAATCTTCGTTTGTCTCTAGGCGGTGTTCAGTGGATAGTCGGTAACCTGCCATATAATCACTGCGTCACGGGGTGATTCACAGGCTTGGAGCCTTTTCCGAGCTTCAGGAGTCGGGTTTGTTCTTATCTTTCAATGGATTCCGCTCACCTGGAAAGTACGAAGCGAAAAAGGAGGTAGCAGCGCTTCTAAAGTTCTCGGCTCTGGGCAGCAACATTGCCAAGATGAGGACACAAAAAGTGACTAAAAGTGGTTTTAACCCATTCCTAGATGTAACGTGGACACCTGTCGGAAGAAGGCTAGCTCACTCTCGGATCCTGAAAATAGCCATGCCAAGTCCTCGCCGTGCCTTACTGGGTCAACGTATATACAGGGCGTAAGTAAGCACCAAGTCTCCTCAGAGGTGATGATAGTCTAGGGAAGGAATTCAGACACCAGCCTGACTGACATTAGACTGATTTCTCTGCCGGGGCACAGATGTCACGTGACCAGAGATTGGCCAATGAACGGTCGGATCTCTGTTGGGTCGGCTGTCGGGACTCCTTGATCCCCGAAAGCGTGGGTCGCCAGGTCGATTACACTCCCCGGAACAATTTCTCCCGTTGCTCCATAACCATTTCAGTTGAGGAACGCTTTGCATATGGTATATCACTCTAATGAATTTCCGACCAATTACACTTTTATTGCATGCACCCGAGCATGAAACCAACTGGGAAATGTGTTCGGTTTTCACGGTAGGGCTGGCGTATATAGTGAAGTTTACTTGACAATGTTACGGTGATACAGAACCCCCGGCGCTCTTGGGTGTGGTAATGGCGGTAGGAGAGCTAAGAACGCGCATCCGCTTTCAAAACATGGACCTGAGCCTGGCCAATGATGGATATCCGTCAAAGGAGAACACGCGCATAGCCATCACAACAACACTGACAGACTGTTTCGTCTGGAACCATTAGCCTTGGCTAGTTACCCTTGTAAGCAGAAGTGTCTTCCCATATAGTATGCACTCTGAATTGGAGAGTCACCGTGTGCAATTTCGCGGCGCAACGGTTTGTGCTGAATCACAATTTACTCTTGCGAAAGTAATAGTAGAACAGCACAAAACTTCAAAATTTACGAGTAGGTGGTGGGGATCAATTGAATCTACCCAGGGATCTTTGACCCACCTTCATCCCTCTCTAAAGAACAGGATGTATCCGGGGAATCGACCTCTCCGCTGGCGTTGCCGCGTACGCCTCATGTGTGCCCGGCTTATCTTGAAAGCTAGGTTAGCCGAACTCAAGGGTCTCACCTGAACTCCACACTGTGTGATTGCCTCAGGCTATTCAAACGGGGAACACTCTATTGCCGAGTGAACGTCACCATATTGGCTCGCGCAATTAACGAGTCTTCAGAGGCTTCAGAGATTGTTTAGGCTAATTCAGAGGAATGTTCCGAACAAAAAATAGGTATGATGCGATTGACGCCAGCCAGATCGTTGTCTAAAAGGGCTTCATGTGCTCTGGCATCATCGGTACTGTTTCAGGAGGTGAAGTCATTGATTTGGGGTTCTTTTTCGCTCTCAACAGTGAATGTGGAAGCTGTAGGTTAGCAATTGCTGACCACTCAGTCGCTTAAAAGCCGGGGTAAGTCGATTTTAACAGCTTCCTAAAGTTCCGCTGCATCAAGCTTTGATTTCTTCTGTTAGCATGGTACTCGTTCTGTTGTGGTCATCTTGCCTCTGAAAGGAAGTTCCTTAAAACAGGCTAAAAGAGCAAAATGAAGAACTCTAAACCGGATGTATTTCAGTTAGATCTGGGGATCCGTCCTATGCCGTATCTGCAACTCGGGCTCGGCGACTGGGATGAAACACAATCCAGAATATCCAGGGAGATTGCGTGCGTAACGTGCCCGTGTCTGAGTTGTACTGGGGCTTTTTGTCCAGAAGTCACTTGAGACAATTCGGTGGAAGAAGCAAATACAAGAGGTTGATTATGCAGATCGAACTTCGCTTACTTTTCTTTACTGCAGTTGATTCCTGGGGGAGTACGTTAGCCCAGTAATTGTCATCAGCTGCAGCGACCTTATCATAGCGTGACGTTTTGTGTGCTTCTGATCTGTTGAGTCATACTGTAAAGTTCCACTGTGACACCCACAGACTTTTCACATCAGGTTGGTCTGTGGATGGAGGTCTCAGTTCAGTTCAGTTTTCAGCTATAAGCCATGCACAAAAGGTACGTGGGTTCCAGCGGCTACAATTTCTGTCACGGGGAAACGGGAGAGCGTGGGAGATATAGCCAAGCATTGGAGGCGGTAGAATGATCAGGTAATCCGAGAATCGAACAGATACGCATTGAAAGCTATGGCTTTGAAGCACGGGCGCTTCTGAATGCGTGGTTGGGCTGTTCCTGCCCATGCCATTTACCATTGATAAGTTGAGTCCCGCGGTCTTCATCCAGAGAGGCGGCAGTTGTCGACCCGATTGCGTTTCCTGGTTAATGTTTTCATACTTTGTTACCAGTTCATACACTGTCGACCTCTTGATCGTTTCCACTCAGCACAGGGCTGGGCGGAAAGAGCTCTGCGAAGCAGGTGGTCCTCTGGCATGCGGAGTACAGTGAATGGAGGTCTGCTAAACGCAGTCTCCCGGTCTTACAGATACATAGGCCATGTAGAGGGCAGGTGGATAGGCACCAGTTGACAGTAGCCTTTGCGCAGCTCATTTGGCAATCTTTGTGGAAGAATCTCCAAAAAAGAAATACACCGCTGTCTTTTTTTATTGCATTTATCTATGCCCCAGCGGAGAGTGTCCACTGCGGGTGTGTGCTGATTGCAGACTATCCGTTTACAGTGCCAACGTTCTAGATGACGGGAGTCGTTTTATCGCATAGTGCTCATCGTCAAACCAGCTATTGGCCCAAACAGATCACACTGCCATCAGTTGCTGGTGGTGAGGGTGGACCCATGCATGCCGTCACCTGTGGATCACATTTGTGAATTCCGATCTCTCACTTGCTTGTTGTGGCCTTTCATTACCCTCTTCGGTTTTTCGGAAGACATACCGCTCGACTGCTGAGAAGCCGCTGAACCCGTAAATAAAACAAAATTAACTCAACCAACTCCTTCCACACCTGCCTGCTGATCCACCGTCGGATATTCGCGATCATTGGTGAGAGATATTCAAAGCTGTCTTTGATGCGGAAACTCCTACCTGTGGTACACCTGAGTCAGATTCTTCCAAACGTTATATCTCTCATAGGACTGTTGCTTTGTAGG
Source organism: Clonorchis sinensis (assembly GCA_003604175.2). NCBI lineage: Eukaryota > Metazoa > Platyhelminthes > Trematoda > Opisthorchiida > Opisthorchiidae > Clonorchis > Clonorchis sinensis. The sequence goes on from CM030369.1 coordinate 95,709,988, forward strand.
AGGCCTGGTGGTAGTTTTCCTCCAGTCGCAGTCCGTGGTTCGAATCCGACCTCTGCCCTTCGACTTTCCCTGTCTGGGCTGGAACAACCTAGCAGTATCCTAGCCCTCATGCTTCCTTCTGGTGGCATGGCAGTTAGGCACCGAAAGGGCGCTACAGCTGAACTCGCAGTCCAATTTGATGCATTGTCCTACGCCAGGCAAAACAGCGTCCTCATAGACTGGGAATTATAGTGGGTTCAAAAGGCTGAAGAAATGGAAGAAGCGAAAAATACTGGAGATGTCCGCAGGTTTTGTACTTGGTTCATCCAACAGGTAATCGGAAGCTTGTCAGTGGAATCAACAAGGACCACAACGCCCCATCCTGATATCTAGGAAAGGAAAACGTTTGAACCGCTGAGCAGAATACTTCGAGCAGCAATTCAGTTGACAAACGCGGACTGTGGACACGAAACTCCCTTCTGTCTCAGAAGTGTTCTTGCTCAAGTGTCATCGTGCTGCTGTTCCCGAAGACCTACTTTATTCGCTTGCTTGGCATATTTACGCCTATCTGGGAAGAAGAAGTCATCCCACGTGACTAAACCGTTTCGGTAACAGTGTCCGTCTTTACAAAGGATGTACACAGTAATAACCACTAGGGCGTCACTTTGACAAGGCTCCTGGTGTCACTGATACTTCGTCGTCCCACGGCGGCACACGAAAACTTGATCCATCGTCACCATCACCAGAGACAGAGACATCAGTGTTTACACTGATGCTTCACTGCCGTGCAACCACGAGGTTTATCTACTTATATTTGAAGCTTTAGAATAAAAAGAAGAGGAAGAAGTGGGTGAGGGAGGAGACCTGGTGATGATCTATCGCAAGCAAGATGGCTCAGTGGTTAGAGCGGATTGGCCAATTCAACGATCGCGAGCTGAAACGCGGAAGGCGAAGGGGCTGGATCTGCATCGATTGCTGCCTTAGACCGATTGACAAGCAACGGAGTGATTCTTGGAAAGGTGAACTAAGTTTACCACACCTACCATAGCTTTTCGAGGTCGCCAGGTAGCTAAATCTTCGACGGTATTAAAGTTACCGTCGCTGTATATAGCAAAACACACCAAATGACTTAGCACAATTGGTGCGTCAATACTACACATCTACGATGGTGATAGAAATGAATGCATGAATAACTAAATCCAATCGTCCAATCAATCCATTTTATCAGCTATAAACCATGGATACATTGGTTTCAGCTACTACAGTTCCGATCACGAAGTGTGTGGGACATGTGACCAAACATCAGAGGCCATGGCATGTTCAGTCAGTTCGGGAACTGAACAGATACGCATTGTTCGAGCGCCACACTGTGCGATTGGGCCATTTCTGCCAGTGTCATTAACCATTGGGGAGTTGAGTCCCGAGGTGCCCATCCTAGGAGGCGGTAATTGTCGACCCGATTGAGTTTCCTGGTTAGTGTTTTCATGCTTCGTTGCCAGATCATACACGGTGCATCTCTTTGTCGCTTCCACTCAGCACAGAGCTGAACGAAAATAGCTCTGTGAGGCAGACGGTCTTCCGGCATGTGGAATACATGTCCTAACCAGCGTAACCTATGAAGCGTGAGTATTTCATCTATCGCCTGAGAGTTCCTTTTTTATAGGACCAGACGGTCATACTGCCGTCACGTATACGCCATAGGTATCGGAGACTGGCAAAAGCTGTCCTGATCTTCCCGATTCGAGAAGTAATCTCATTTGTAACCAGTTCACTGGAACTTATACAGCTGCCAAATTCATCTACCATGTTGACTGGCTCGTCCGAAAGCATGAGGTTTACGGTTGATCCCACCTAGTAGCAGCACTTTAAACTTTGCAGGTGTGAAGCTCATGTCGAACCGTATGGTAGGATTATTTAGTTTTTTAAAATTGTTTTGCATTTGCCAAGGATCTGAACCAAGGAGAACAATATCATCCGCGTACTCAGTGTCTGTAAGCGAACGTCTCGGGAACATTCGGATATCCGAGGTTTCAGGAGCAGATACAGAAATTCCAAGCAGCATATCAGTAACAAAGTTGAAGGCGAAAGGGGAGAGGGGGCGCACTTGTCTTACAACACTGGACGAGGTGGATTCAAGCGAAAGCTTGCCGTATACTCCTACGCGCCCGCAGGGGTTCGTATAGATTGCCCTCATAAGGGATGTAAATTTTGAAGGGACACCCTTGATCACCAGACACTGACAAAGTTTCTGACGATCGACGGAGTCAAAAGCAGCTTTCAGATCCAGAAAAAGAACCAACGTGGCCCTGTTCAAGAACTTGTTTCAAGGTAAAGATATGGTCGATGCACCTTCGGCCAGGGCGAAACCCAGTTTGCTTCTCATCATCCTGCACAAAGAGCACATTAGATGCTACGCCTACCGGCCTGATGCAACGATGATTTTTGCATGACTTTCTTGTGCCTTTTTTTGAAGACTGGAATCGCGTTCGGGAAGCTTTATTCGGTTGATGTTCTGTTTTCATTCCAGATCTTCTGAAGTAGGTCAGGACCTCACAACCTTTACAGAGTGCGGGGTGCAGACCGTCCGGACAGGGTGCCTTGTCGCGTTGGAGGAATAATATATCATACTGGATTTCTGTCGTTAGTGGCGGGCTGATGTCGTTTTTTCATTCAGGCCCGCTGGGTTTTTCCAGCGGTCATCTGTTCTTAGAAGTGCTCAGCCTTTCGCTCAAGATGATGATTGAGGGCGTGAATTGCCGTTCCGTCTTTTTCGCATATTGTCTTGCTGACACTTGTCTTGACCGGTTGATCGAGTCAGTTGTTGTCTGCTGCGGAGGCCTTTTCCATTTCCTGGGCCTTCGAAATCCACCAGCGTTCTCTGTCATTCTTCAAGCTCCTGATGATCCGGCGTTTGGAAGATCTGCGTGCGCTATCATAGTCGCTAGTTGCTGGTATGGCCTTTCTGGTAGCAACAATATATGCTTATCTCGGTTATAGGCAGTGCTCATTTAGTCGAGTCAGATGGCTTGGACAAACAATTCTGAGAGCTGATATCCATATGTCAGTTACTGATAGAGAGCCTCAGTTAAAGCTTGTCGTTTCTTCTGAAGTAAGCAACTTGAATCTGATCACACCATTGTACGAGGCCGGTTATCACTTCACATTTCGTCAGTATTACACGTGCCAAAGCAGAACAGTTCCATTCATCAACTTCGACAAATTTCAGTAGGACAACAGTAACGAGCTGACCTGGCTAGAAAGCTACTGGAAACGCACAATCATGCGGATGACGAAGATTGTTTGGAGGTTGAGTGGAAGCGAGTTAAAGAAGCTATACTCTCAGCTCTCAGAATTGTTTGTCCAAGCCATCTGACTCGACTAAATGAGCATTGCCTATCACCGAGATAAGCATATATTGTTGCTACCAGAAAAGCCATACCAGCAACTAACGACTATGATGGCGCACGCAGATCTCCCAAACACCGGATAATCAGTGTTCGGGAGATCTGATATCCATATAGTACGGCAGTGAAGCATCGGTGTTGAACACTGATGTCATAATGTCGATGATGATGATGATGATGATATCCGTATGGTCTAAACAAGTCCATGTGTCTTGCAGTTGGTGGCCTCCAAGTAAATCGATGTGTGTTTGTGCTGGAAGTTCCTACTGGCCAGGAACGAACGATGATCAGCACACAACTGAAGCAGTCGCTTCCCGTTATTCATACGCTGAACTTCGACTCAAAATCTACCACCTAATTGTACTTCTTCCGGGCTTAGTCGTCCAACTTGGGAATTCATACCAACCATACCAGGATAACTATATCCGTCCTTCATGCTGACCGAAGTAGTCTTCACAGATCTCGATAAAACCCGTCCTTCTCACTCTCAGAGCTGCAGCCTGTTGGGGCATATGCTGATACGGCGAATAAACACTGTTTACCGTATCGACCTGCATTGAACATAATTGAGCCAGATAACCGTATAGAGCAGACGCGACAGTCTACTAGGATTCAGTCCAGTAAAGCGCTTTCATCCTTGGAACTGAGTGCAACTCACACCGCAGATGCCACCAACCATTGTGTCAGCACCACCACATACCCGAAGTGAAATCAAAGCATAGCTAACATCAAGACGTCATGTGTGGGTTCGGTACATAGTAAAGAAGGACCCTGCTCTGCCTGGAACGGACAATATAGGATGAAACTGCCAGGTTTTCTTTTATTTATAGAAAACCTACCTTAAAAAAATCGTTCATCTGTAGCACCCTTTCGGTGCCTAACTGCCATGCCACCTGAAGGCTGCACGAGGGCTGGGATACTGCCAGGTTGCCCAAGCCTAGACAGGGGAAGTCGAGAGGCAGAGGTCGGGTTCGAACCACGGACCTTCCGGTCAGTAAGCTCGCGCTCTAACCACTTGGGCCGTCTCGCCCCTACGGCGATGCCAGAAGTACTTCGCTATGATTATCGCTACACAGACCATGCTGAATACTAGTTAGTATCAGCCGTAGTGCTCCCACCCCCAGCAAAGTTCGCATTTTTATTGCTTTTTCTGATGTGCTGTTTCCGGAATTATTTACTGCCCGTTGTCCTTCTTCCAAACTGTTCACTCGTTGCTGCCACCAGACATACGAGATGTTTCGTGGACGATTACCATCGACTGCAGACAACTTTTCGGTCTCGTAGATGTAATAACCACGTGTTGCCCGTAGAGAAGCATTGCATTCGCGAAAGAAGATTCACAATCGGACGTTCCCGACCAAAAGCTTCCACTCAGACGTGGTAGTCGGGCTTGTATGGTGCAATAATCCTACGGGCTACACTGACTGGAACTTCGTTCCACAAGGTGCAACCATGCTGAGAAGACTGAAAGTGGAGTAGTCAAACGAAGAGCAGCGAGCTCCATACAACTGGCAACTGTAATACGAGACATTTTGGGGGTTAATTCGTACTGTCCTCTACGATGGGAGTACGAAAGCCGACCAGCATTTCCACATTTGTGGAAGCAACGCTGTTGTGTTCTTCCGAGTAAGAATGGGTTAGACAAGACCGACTCTAAAAATCGCACACTCCGGTCGGCCAACGGTCACGCAGCCAATGGCAGTCCTGCATCAAAGCTATCGCCTTCACTGTGTAACACTCTCATTCCTTGCCGTTTAATTTCAATGAATTGGCTGGGCCATCACCAACAAGTGGCTCTGATTATCGTATTCCGTTTTTCCTGGGTGGAAAAAACTGTAGCGGTTAGAATTATCGTACTTCCGTTTGTGGTTGAAAAACTGACTGATTGACTGACCAGGTCGGTCGGTGTCGATGGTCGTTGCGCAGACGAATGAAAAATAATCTTTCAGCTGCGACACCCTTTCGGAGCTGCCACAGAGTCTACCGAAGGAAGCACGGGGGTCTGGGATACTCCCAGACTACCCAAGCCTAGGTAGGAGCGGCCAAAGTATTGAGCTTAGGTTCAACGACGGACCTTGTGGTCCGCAAGTTTGCGCCTTACTGATCTATCTCGTCACAGAGTTAACAGAAAACGCCTCTTTTAGTTGTGCGCCGACCATCAACCGTTTCTGGACAGCACATTTTCAACACCAGCGCTCGCCGCTTGTATCGTGGCGGCCACTATGTGCAGATCAACCATGGACCCAGTTGGATCGTGTAGCCGTCAGCCGCCAGTAGAGAGCCGTGATTGAAGACTCGCCCCTTTTGGGGCACACAGCTCAATGCCCATCACGTCTGAGAGTTCGTTTTTCTTCAGACTATTGCAAGTCGGCAAGAAGCGTCTTCAGTGAACTTCCATAGCTCAGCGGTATCGGTCTAAGGTAGCTCAACTACTTTCCGCAGTGAACCAACTCATTACTGGCAACGTGCACGTGGATGAAGCATGGTAACTTGTAAAAGAGGCTACACTGCCGGTGTTCACAGCTCAGTGTCCGACTTTCCTCATACGGTCAAATGACCATTGGATATAACCGAGATTGCTAGTCCTGACTGATGTCAGGAAAATCATTCCAGAAGGCAACGAGTGCGGTGGTCCACGGAAATGCTTCAGACGTCAAATAGTGAGGTTAAAAGCTCACGAGATAGAGAAGGCTTTTGCCACAGGAAATAGCCAACTGGCAACTGTCAGCGAAACAGTGTGGAAAAGATGGTTCTGTGGTTCAGTCGCAAACTTCCTGATTGGAATGGGTGGAAGAACGGTTCAGCTGGCCCCTGGAAAAAGCGTATACAGCTGGATAGGTTTGAAACCTGTATTGCTCGCCAGGTGGAATAAAGTACGAAACGTCCCTCCATAAAATTGGGAAACGTGATTGGAACGTAAGGAGGCACCAGAACCGAACTGTTTATATTGAGCTCTCTTCAAAGGAGTGCGGATAATGTCCGGTTTTTATATCCTGACAATACTTATTGGTGCTGTGTGGAGTGAAGTGCAGACGCTTGCAGAACGGCGCGCATCAACAGTCATCGGCGTTTTCAAAAAGGACACATGAACGCTGAAAACCCTCGTGGGATTAGCTCGGTGGCTGCGGCGCCAAGCTGGTTTCCGTCATGCAAAAGCATGCGTCGATCGCGTATTCGCTCTGACAGATTCTAAAACAGTGGTGCGGTCTCCAGCAAGCAACAGTGGTCACCTTTACTTGAAAGCTCCTTTGTTTTCTGTTGACCGCTTGGCACCGTGGCACTCTATGAAGCAAAGGTATTCCCTGTAAATTCACAATTCTCCTTAAGCGCTGTACGGCTAATCCGTAGACTCATCCTAGTCTCCAAGACCTTTGAAGTCTAAATGCTCCCAGGGTGGTCGCCCACAGGCGTCAAGTACACAGACGAGATAGCCCTTCTTGAACCTGACGTCATCTTAATGCAGACGATATTAAATAATCTAAATTTTTTTACGGTTTGGAATGCGCTTCACACCTACAAAGTGCATGTTGCCACTGCATGACTTGTTAGGCTCAAACACGAGTTTTGCTTGCAGATGAGCTTTGTCAGTCCCCCTGCTATAGCCAAAGGCGATATTTCCATGCGCATTGGGGAGGTCAGAGCAAATTTTTCCAACCTACATCATCTATGGCACTGAGGTTGTTAAAAAGCCTATAGTGTTTGACCACCGGTGTCTTCGGAGTATTGCCCAATTCTGATGGGGACATCGGTTCAGTAAAGCCTAAGTACGTCGAGTGATTTTCGGAAGAAATACTTAGCCCATGATAGGTAGATGATTATACTCCACGGGTTGTGCTGGCCTGGTAACATATCCTTTGTGCTATTGGACTGAATTGCTGAGAGAGCATAACCACGCAGAGGGTGAAAATGAGCCAGGGGAATTCAAGCAGTGACTTGGCCACGAGGTATGAAGGCCATTATCAACAAATTTGGTTGTGCTGATCATTGCCATCTCCCAGGATAGGGACCAGTGCGTAGCTATCCACCCATACTTTGAGGAACCATCGATGAACGAAACTGTGGCAGCTGTAGCCAGCACGCAACTTGTATGCGGTTTACAGCCGAAGATGGTGATAAGACGGACATAGTTGACGTTGGTTGTTTAGCAGTGACCTGAAAGATGCCATAGCAGTTGATTGCGTCAACCTGGCAACGTCAGTTATCACCGATTTCTGTAGAAGTGCATAAAAATCTGATGCACACCGGTTTGTTATCAAATTCTACTCAGGCGTTTCGGTGAAAAAGGCAATTTTGTTCTACTGGTAGCTGATTACCAAGTGATCACTCTGTGCCAGGTTTTGACGTAACGAGGCGAACGCCAGGTTGTTAGTTGACGATTACGATGCCGAAAGTTCGGGTTAGTTAGAAACACAGCCAAAAAACTGTCACTATTGTCATTTCGAGTCATATGAAGGCTGTGGGAATCCCAAGTTGCATTTCATCTGACGTGGAACGGCGGGATCTTGCGTTCAACTCACCAAGCCGATTACAGAAGTGCTCTTTGACCGAATCGAACTGCACTCCGTCGGTGAATAGAGAGGTGTTGTAAAAATGCAACGTTTGGTGTCCCGAAATGCGTTTACCTCGCTAGGTCTTGACATTCTGACAATGCATCGTCTACTGCTGACTGGTTCCCGTTTCGGAATGGCGGCTTCGGTACGTTCACTGAGGGCTATGCGTACATTTAGAATACTAGTTGAGTTGTCCTCCGGATACCCGCAGCAGTGTAGATAGAAATCGGGTTGTGGTTCAAAGAAGAAGTCGACTGGAGTCATGCTAAGGCGTCTTCGGCAAGCAGCAGATACCTCCATTTAGTCAATTTGGAGTACGGGCTAAGCCTGCCTGCTGTCCAAATTGGGCGGGCTTACAAACATTTAGAGGAGGGGGCTAGTTTGAGAACGTTGCGGTGACGAAAAAATTGATGTGTTCTTGTCTGTCAGGTTAGAATTCTGTGACCGAAAGTGTCAATTATGCCTCACCGGTACTGGAATCAGATAATGGTCGAGAGACGTGTGTATTGTGTGTTAAATAGTTGTTCGTAGACGGAGCAAGAACGAACGATTTTTTATTCCCTTCTTACACTTTCTTGTTTTCCGTCTTCCACCCTCCCCCGCCCCAATTTTAATACTTTCTCCGCAGGTCCCAGCTCTAGGACTGATCGGTTTACCCGCCCTGCATCGCACTTAGCCGCAGATTGTGTACGTCCGAGTTCAGCTACAACCCGAAACACTACGAAGTCTGTTTTCAAACCCCGAAAGCCTGTCTACTTAGCCACCTTTAATGTTCGTTCACTGAAGCAAGCAGGTCAACAGGTGGCTCTTGCTCGTACGCTGGATTCCCTCAGCATTGATGTATGTTGTCTGTCAGAAACAAGGACGCAGGACGCAAGTACCGTGATCGAACTGACTGCCCCCTCGCTCTCTTCCAGGTTCCGGCTGCGCACCTCTAGTGATGCAGAGGCCGCTGCAGCTGGATACGCTGGGGTGGGTATTGTACTGAGTGAACGAGCGGAAGCGTCCCTGCTTGATTGGATACCCGTTGATAGTCGCCTCTGTGCGGTTCGTTTGGCAACATCTGTGAGAGAATCTAGAGGAAGTGAGGTCCATCATACCTTGTTTATTGTGTCTGCTTACGCCCCAACTGACTGTAGCCCTGAATCTGCCAAGGAGGTTTCTATGACGCTCTAGGTGCCCTTCTACAGCGGGCTAAACCTCAGATATCGTTGTGGTTGCTGGTGATATGAACGCCCAGGTAGGTAGACAGCGCTGCTGAGGCCCGATTGGGTGGTCGTCTTGGTTTGGACACGAGACGCACGGACAACGGAGACCGCTTACTTCAGATGTGTGCCGATCACAGACTGTTCCTTTGCAGTGTGGATTTCCGGAACAGCGGAAATCGCTTGACAACGTGGTGCCCACCAACAAACCAGCACGAACCCAAATAGACCACATCGTCGTCAGTTATCGGTGGCGAGGGTCGATCACCGCTGCCGCTCCTTCTGGAACACCAGCGTGGACTCCGACCATGCACTTGTACGCTGCTGCTTTTATTGCGCTTTTCAGGTGTACGCAAAACGCGCACACCTAGCCATTGAGAAGCTAGTGGATCCAGAAGTCAAACGAAACTATCAAACCAGCTCCTCGAATGCCTGCCGGACGGTACGGTGTCGGATATAAACGGCCACTGGGAAAAGATATCCAAAGCGCTACTCAAAGTCGGAACGTCTGTTTGCGGTACAACCCAGCCAACCTCATTCAAACATTGGATCTCTGATAGGACCGTGTCTTTGCTGGAGACCCGGCGACAGATTCCTCCTGGCCGCCACCACAACTCCACCCGACGCATCATCCGACGCCAGGTGAAACTGAGTGTCCGTGCAGACCGAGAAGCTTGGTGGACCCGAAAGGCCGAAGAAATGGAAGATGCAAAGAATGCTGGAAATGTGCGCAAGCTGTTCCACTTGATTCGTTCGACTGGTCCTCGAAACCTCTTGTCAGCGAAATAATCAGAGACCAAAATGGCTCCCTGATATGCAGTAAAACAGAACGTTTGGACCGCTGGGCACAGTACTTCGAACAGCAATTCAGCTGGCCACCTGCTACCTCCAATCCAGAATCCTGGCCTTCAACAGAAAGGTGGACCGTAAATATGGAGCCGCCTTCGGTCTCAGAAGTGTCCGAGTGTATTTCCCTACTCAAGCGTCATCGTGCTGCTGGTCCTGACGACCTTCCACCTGCTCTTTTCAGCCAGTGCCTGTCTAGCCTATTTGGGTCTATCTGGGAGAAAGGAGACCGTCCCAGACAACTGGGGTGAATCGATAGTAGTGCCCATTTTCAAAAAGGGTACTCGCAGTGAATGTAGCAACCACAGAGGTGTTAGTTTGACTCCTGTTGTGACAAGGCTTCTGGCGTCACTGATTCTTCGTCGTCTTACGATGGCACGCGAAACCTTGACTCGTGAGAATCAAGCGGGATTTCGACCGGGTAGAGGCTGCATTGACCACATCTTCACACTCCGTCAGGTGTTAGAGCAACGCCACATGTACAGACGACCCACAATCTTGGTGTTCCTTGACTTCAAGGGTGCGTTTGATTCTGTCGATCGGTCAGTGCTGTTAAATATACTTGCTCAACAGGGTATGCCCCAGAAGTTTGTAAACATAATCCGATCCCTATATTCACATACTTCTGGGCGGGTGAGAGTGTATGGTGAGCTCTCCAAAAGCTTCCCTACAAAAAGTGGTGTCAGACAAGGATGTCCACTTTCTCCATTCTTGTTCAACTTCGTCATTGATGAAATAATGAGGCGAACGCTGGAAGCAGGTGTTCAAATTGTTGCTGGTGAGAGCCTTGTCGATCTGGGTACGCAGATGACATCGCCCTCATCTTTGAAGACAAAGCGAAGCACAAGCCCTGTTGAATAGACTGACCACCATCATACCATCTTTTGGCATGCGCCTTGCACCTTCAAAGTGCAAAGTCATGCTTCAGAACGTGCAGTCTCCGGACATATCCTTTAAAATTCAAGGAGAATCACTGGAGATTGTGGAGATTGATGGAAGTATGTCTGATGAAGTCAGTGCAAGAATCTCAAAGGCTCGAATCACGTTTGCTAATTTGCGTCACTTGTGGCGTCAAAAGGCCTATCACTAGATCTTAAGGGTCGCATGTACCAGGCTACAGTAAGGGCTGTGTTGTTGTATGGGTGCGAGACATGGCCTCTTCGGACAGATGATGTGAGGCGTCTCCAGGTTTTCGACCACCGATGCCTCAGAAGCTTGGCTGGTTTTGGATGGCGTCAGCGTGTTAGTAACGAGGTGATTAGAAAACGGGTATTTGGTTGTGCTGCAGGTACTTCAATCCAGGAAATCATCCAGCACCACCGACTACGATGGCTCGGTCATGTGCTACCATGCCGAAACACCGTCTACCGAGACGAGTGTTGTTCTCCGTGCCTCCTTCAGAATGGCGCAAACCGCGAGGTGGACAGCGCATGACTTGGCAGAAAGGCGTGAAAGAGATCACGAAGAGTTTGGGTGTTGTTGGTGTTGTTCGCCTTCCAGGATGGGGTTCCCGTGACCCCGCCTGTGCTTGGCTGGAGACGTTGCAAGAAATGGCGGCTAATCGATGTCAGTGGCGTTCGTGCTGTCAGTTTCTTTCCAGATTGTCTGATTGAGCGGTTGGAGGTGTAGGCACCTCAGAATTGACTAGCCAGCACTAGGTCCCCTCCCTCATCCACTCTTTTTCTCTTCTTTTCACTCTAGGGTTTTATATATATATATATATATATATATATATATATATATATATGAAATTAGACGAACTTTATGGTTGTACGCCAGTGAAGCATCAGTGTCAACACCGATGTTGCTGTCTTTGATGATGATGATTTATCACATCTCACCGCCCATTCCCATATCGGGATACCGGATACCTGGCTGGTGAATAAACACTGAATGTGGTTATGATGAACCCTTACCAGTTGCGTCTGAAGAGCACACCAGCAATAACGATTGTGGTAACCTTCACAGATCTCGCAAACGTCAAGTAGTGAAGAGCCATGGTAAAGAGCATCAGTACATATCGGATAGCGCTAAATGTGCATTGAACTACGACATGGCGTGCATGGGCACAAACTGGGTCCGAACAGCCATCAGCAAGGTTAGCAGATTGGGTAGGCTGAGTAGATCTCGCTGGTTTTATCACTTCACCCAATGCCAGAGAACCGTGTGCCATGCGGAGACCTTTTCGCCTAACTATATACAGGGTGAATATGGCATAGGAAATGTGGGGTCATGGCTTGACAAGAAGACATGAAATCCGCTGTTTGCAACCCCAATTGCGCTGACGATATTGCCACTCTGCCTGGTACCATAAGCTTTATGAATTGCTATATTCAACTGAATGCATATGTGCATGGACGAACCGAATGGAATTGTTTACAAAAATCGGCCCATATTATCGTCGTTGTATCTTTACGACTAATTAATTGCTTTTCTGTCGCTCTTGGTAGATTCCCGCCATTTTTCGCTTCGTGCTCGGCGGACCCGTTTCGTGGCCGAGCGGGCGTGCAACCAACTCTCGGCCTTAGTGGAATGAACGGCATTCGGAGAACTTTCAGTTTTCGAAAGAAGAAGAAGAAATCCGAGTCCACCGACGGTTCAAAACCACAACAGTGGCTAGATGATGAAGCGAAGATCAAAGAAGGTAGCTGTAGTTTTCAAGTCAAGGTGAGTTTTTCCATTCGTATGACGATTTTTTCAGTACTTGGGAAATATTGAAGTTTACGAATCTAGAGGTATGCAGGTGTGTGAAGAAGCGATCAAAGCATTGCGCAAGTCCAAAGTGGGTTTTCATCGCCTCCTTTTGCATAACCATACCTGCTTTTTGCAGAAGAAGCCCCAGAAAGCCATTCTCTATGTCAGCGGAGATGCGCTTCGAGTTTCCGATGATGTCAGTCAGGTTTGCCTATTTACTTCCTCAAACTCCCCTACTTTACCGCATACTTTTAGCATTTAATCGTCGATCAAACCATCGAAAAAGTTTCTTTCTGTGCCCCTGATCGCAGTCATGATAAAGGCTTTGCTTACATTTGTCGCGACGGTGCTACCAGGCGATGGATGTGTCATGCATTTTTGGCACTGAAAGATTCTGTAAGTTTAGAACAGTGCGTTTTCGCTGAACTTTTAAAAGTGACTTGGAAAGTGTGTTCATGTTCGGAGCTTATCGTTATGATCGCTTTCATAATGGTTCATCTATTAGAACGTTCACTCCTCTCTTCAAGGGTCGCAAAACGGAACAGGGTTATGGCAGGAATTCTTTCGGTTACTTCTTTAGACAAGTGAACTACGATATCCTACCCTCGTAGGAAACACTTCTTGGGGTATTCATGATCTTTTTTTCAGCGATGGTTAGCGATGCACTGGCTAATGCACTTGCACTTGTAGCTTGCCCTTTTTCAACCGTTTTCGTAAGAGTGATCTATGTTTCCCCATTTTGTTGAGACTGAATACTTCAGCTATTCAGCGGTCTCAGTAAAACATGAGTCCATAAATGCTCATCAACTTCCGTCTTGTGGGACATTGGAAGACAATGGTCTGTTCATCTAGCCAAGCTTCAATAGGAGTTGCTAAACACGGCAGATTATCACGAAGACGTATTCCCATCAAACAGCGAAAAAATAATGTTCATTGAAAACTCGGAGAGATATATTGGGTTATCTTGTCCGTCAGCTACATTACCTTCACTTATTATTCCAACTATGGGCGGTTCCAATGAAGGGCGTCCAAGGCTAGGTGATCAACTTAATCAAGAAGAGTTTTTTTAATGCGATGGGTTCGTTTAGCAACTGTGCTTATGACTAGCTCGTTAAGGTGATAGTCGATCACTGAATCTGGGTCGACAGAAAGTTCCATCGTAGAATCTCCTTTTGAGAGCAAGTCAGAGAGTATTACGTCGTGGTTTCTAAACGTTTCTCATCTTGAGAGACAGGATTGCAAAGAAGGGAGTTTCCTGCCTCCCAAACTTTGTCCTCAATGGATGTGTTTTCCTTGGAGAGGTTGGCTTGTGAGCCATTGTTAACCAGGGGCGAGATGGCTCAAGTGGTTAGAGCGCGAATTTACTGACCGGAAGGTCCGTGGTTCGAACCCGACCTCTGCCTCTCGACTTCCCCTGTCTAGGCTTGGGCAACCTGGTAGTATCCCAGCCCTCGTGCTTCCCTCGGGTGGAATGGCAGGTAGGCACCGAAAGGGTGTTACAGCTGAACAGTTTTTTTTTACTGTTAACCAGTCCCTCTCCCCCCTCGTAGATTCTTATAATTACCGTACCGCTGGTTTTGAGGTTCTCCGTATATTTTATCAAGAGATTATCGATCGCGTCCTTTAATCGAACTACAAGAGTCCCCTTTGGGAAGAAGTTTTCACACGATAGAATTATTTCCTTTGGCCCCAGCTTGTTTTACTGTTGACTAGTTCCTTCAAAAGTGACCAGAACCGCTTGAATGCATTGCAACTCTGCTATTCATCTGGTTAAACGGGGGAGACGCACCAGGAAATGAGAATGGCTTCTGTCGAGTTGGGCGCTGCGGGATTCCCGAACCTTCTTGGCTGGACTGTCTCTGCACGTGCTTTGAACCCCACACGACTTGGCACGTAACCGATCTCAGTGGCGAGCACGCTTTCAATTCTAGAGAGGACTTCTTAACTTAATTTGTTGTATTCGTGTTCGGAGCTTTTGTTACCAGAGTTTTGATCATTCACATCGATGGCGTCAAACTACAATGAGTGCTCAGATGCGTCAGTTTGAATGCTATTAGGAACACTACCTGTTCCTTCATTGTCTCCTGAACTACAGGGTTTATACCAAAACCTTTGAAAATATGAAAAAACGGACAAATTCAACTGTTGCTCATTTGATATCAAATTTATTCCACCAAGGAACAGCCCAACAATGTGGTGTTTGTCCTCCCAAAAACTCATCTGTTTTGGTCAGCTGTTCACATCTTTTTGTTGCGTACGTTCATGCACCAATCCTCTGCTAACTAAACGCCGCATAGGGATGACAGGAAGTTTCATTGATTATGCAAATAATTTGTCAGCCTACTCTTTCCGCTTTGTTTTTCGTTCCGGTTCGTGCAGTCTTACGCTGTCCAATTCACTACGGAGTTGCCACGGCAACTCTGGGTTGCTCTTACCTCTTCCAAAGCTTCTCATCCGAATTTCTTCCACAATCGGTTAGGACCAACCCGTTTCTTGGACAATATTGCTCGGCACAGACTCATTTCGTTCCCGGTTCTGTTCATTGATTTCATCTTAGTCGGTTCACGAGCGTCTCAGTTGTATAAATTCTACAGCGAAAGAAGACATCGGAACTTGTGGCGGAATGTTAGAAAGTAACCACGATTCCCGTGCTGCAGGCTTCATCATTGCTCGGACATAACCTTCTATTCGAGTATTTCTTGCCTGTTCCTCTAGGTCCTTACCAACTTTTTGTGCAGCATCCTTCCGAATTTCATCTTGGTGCACGACTGCACACATTTTCCCCTCCCACGCAAAAGTTATAGTGATTCCGTAAAGAAGACCTTCGAACGGAGCTGCATCTTCCGGGGGTCAACAGAGACGTTCTTCTTCACTCAGAACTTAGCGCACGATCTTTAGCGGATCTCCACAGAGAGACTTGATATCCACTCTCCTTGATGGTTCGTTGGGGAGAACGATTACTGTAGTGGGATGTGGGCCGCTTTTGTCATGGTTCAAGACAAAATGTGCTTACTGACACATCGTAGGTACTTCACTTAGATTACAAAGTTGGTTATGTTGTTATGGGTAGATACAACACTTCAAGAACTTACTCAGTTCTCAGTAGATGAAGTAGTTAGGGACACAAGAGTATGGTTCAGTCTTGATACTTATGTTTTTGACTCAGTTGTGTACTCTCAAGAACAAGGTCTAGTAATGAGAGCTTCAATGTCTCCAGTTTTGGTGAACGTTTATAGGGAAAACTTTGGGAAAAAGACTTTGGCCGGACGTGACTGCCCGCCGCGAATTTTTTGGCGTTATGTAGATGACACGTTTGTTTTGATCAAGGTTGACAAGGTCAGTGGATTCTACCCTTCGTGCGGAAGCGAGCCAAGGGTTCTAACAGTGACTTGACAGCAAACTATGAAAGCTTTACCAGCAAACTCAGTTACGCTGGTCATCACCATCTCACTGGATTGGGTCCCCGAGATGGGATACATCAGTGGTTAGAGACATTATCAGACATGGCCCAGGCGTACCCTCAGTGGCGCTCGTGCATCCAAGCTATTACGTTCAATGTGTAGCCCCCCCAATCTCCCCAATTAAAACTCCACTGACAGCCCTGTATGAACGCATCGATTATGTCAGTTACCGCCTCCAATGCCCATCTACCTACCTCATCTCCTCAAATTGGTGAACGAAATTGTTGCAGCTATAACCACTGTACGCAAGTACGTGGTTCTTACAGCTGGTGATGATGAGTGGCGATTGAGAAGGCTGTTGTCTCCGGTGTCAAGACCCAGTAAGGATTGGATTGTCACCTTTGTTGTTCCACACGAGGGAGAATTACCTGAAGTTGTCTGGAGGGTTCTAAATACAGCGTTCCGGAAAGGAAAAACGCTAGCCTCAGTTTTGGTCCATTTGAAGGATCGCCTCCTGATTGGGAGGAATAGGGAAATGCGTATATAAAATCAAATACAGCCACTGCACTAAGAACAGGACAGACAGCTAGGGAACTACGCACCAGAAGTGTTGAACACAAGAGAAGAATAAACCAACCACCAATAAATGCAGTCGAATATCAGGTGCTGGTCAATACTGGCAGATGGCGTGATGTGCGCTAGACACAGGCTATAGAACAAATGTGGAAAATATGGTATTTTTAAAACGGTGTCTACGATTCACACTACAGCGGTTGGTGACAGAGACGGTGGAAATCGCTAAACATTCCAGCATGAACGGAGTAGAGGACGTAGAACTGGTGAGCGTATGGTGGAGGGCCGTTTTAGATAAGCCAAGTTGACACGTTGCCGTGTGCGGTTATCAGTCAAGTGGAATCATCATCTGAAGTGGTAGTTGGGAAAAGACTCAACCTGACCCAAATTCACATAATCCCTCCAACTGTCTGAGCACTAGCCCACCACACAGACTAACAAATACCGTAGAGGACACCCGAGAGCAATCTTCACATCAACTGAACCGGAAGAACCAGACATTAGACCCGGCTGGAGTTAATGCAGGTTTCCCCATAGCCCATCGGTTTCAACACTTGCTAGCCCACACCAGCAAGCAAAATCCTTTAGCCGACACTGAACACTGATTTGGAAGAGATTTTGGTGATTGATTCTACTTCGGCCTTAAAACTCGACAAAGCTTTTAACCTGGCCACTTGGCTTGACGAAGCTTTTGTATCGGGAGCTGAACGTTGCCCACAATAAATCTACCGATTGTTTTTCAAGCTCTCTTTGAACGATGACTTCTCGATCAGTCCGAACTAATTGAATGCCACTTAACTTGTTGGCTATAAGGGTCACCACTATGAGAAATGGAACTTCACGTCGCCCAGACCCGACTGTCACGATGCGACTGGGATTTAAACAGATTGAAACTTACCAATAGGCATTTTAGCTGTTTTGTTAACTGCAGCCGAGGATGTCCGCTTTGGCAGAGCAGCAATAAGCGATATTCTTGTGGTACCATCCTGCTTCGAACCTCTTATTGCATAAATTAGATGTTCCACTTCAAACATTTCCAGTGAGCCGCTACGATGAACTGTTCTAGAGCTAATTGCTTTCACAACACCCCTTCAGAGCGTGATTCAAAGTGGCTCTTTTCCGCTATTTCGACTATTTGCCTATACATGTTTGTGATCGGATGAACAGCAGTCATTTGCGGAGTTTCGAATGGTCCCCTTCAGATGTGACAAGTGGTTTGTGCCAGTTATCACTGACCAGGAAAAGTAGTGGACATCGGTGAAATGACGTTTCATGTTAGCCGAATCTACTTTCCGCATCATTTGACCGGTGCCTTGATAGATGATGTTGCGGACGTCACGTGTCCTGTTTACTCATGTGTTGACCAGATGATTCTGCGTGGCGTTGGTCAGTGCAGGTGTTTCCAACATGAATGGAATAATTTATGGACATCAGATGAAATGAGCGTGGAATTCTTCAAGTGTCATCTTACTGGTCGTGAAACAGGAGGGACGTTGTTGATGCGTTACAGATCACGAAGGATTGTCATTTTTCGAGAAATACACTCATCTGCCAATCAATTTGGTTTTTGCGAGAGACTCACCTGGAACCCAGCTAGTCTCTCGTTTGTGATGATTCCAGGCAAATGAATGTGCTGCACCAAGCCGCCTCACGTTCCAGTTGCTACGATATTCGAGATATCGCGATACATGTATATTCGTAATGCACTACTCATAAGGTTGCTGAAAACTCTTCGACAGCCCACGACCGGTTTCGCCCTTCTTGGGGCTCATCAGGTAGGCGCAGTCCCCGAGTTTCCGTCAACCTTAAGTTTTCAGCAACCTTATGAGTAGTGCATTACGAATATACATGTATCGCGATATCTCGAATATCGTAGCAACTGGAACATGAGGCGGCCTGGTGCAGCACATTCATTTGCCTGGAATCATCACAAACGAGAGATTCAGCTCGATTGTCATTTTTGTTTGTCTTGTCTTACTGCTTCGCGGAATTCCTACCGGCTGGTCAGTGGAATTCCGGTTCAGGGAACGACGATCGGTAGTCAGTTAGCCTTGCATGTGTATAGTCGGTTTTTAACAAACCGATTTGAAAAAAACAGGTTTGTTAATTTTTCAGATCTTGTAATTGAGAGACAGAAAAATTGCAAATGAAAAGGGAACTTCCTCAAGACTGCCTGTACCGAAACAACCAGACAACACAAGCCAGCACATTCGAAAGAGCGTGACTGTGATTCCAAGATTGCATACTACTGCGTCCAATTCTAGGTGTAAATAAATCATCTGATGACTAGTGGGAGGGAACTTGAACCAGTATGAAGGATACTTTTGTGTCACAGTTTAAGGGAAACGTTCGATAGCGTCCTCGATTTTAAATGGGATCTGAGGGAATACTGGACTCAGTTGTTTTATTCGTGAATTCCAGAATGAGCAGCACTTTTAGCTCCAAGATCAACACGGTCCAGTTTTTTGCACCATCACTTGAACTTGGATTATTTCACACGCAACTCTTTTCTAGGTCAAATGATCTTTTGCTAGCACAAACTGTTGATCACAGGATCATGTGTCTGCCAACCAATTTTGAGGACCTGTGTATTTGATTCAGGATCCGATCACATCCAATTCACATCACATCTCCATAGACGTTCGCCGAAATTTCATATTCATGAATTAATCTAAATGTGTTTTACTAGTTTTTTGATAGCCGAATACTAGTGAATATCCACTTGGCTTTGTCTGTTGTATTAACAGCCTGAAACGTTTAAGAAACAAGTCACGTGGCCTATTCGTTGCTCTGTCAAAGCCTTTGTGTCAAAAGCGGAACACTGTCCAGTTCGAAATAGCTCAGTGGTTAAGGCGCGAACTTCGAGACCGTAAGGTCCGTGGTTCGAACTCAACCTTTGCATGCCGATTGCTCCTCTCTGGACTTCGACAACCTGGTAGTACCTCAGCCTCCATGCTTCCTTCGGCTAGACTCCGGGACAGCTAGACACCGGAGTGTTACAGCTGAACGCCTCTATTCGATTTATGAACCCACCAGTTGTTTATCAAACCTTTCTGAAACGATAACTTCTCAGTCGGTTTTAAATGGTTTCTAATTGGTTGATGCCCAAAGCTACTCTCTAACCCACAATGCACTCAACTAAAGGAGAGTTCAATCCTCACACTGGCCAGCGACTGTTCCTACGCCCCTCAAACGGGACTAACCCTCAAGCTTTCCCTGATAAACCTTTGTTACCACTAACCCCCAGGTAGCTTGGATTAGTGCTAGATGGTCTTTGTGTAGTTTCTGTTAATTCCGACGCTTGCCTTTACCCCATTTGCCATTCAGTGAGAAACCGCTGCAATACTTCGCGCTAGGAAGTGTTATACACGTCTTCCGAACATCATGAACGGTTTCGCACAAGCGAATCATGCTGACAGCGAAATCTCACTTTTCTCGTTCACGTTGTTCAGGGTCCGGTTAAACACAACTAATCCAATTGGTTACCAGTCAACAGCTCTTCAGGAAAGGCATAGCATTTTTGCTACTTCCACCCATCCTGGATAAGGACTTATTCGAATGACACTAGGTTTGACAACGTATCTAAACACTACCATGGAGACGATCAGCTGCACTGGTCCTGATGATAAAGTCGTCAAAAAACCACCTAACCAATTGTATGTGCGATACCTATGAGAGATTTGAACTTCGACACGTCAAGTTTGTGGTTTGGTTGCCAGCGAGAGGATTGTATGCTTTAGGAGCCTGCTGAATGACGGGAACGTGCCAACTGCGTTTCCTTCTCTCGTTGTTGTGTCTTACATATTCTTATACTTCGTTCTTTCACCGGGAATCCTCTGACGGTAGACCTCGCCCCTGCGTGTAACTCCTCCGTGATTTGGTGTAGTTAAACTTGTGAGTGACTTCATTTTACTTCAGCCATTGTTTTCGATGGCATCCCATTTGTAAAATGCGGTGATAAGGCAGGATGAAAGTGAATGAGGGAACTTGCCCAATAATTGCACATGCCGAGTCCAATGGTCTGCCTTTTCCGCCAGATTAGAAGCCAGTCCTTCGACGCTTATTCATCATGTGTACATTCGCGTTTTGTGTCTTCCATGAAAAGGGAATTCGTGCAAATTTGCAGCTGTTCTACGGGGTTAGATTTCAAGTTACCGTGCCTCATTTTCAAACGAGATAGGATCGGCTGCATATGCTTCTAATCGCGTCTTGTCGGATGACCCCTCCGGTCCAACACCTCAAACCGTTACACAGTAATCCCCAGCATAGACTTAGATCTACTCTGGGTCTCGATCAGACACGATGCTCATTCCATTTCTTCGGGATATAGGCCTTTTTTCAATCTACCCCTCCGCTCTCTCGTTTTTTACTAAGGCCTTCCACGGTTGCGTGGCGGTTAGTTAAGTCTAACAGTATCTACTACCGTTGTATTACTATCTATGATGATAATGAGGACATTCCGAGAAAAACTAACATAGCTAGTCACTTTCAGTTGTTCCTGCATACGTCATCTTGATTTCTTGAAGCGACTTTTCATTCTTCGGCCTTGCATTCCAACCATCTGCCACATTTATTTTATTTCCGCTATCCTCAGTGCGTGTATCTTTCCTATCTATCACACAGGGGGAGCGACTGTCTCATGCCGTCGGATGTGCGTTTGCCATTTGTCTGGAGAAGAAACAGAAGCGTGAACGTGATGCCCTTCAACTAGCTACGTCCGACGATCGATCGTTCACTCGGATTGGATCTTTCAGGCCGGTGAGTCTTTTTTGTTTTCTAAGTGAAGCACTTGATTCGTCACCGCAGTGTAAAACGTTTTTGAAAACCTGACAGACTGAACCACAGACTACTTATACTGTCAACAGTCTCTTAAGCTGAGCGGCAGTCAACCAAGGGGCCACTCAACACTTGGACGGCGCTGAAAGCTCACAGGGTTCAGCCTAGGGTAGCGTCCCCACTGTTCTCGGAATTACTATTTTAATAGGGCGGGGCGAGATGGCTCAAGTGGTTAGAGCGCGAATCTCCTGACCGGAAGGTCCGTGGTTCGAACCCGGCCTCTGCCTCTCGACTTCCCCTGTCTAGGCTTGGGCAACCTGGCAGTATCTTAGCCCTCGTGCTTCCCCCGGGTGGCATGGCAGTTGAGCACCGAAAGGGTGCTACAGCTGAACGAATCTATGAATCTATTTTAATAGAGTTTTCAATGAAAGTTTCGCCCCGTAATTCAGGCCAAACTATGCTGAAAAGTCGAAAGACACCATACAGTTGTTTCCTGCCTGCTATGATTTACCAGCGGTGCCCATCTCACGAATCTCCAGAGCGTTTCGAACCAACGACCCCCAGCTAGTGGTTGAGTGTTTAACCGTTCGACCACGAGTGGCCGATCAGCAATGCATTTAACTCGCACTTAGGATACAGCTCTACTCAATTACGCAACCCACATGACTTGGTCACGTATTGACTGGCTCCGCAAGTGACGACTTCTCTCGTGGAAGGTTATCTCGTGTAAGTTATTGAATTAGGGCTATCTTGTCGATTTTGATTGATTGATTGATTGATTGATGATTGGCATCGCTTTTGATTCACACCTGATCACCCAAACATCGCCAGTCGTCGCTGATTAGCTGCTTGAACCTCTGGTAGCTGAATTTTCTAGACCGAAGAAACGGTGGGTTTTCTGAAACTATTTTGATGTAATTGGAGGTTCCCAGTACGTTTCGGACATCCTGGAGTTATTTTCAGCAATATGACCTTCATGAAGCCCAGAGTCTTACTTGGTACCAGAAAATGAGAAGGCCTGTTTCATGCGTTCTTCATCTCCATGTTTATTCGTTCAGCTGTAGCACCCTTTTGGTGCCTAACTGCCATGCCGCCCGAGGGAAGCACGAAGGCTAGGATACTGCCAGGTTTCCCAAGCCTAGACAGGGGAAGTCGAGAGACAGAGGTCGGGTTAGAACCACGGACCTTCTGGTCAGTAGACTCGCGCTCTAACCACTTGAGCTTTCTCGCCCCCTCCATGTTTATTGGGAGAGGAATTTACGTCTCGGAGACTTGTAGAGTGGTGTTTGTCGGGAGTTGAATCCCTTAGCATATCACTTTGAAATCGAATTTCACTAAGCCGACCTGAATCGGTGTTGCTCCGGGATGGTTTCTATATTAGAGTGAAAAACATCTACTTTTTCGCTTGTGCGTACATCACACTGAAATAGTATTGTTTTTAACACAAATCGCTAATCCGAGTTGTCCATCGAGAAATTTTCACGGTTTATTGTCACTCGTGACCGATTCACGTCGTCTGCTTGAGGGATCACCTATCGAACAGTTGTTTATGACAGTCCATGGGAAGTCTATACTAGGTGTTATTTTCTCAATAGGTAGCTATGCTTCTCTTATCTGCTTGAATGTAAGCCAACGCACTTTTCGTAGCTGGTGAGATGGCGCAAACCGGTTCCTTGATGCACAGTCTACTTAATTTTCTCCATCCATTGATCGAGCGACATTCATTTGTGGAAATTATTTTGGAAGTAAAATCCAAATTTTGCGAAGACGACTGAGGAGTTCGTTCTTGAGAACCTCATGTCTAGGTGTTATCCTATCCGATATTCAACTCAGTGGAAGGTCCTCCCCGATAACATTTAGGCCATGTTTGTCGCTGGCCCCTATTTTGTTTTTGATTTTCTGCCCAATGAGTATGGACTCGGCGTACTGTTACGCCCGGCTAATATCGATTACCCTTGTGTTGCTCAAAGAACGAGGAATTGATGTGATTGCTCGTTTTTCATCTTCCCATGGGGGTTGTTTTTAATGCTGCTGCCCACCCGTAGGAAATCGATTTTAGCGTGAAACAACTGCGCGGCTTTCTATTTGGAAGTAACTTTCATTAAAAGCGATTCCCTACCGACCCTGGTTCCGCTACAGTAAACCATACCCCTTCCTTCTTGACAGGACAAAATTTGCAATAATCTCCACTACACCCCTTCCCCCTATGTAATAAAAAACACCCTGCAGAAGCTTTCCAACTGTGTCCTCCTTTGAGACATGCCTGCTTCGAGGTATGGCGGAGTGAGAATCAAAAAAGGCTATGCTTGTTTTATTTTCTGTCCGCAGTATTTTTTTCAGAACAACGCAACCCCCAATTAAGTGCGTCGTCGCTAAGTATATTATTCAGTTATGCAAGGCTATGTTTATTCATTTTTAGCCGTTTTGATAAGTACTGAAGCTACACGGCTTGCTGAATTAGGTTTGGATTATTTGGTTATCACCGAGAATCGATTTTAGCTTCAGTGGATCTTCATCTCGTTTCAAATCTTAGGCCAGGACTGGACAGTCTTCAGCAGCTCATACGTTCTCATTTTTATGCCACTAAGCTAGTCTACTTCGGGATTTCCGTCACTCTCATATCCAAAGCAGATACCCCCACAAGACATTCCGATTTTCCCCTTTCGTGTTGGTGTTGGGAACTGTTCTGATACCGCAACCGTCCTGTCAGGAGCATCTCTTAAGGTCGACTTCAATCCAGCTGAACTGAAATCTACAAAAGTGACAAGACAGATCAGTAATCTCACTCTTCTCAGTTTACACTTGTTGGCTGTCGTCCAGCTGTAGCACCCTTTCGGTGCCTAACTGCCATGCCACCCGAAGGAAGCACGAGGGCTAAGGTACTGCCAGGTTGCCCAAGCCTAGACAGGGGAAGTCGAGAGGCAGAGGTCGGGTTCGAACCACGGACCTTCCGGTCAGTATATTCGCGCTCTAACCACTTGGGCCATCTCGCTCTTCTATCATCTTATCTATCTTTTTGTAGTCATCCATGAGGCCAGCAAATGTCCCAGCGTAAAATTCAGCCTAAGTACGGGGCTCATGATGGCGTTCAATAGTTGGAATTTTTAATTTGCGTTTGGGCGAGCAATAAGGGGTTGTTATCTCAAGACCACATCTGCGATTGTGCCACTGTTGGAAGCATGTTATTCCGACGCTTGAATCACTACTCATTATGTTCCCAGTCATCTACTATTTCGTACTCGTTTCATAGGCTCACACCCTTCCCGATCACAATGTGTGTTGGTTCCCCTCGAATGTTATTGTGCTTCGGTCAAATATTCGAAGGCCGTTTTTAATCCAGAGCACTTATTATCGCAGAGAAGTTCCCTCTCTTGCAAACCCGAAGAATCGATCCCGTTTCATCCAGGCTGGAAGTATCTGCTCAATAGTGTGTACTTATGCTACTCGACCGCAACATCGAATTTGGTATAGAACGCGTATCCATTTCTCCTTTTTACATTGAATTGTTCGACTTTCCTGGAGCTTCTCCAACCAGCCGAGCAGCCCAACTCACTCAGCTACAATTTTCCAGTATCCAGAATGTTCTTCAGAGCATAAACCCGTCTCCTGTACTTCCCCAACGGGACTTTTCCTCTCATCAGCCTTCTTCCTCGGGGCACTTGAGCCTTCATTCCACTATTTCTTGGTATCGCTTTTGTTTTGAACTACATGCATTATTCGTCAAAAAGATGCACATAGGCCGTTCACCATTGGTATGCAAATGAAGATAAGCTGTATCTTCCCCCGAGCCATCTACACCTATCTTACCTTTCACTTTATTTGGCTACTTCACGGAAATCCTTCTACGACTGTGTTACGTTAGACAGCATCCAGGCATACCGCAGTACCATCCACCAAAACCAAGTTTCTGTGACGTTCCCGTTAAGGGGCTTGAGTGCACCGTAACATCTAACTTCCTATCGCAACTAGATGCCAAATCGATAGGGTTTATACGACTGTCTGCATTATCAGGTTATCAAAATACTGCTGAAACGAAATGATGACGACCGACCTCGCTACCTATATGTCTGTTATAGATACCAGTTTGTTGGTATTGAGGGTTGCGAAAGACAACCTAACAGCATAAGATCTTGGAAAAACAACTTTAAACAGGCTGGTTGTCTGATTGGGGCACTTGAGCTCTATGAACTCTATTCAGTAGCGGACTTGGTCAAGGTATCTAGGTATCCGAACCCAGCTCGTATAGTTGCCTAGAGTGTCAGCGAATGAGGTTTTGACGTGATTTATCGCCTCGTAACCTGCTGTGTCATCGACAGCGTAACATTAGTGTTCATAAGTGCTTCGCTGTCGTACAACCAACAGCAATGATGAAACGGCCGTTCATTATTTCCTGGGGTTTCAGCACAGGTTGAATTCACTCAAACGGAAGCGTCTATAGATTACTGGGAAGTTAGTTAGGATCGTTTGCTGTTGGCAGAAAGTGATTTGCAAACTATGCAGACGATATTTGCATCTACTTTGAATTCTTGATGCCATTCTACGTTCTTGGTTTAACCATAGTTGATCAGCGATAATCTATCATTCTCATATATGCTTTAGTTAAATCATGCTCTCGTTACTTATCACTGTGTTGCCAGGAGATGAATGCCTTATCGTATGCTCAATTTTTGTCCCCCAGCTTATGTTGCATCACATTTTTTGACATAACTTTAGGCTTCACTCGCTGAGCGTCTTATCGATCCACAGTCTGCAATTCTGATCGAACCAGTTGCGAGTACTGGGGATAACAAGAGTCATTCAAATGCTTCGCCTCCTTCAACCACCGCCCCGAGTATCACTGGGAATGCGATCGTCGCTTCACCTGCAATCGGTGCCCTCCGGTCTTCTTCTCCATCAGGAGTTGCTGGAGCCATACCTCGTCCCCGTCCAAGCCCATCTATTCTCGAGAGACAGGTGAGTGCGCAGACGTTTATTCTTCTCTGAACCTATAGACTGTTCATTCACTGGTCGAATTCCGAGCGCCACTCATCATCATCATCATCATCATCATCATCAAAGACAGCAACATCAGTGTTGACACTGATGCTTCACTGCCCTACAACCATAAAGTTCGTCCAATTTCATATGTATATATGTATATATATACATATAAACATATATGCATATATTTAAAGCCCGAGAGTGAAAAGAAGAGAAAAAGAGTGGATGAGGGAGGGGACCTAGTGCTGGCCTATGTCAAGCATTCTGCGGTGCCTACACCTCCAACCTCTCAATCAGACAATTTGGAAAGAAACTGACAGCATGAACGCCACTGACATCGATTAGCCGCCATTTCTTGCAACGTCTCCAGCCAAGCACAGGCGGGGTCACGGGGACCCCATCCTGGAAGGCGTACAACACCAACAACACCCAAACTCTTCGTGATCTCTTTCACGCCTTTCTGCCAAGTCATGCGCTGTCCACCTCGCGGTTTGCGCCATTCTGAAGGAGGCACGGAGAACAACGCTCGTCTCGGTAGACGGTGTTTCGGCATACGTAGCAAATGACCGAGCCATCGTAGTCGAGCGCCACCATACCGAGTACAGTTCTGGAACGGCTATCGATCTGACCACTGAAATTATCCAAACAGTGTTTCGCATCCTCTCAGCGCTCAACATAATCTTTTGGCAGTTATGTACCGACCGTAGCGAAATTGGTTATAAATCCAGTGAAGAGCCAACCTGTGCAAAAGGGGGACTAGAAAAGATCTGGAAAAACGAGTGACCGCAACAGCATTTTGTACACCACACGTGAGGCTTATCCGGTCTTTGCCACGTGATCTTTCCTATGAACCCAGACTTCTGCTCCAACGCGCTCTGATCATACGAGAACTAGTGTGTGGTTCGTATAGTGCTTGTTTTGATGTACCATTTGTATTGGTTAACTTATCGTTTCTCGTTATCGCTTTTCATAGGGTTCACTACGGCTTTTTCCCAAACTACAAGCCACCAGTCCTTTCAAACGTGACCTTTCACTTCGACTGGAACAGCTCCCGTCCAATCTTCAGCGTCTCACTCGGGTCACTAATGGTAAGCAGAGCAACGCTTGTAAAGTCCTTGTTTAGCTAGCATTTCTGACGTTTTTCATTGACACAATCGATGTGCTTTACTGATTCTACTTCTAAGTATTCAGGCAAATTGCGCTTCTATCGCACAGCTATCGTGTTGACTCATGAACGGCTAAACAACATTTGCAATTTGCCCTTCGGCCGAACGATATTCCGATCCTAGCTTTCGGATTTTCTTTCACTCCATTCACACAGTTCCTGTGCATGACATTCTCCTATCTACTGGTTCTTTCTCACGTATCAAACCTAAGAACTCATTCCCCCAATCAAACAATCCAATCACCGCCTATCTGTATCACTCCAGTCTGACTTTTGTTAGTTGTGGGGACCAATGTTGGCGAGTTTCACCCTTGCTAGAGCTCGTCAGCGGTGCGTATCTTCGGTTGTATCGGGGTTCAAACTCCGAGCCTATGGGATCCAAGGCAAGTGTGTGATCACGAATCCACCAGCGCACCCTTGTGGCATCGGTGACTGGGACATCCTGACTGGTGTGGCGGTTAGTCAACACATCCAGGACTCCTGCTTGGCGGTCATCGAACTACATCTATCAATGTTGGAACTTTTCCACCCATTCAGATGTTTTAATTCGGGTTCGTTTACCTTGCACTAATTGAGTAGTGGAAGCTTGCCTGTCTTGCCGGCACCTCAAGTCCGGGCGCAGGCAAGAATATGCGCTGTCGTTGGTTTGTTCGCCGAGCTGGGCAACTGGATTGCATATACACCCTTGACAATCTCCAACAAGAGCGAAAATCACTTCCCGGGCTTCCACTTTTTGATTTTTATTAACTGGAATAACAGGATAGTAGGGGGACTATTTGATGGTCAATTTGATTGAAGCCTGAAACTCACACCAGTATCTCTGATCCGGTATCATCCGTAAACTCTGTAGTCCTTTAGAGTTGTCCTGATGTGGGTCAGGATGATCAACCAGAAGTTAGACTCGTTATTTTTTCACGTCCAAATTGTGAAACATATTACTGTCAGCCTGTTTCACTAGAGATGTTAGTATATCATCGCGGGCGCAAAGCGTGCACCGTCTATGAGAGAGATCTATAGTGACAGGCAGAAATGGAAAAGCACACTGTTTCACGTGAGGAAGTGGAACACTGTGACTTCGAAGGTAGGTGTGATTCTGATATCACGTGCTATTTGTCCTCTTGCTGTTCCAGTGATATCCAAATTATGGATTCTCGGCCGATTCTGAAGACTTAGTCAATCGTTTGACATGTTCCAACCGGTACAATTAGTCCCATGGTATTAATTAACTTGTGAAACGCAAATAAAGCTATCTTCACTCATCGCCTTTTAGTGCTTTCGTCGTTTGTTCACCCATGTACACAATGCCCACAGGAAAGTTGTATGGGCGTCCCCGCAGTGATGTCTGGTCAGCAGAGTTATCACTGCTACTCGAGCCATAGCAAGACGATTGCTTACTTTACAACCAGTGCAAATACAATTTAAAAAAAAACTCATTATAGCCGGTGGGGAATGTGGACTCCGGTAGGATGGAAGCTGCCGAGGGTGCTGTAACCCGTTTATAAGAATCAGGCTTCCCGATCGCTGATGCACTATTCGTGTTAAGCAGCGTGAAAGATTTTTTGATCCTTCATGCAATGAAGTTTTCTGTGACTCTGTTTCATCAAGCGCTGGTTTATCTGTCTGATGGTGTCCACCGATTTGGACTATATGAACCTTGAGAGATTGCGTACTGAGCTTCTAACTAGAAAGTTCGCGTTTCATATCTCGATTTCTCGGCTACTGCCTTCGTGAGTCCTACCCGTCACGTT
This sequence comes from Clonorchis sinensis, assembly GCA_003604175.2. NCBI lineage: Eukaryota > Metazoa > Platyhelminthes > Trematoda > Opisthorchiida > Opisthorchiidae > Clonorchis > Clonorchis sinensis. The sequence continues at coordinate 95,739,309 of CM030369.1, forward strand.
TTTCTTCGCATTGTCAGAACAACACATTTACCAAGGTCAATTTTTTCTGTTTTCGAACCAACTCACTGCGATGGAGAGCGAGAACAATATTGATGACTGACCAACTTCTGGAATTGTTACTTCGGTTGTCAGCTGATAGAGGTGTGATCACGCCAATAAAGTAGTGACACGCGAGCATAGCTTAACCCAATGGGTATACGGTTCAGTTTCTATCGTAAATCAGACCCATAGTGGATAGGATAATGATATATTGATTGTTGTATATCTCTAAAGTACGCTTGACATTGGTAACATAATTTCTTCCTACCTAACAATGAAATGCTTAGGTTTAGAGAAAAAAGGACAGCACTTGTACCCACTCAATTTTCATACCGGTTAGCCGCCATACTGCCATTGGGAAGGTTGTGTGTCAGTTGTCTGAGTAGCATCTTCACCCATCCCTTAGCATGAGTGACCCGTACCGCATGATGTAAATGTCCACTATACGCCCAGTCTGTCCTGTTAGCCAAGCGACAGGAAATAGGTGTCATCTGCATCCCCACCGTTAGAGTCAGTTGAACAACAGTGAGAGATTTTGATGGACGAAGATGAACATCCGGAAACCCTCATCTGTGCACATTTGCGAAAGTGAACTCCCGCGTGCGGTGTGTGTGGCGTTCCTGTCCTACTGTTCTTGGCAGTTCAAACCAACTCGACTAAACTGATCAGCCTTCAATGAGCTGTGGTCTTGCACGCAGATGTCGGTTACTAAGGGAATAAAAATCGCGCGAGTTGTAAGGAGTGTACTTGTGCAACGGCCGGGGGGATGCAAACGCATGAAGACATTCGGTGGTAGACGAAATTATTTCATCTATGGACAGTAAATAAACGATGGAGGATAGAACAGAACTGTGCGGGACTGCAACGTCGGTGCTGTTCATGTGAGAAACAACAACTTGGAAGTGAACTTGTGGAAATCGCTTTCTTTGCAACTCTTGCTATCCAGTCGGTCAAAATGGGTTGACGCCGTACCTGATTAGTCTGCCGGGAAGACTCCCATACTGTGTGCGACCGAAAGCCTTCGGAATACCTAGGAGACGAGTTCGGTTTCACCAGAGGACTGTAGGGCAGATAACCAGAGGGGATAAACATGTGCCAGTCGATAGAAAGGCAGCGCTTGCGAGAGCTTTGCACTCAAGATCACACACAAGGTCTTTCTGTACAAGACGACCTTTATGCCTTGGGATAAAATAGGAGTGATTGAATTGAGGTGATAAATGTCTACGTCGTGAAGAGGCCCGTACTTGGAGGTACGGAGTTCATATGAAACGTCACATTAAGAGGGCGCCTCATCAGTAAAGTTGGATAGGGAAAAGAGGTGATCGACATTTGGACTGAATTCTGGAGTGCGTTTCAAAGAAAAACAGGTAGAATATGATTCGGACTTATGGCCTTCGACGTGTCGACCAGAGGAACGGACCAGGGTCATGACGGACAGGAACAAATGCATAATCTAGGACTGATGTTGAGAGAGATATGGTTGAATGAGAGGCGAAAAGTGCACATGGAGTTAATTTCTCCCCAAAAATCAGCAGTGAGGAGTGGACCATTATGTCTGCATCCTTGTCAGAAAATTTCCCTTTCATCTGGTAAGGGCTGTAGCACTCAATGTCTATGTCTCATCTCACTTGATCTTTTCTCGCAACAAAGACCATGGCAACTGCAATCGAGCTGGACTGCCTCGTTGGGTGTTCACATGGATTTTACTGTGATGTTTGATGACATCTGACTACCCATCACCTGGACTTGGTGCAAGTGCGTGTACACACACTCCTCTGGACAACCAATCCTTAGCTTCTCAATCTCACTTGATTGTTCTGCGCATATTCACTCTTCAAAGTTGATTTTACTCATTTGATTTGGTTTCTTGCGGTTTCTGTTGAATTGGTTTATTCAGGCGATGTTATTCCCGAAGAGTCCGGTCCTGACTTTGAGGAACCGTTTATCGGCTCTTCTCCAGTGTCCTCAACCAGCCGAAGTATGAAAGCGCTCGGCCAACCCACCTCCACCACATCGGTGCCTACGTTTCCCACCACAAACGCCAATTATTTCATCAGCCAGCGACAGCCTGTTCCTTTGACCGGCCCCGTCGTTACAGCCACATCTCCCATCTCCGCACATTCCATCACACAACTGCAAACACCATCGCCAGATCAAAGTTTCCCGGATCCGTTTTCTGCAGCTCCCTTCAATCCGGCTACCATTCAACAACATCAACAAACACAACAGGATAATTCTTGGTCCAATCTAGAGGCGCTGTCACATCTCTCCATTTCAACCAACGTAAGTTGAGTGGGTTACATCACCTACTTGATTTGCCGTACTTACGATGTGAGGTTTGTTTGTTTGTTTGTTGTGAGACATACTGATGTCTGTGTCACCTCATTCTGGATTAACGCAGTCTCTTTTCATGACGACCGGAATCATGGGGTATTTATGTTTTGTCGCCGGAGAACGTATATGGTGGTTGTGGAGTGTGTAGTTCCACAGTTAATACGATTTCCTTTTTATAGATGAATTGTACTGAAAGTACTTCGTTTTATGCCACATTTGATTCCGGACAAATTGGATCAACTTTGAGGAGTATTCGGTTGTCTCGATATTGTTGTGCTGATCACATCTTTGACACTACTGGGCCATGACCCATGAGTCATTGTATCGCACCCATGTCTTTGCCAGTGTTTATCACAGCTTTTTCGATAAAATTATCGAGATAGTCCAAGAGAGAACTTGAGGTGCCGCGGTAGTAATCTGAAGACCACATTAGATAAAAATCTGTGCAAATTTTCGGGGTTGACGCCAGAGTTCGAACTCCCTGGAAATACTTTAGTTCGAGAGCTTTCCGTAGACCTTCACACGGTCCACACTAAATGTAGATGAGTTGTATTGTCGAATTGTCATTCTTCTTGGGTTCATCTCTTTAGAATTGTTCTTTGAGCGTATAGTTGGTTACCCCTCCCCACATTTTCTGGTTGGTTGCCTTACTTTCAGAACAAATGGATTTTTCGGCTATAGTATCTTTTCGATGCATAGCTGTGACAGAAAACAGAAGAAATTCAGCTGAATTAGTTACTGTCGCATTACCATTGCGTAGGCAACAACTGTCGCGTCGGGGCTCGAATTGATTAACTTACCGTTCAGTTGTGATACCTTTTCGCTGCCTAGCTACCACGCCACCCGAAAGAAGCATGAGGGCTGAGAGACTGCCAGGTTGCCCAGACTTAGACAGGAGCAGTCCGGATGCTGAGGTTGGGTTCCGGTCGGTAAATTCGCGCCTTAACTAATGGCTTATCTCCAATTGACTATCCCCACAGTTAGATTTTTGTGTTTTTCGACTGTTCTTTTTGTAGTTCCTTTTCTATACACTGATTATGATCGGAGGTAAACTTTCTCCTCCGTAGCACAACGTCTAACCTCTTTCATCAACTCACCATGAACTGAACTGTATTGTGTAAACCTTTGTTGGGACCGGACCATGTCACACTATTGTTTGACCAATGTGCACTGCCAAAATTGGGTAGGTAGAGCTGCGCCGCAATTCCTCCTCCCGCGTTTTGTCGTCTTCGCTCGTTAGACAGGTGGTCATACCTTGGTAATAAGCGACACATGTGTGCAAAATTACATACCTAACCTTTCAACGTATACCTAATGGGCAGAACTTGGCAACGCTGTGCGACATTGCAGCGTGTGGAGTGATTCACGACACACACCTGGACGCCATAAGCCAGTATGTTTGGGGATTGATGGGAGCGGGTGGATTGTGCGTATTTTCAGTCGTTCGATTGTCCTCCTCCTCCTGCGGTGCATTGGTTCGCTGTTTACCCTGCCGTTATTGCCGCTTTCTGATGTCTGCGTCTGATTCAGTTGACTGACATTAGAACACAACGTAAGCAGTTAACATTCTATGGGCACTTCCTCATCAGGCCCATCATAACCAGCTTCTTAGTTATCATGGACTAGGGAACACATTTCCAAATAGATATGGCAGCTTTTCGACTTTTTGTACCAGCAATCTTCATCCCTTGACATTCCCTATCATAATTCGCGTGCATGCTTCTCCTACAAAGAGCAAAAATTTTACAACACTCTGGTTTTCTGCCGGAAAGAGCCTACGAAGCCGAGTACTCTTGGGTATTGAGATTATTAATGGCACCAACTTATTGAATGGATGATGTAGCTCATTATCGGGTACGCATGCTGGTTTTTGAGTGGAATCTGGGGTGGTGCAAAGAAAGAACTGACCATCTTGTGGCTGTGTAGGCGGATATTTAGACTGCCGCTGTGACTCACCTCCCGAGGTACGGTCAGCCTGAATTCCGTACGAGATGAGCCATTTTAGAATGCTCCTGTCAACCTTTGTCAGGTTGACTGGTTGAGTGGTTAGTTTTGTGGTTATTCACCATTGTTTACTATTATTCATCTTTTTTATCGACTAAAATGCAAATGATTGTAATATAAGGATTACTTTAGTTCAGTATGTGTTGCTGTCGATGCCCATGGTGAGGACGAGCTATTTGCTGTAGAGATCGGAATTATACATCGTGCAGACGTAATTCACTACTCATAAGGTTGCCGAAAACGCTTCATTTGAAGGAGAACATCCTAAACGAGGAATTCAGCTGAGTCACATGTGAAAACCAAATTGATATTCAGATGAGTGTATTAGTCTGAATTACATTCATTACATTCATTCCAAATCTCATACGTTTCTCATCCTCAGATAAATACTGTATTGTACTGAAATTTCCCACTGTAAGACTCAGTTACCCGCTAGGTTTTTGCACGGCTACAAGTTTCTTTCGATTTGTTTAGTGCAAGCGAGAGCGTCAAACGGGATCTGAAAGGTTTGAGAAAGGTTCATCTTATAAGAGTTCTGTAGGGCAGAGGATGGCAACTGCAGTGCAAACTGGAATCATCATTAATTTTGCCTGGGATTGTATGATTGACATCTAAACTGATACGTGCACACGCACGGGTTCCAGTCGACAGCAAACTAATCGTTTTTCCACGTAGATTTCGTGCTAAACACTAATTAACTCTCAGAAGACAGAATAGATGTGGTCCCACCGTCCACTGTGTAGCATAGCTGTCCTCAAACCAGCTGCATAGTTGTAACTGTTTTATAAACATCGGGTATCTGTCTAATGGATGTTTGTGCCTGGTCAATCGATCGCTCAGCGGAACGTTTTTCGGACAGCATGCACACCTTATGTAAGTTTGGCGACCGAACTGCCGTCCACCGAAGTTTACTCCTTCACATGCCCTCCTAATGTTGCACTTCCGCTGTGTTCAGTGGCGTGTTTTGTTGAAGTGACTAACGTTACTGCAGCATCACCGTGACTTGTATCCGTTGTATATCAAATTGCCGAGGTTCTCAACCACGCACTGTTTGTAGTGTCCTCTTCCGTTGCTACTCCCATTCAATTACTGCGTGTAGTTGTTAGTGTCTGTATGTCGGTCGGGTAATCCGCGATTTTGTCGGGTGGGTCGCCCCGAGTGTCTTTTTCTGTTGAACCCCAAGCACTTACGGACGAGAAGATACGTGTTCAACAAAAGCAGTGGAAGCGATGTGTTTATCTTCAACATTGATGTTTCGAACAAAACTGACGTTTTTCTCTCTTACAACGCATCCGAACCTTGTCAACTTGCTCGGATAATTACTTCAAACTAACGCCAGAAACATGGTATTACTATGAGTAAATTCTGGGGCTTGCCCTCACATTACACTGAACAATGTAAAGCCACTGTAAATATTTGTCCTCTGGTCCTCTGGGCATTATACGTGTGAAAGCTGTTAAACGGAGACTGTCCCTGCACTGCATGCTGATTTCAGATGTGTACAGGCGAGCGATCAGTCATGCCAAGCCTGTATTCCACTATATGGTCAAAGCTTTCTTCGATGGGTGAGTGGAAATTGTGTTGAAGGGTGCGTTCGGCATTACAGAACTGACCTGGAAAGCGGATACCCGAGTGACAGCTTTTTCTAGAGGTGGTAAATCACCAGCGGATCATACAACTTCCTGAAGATTTCTATCATTGATGTTTATACTTATTTTATGGCACTACCCTGCTTGTGGTAGGAGGACTTTGAAGGCGAATAAACGTTGTGGTTGGGCCGCCGTTTAAAGTGGCGTAGAGACCAAAAACAACGTTAATAAATATCATTCAACTAGACAGTTAGTGTGAAGAGTTCGCTTTGGAGGATCATTCAAGCTCAGGTTAAGGTCAGAGTTGAGTGTGAGTTGTACTATGTGCACGGTAGGAGGAAAACTCGGACGAAAATACCGAAGATTTTTATGGAATGAGAGTATTCCTGCAGGTTCGGTTAGTTCACTTGTTTCATCACTGAAAGGCCTTTCAGTGAGGCTGCTCATCAAAAGAAGCCGGAATCTTCTTCCTCTTGGGTTGGTTGTTCTGGAAATCAGTGTACATATGAGATTCGGCGTTTAAGATGCCTTGTGTCCTATAGTTGTCTTAAAGTGCTGAACTGAAGTGTCGCCTATATTGATTACTTGTTTGCATTGGAGGATTCTATGGGACAATCAGTCTCTGTCGGTCGCAGTGGAGATCAAATCTCGTTAAGCGGGACCGGATGATACCCGTGAGGGTGAGGCCTCGAAGTCCTTGATATAATTAAAACGAGACAAGCGAATGCCGGTTGAACTGTGCGGATTTCGATAGGATCTTTCGGCATTTCCTCGTTCTATTTTTTGCCGGTCATTCAGTACCTAGACTGGCTTATCTCTCAAACTTGCTACTGCCCTTCGACTTCTCTGGTTTAGTCGAACGATCCCTCCACATAATACGAACTTCCTTAGCCTGCGTAACGAGCAGTATATTTGTATCTATTTGTGTGTCTCGTTTTTTACTTTTGAACCGATTTTCAGAAGGATCTTTTGATGCATTTTGAGATAAAGGAAGTACCTATCCTTCAGAACGGATTCTTTCCTATCCTTAAATCGTAGTAAAACCCTTGCAGTCTACGTCAACCGTTTTGCGTGGGCTGCTGCTTTCGGCTCGACTGTTTCGAACCTCAGTGAACTAGTGCAGCTGTTCTCCCGCAAGATCGACCTGGAAGCTCGTACTTTCGTTGAAACCTGAATTGTCGGACTTGTCCCATGATGCGAATCGTAGAGCTACCAGCTTACCTATTGTAAACTCGTTCAGCTGGAACACCTCGGTGCCACCCGAAAGAAGCACGAGTGCTAAGATACTGCTAGGTAGTTGAGGCTTAGTCAGGAGCAATCGTGATATAGGAGTTTGGTTCAAAGCACGCTATTTCTACTTAGGAACGTTGGGCCTTAACCACTGAGCCATCCAGAACCATATCGAAGATATCTACTCCACTTATTGCACCCTATCAATGCTAGGTCAATCTTTACCAAAGGTGAGCATTTTATATTTCTATAAATAAAGCAGTACTCGCATAGTAGCAGTCCAGGAATCGCTATTGAGCAGCGATTGTGATATCACTTTGATTGCCGTTCCTTCTTAAAACTCCTGTTTTGGAGAACAAAAGTAAGATCCAGTCGGACTGGATAACATTTGCTCAAATGTAATTTAGTGATAGTCTAGAATGTTTGAATGTCTCCTGAAAACCTAGGTTCTTATGTACCTCTTGTAAAATTTTATTTTACATATCGACTTTAAGTTCTGTCCAGTGCGTTGGACGAATTCCTAAACAAAATCTCTATTTTCACTGGCAGCACCATTGCTAGGCCTTCCTGCCGTAACAGATGACCTTATTAGAACCAGCCTCAAGTCGTTTCAGCTCTCGGGTCTTCGTGATCCAACCCGGAATAGAATTCAATCCAATCATATATTCACTAGCTCTCCTGCTTTGTATTTTTCCAAACTACGTGACCATTTTGCATCTTCCGACCGCTTCATTACCTTTCTATTCCCATATTCTCTTTGGCATTATCCGTCCTTACTAGCTACCAAGCACGGATTTGCCTGTGAACGACACGTCACACTGTTGAAAGCTTCAACTCTCAATTGAGCTTGTTCACAATATCGACTTCTGTAATCTGGTTTCCAAAACTAATTCTTCCACTGGGATTAATCCTTTCTCAGCAGATTGGTTGACTTCATGAATCTTTCGTGACCTCGAAGATACAGAGAGAGGACACTTGCAAATGTGAGAGTTGTAGCATCCTATATGCCATCAATGTGCACACACGAGAGGAACTTACGAAGTCGAAGTCTGCTCCATTGTCCGAACTAGTGGGCCTGCATTCATCGGAAAATGTGTGGAGCTGTATAAGTAATAACCGTCCAGCTGGAATAATCTTCCGGTGTATGTCTTCCATGTCACCCGAAGGAGGCACGAGGGTTGAGATACCGCCAGGTTGCCCAAGCCTGGACAGGTGTAGTTGAGATGCAGAGGTTGTGTTCGAACCGCGAACCTTCCGGTCAGTAATTTCGCGCCCCAACCACTGAGCTCTCTCGAGCTCGAGGCTGCATTAATTTTACTTATCGGATAGCATCTTCCATGGACGCATGATCTGGATGTTCAAAACGCAGAGATTTCTATCTAATTCCATTGCACTAATAGGCTCTCTCACACACCACCACACCTCTTCGAAATGACAATACGCTGTGGGCCGTGACAGCATTTTTCTACATATTGTGCACATCAGTTGAATGAGGCTATACTAGACATTGCTAATACCAGTTTTTCCATACTGAAGACCCGTTTTTATTGGACTGATTGCCAAAGCGGGTGCAAATTATCGGCCTGATAGCACCACTTGATGTTTTCCCTCACTCTTCTTGTTCCGACTCCCCCGATTTGCTTTTACGACCCACCCGGGTGCACTTTATACTCCGGTTTTCCTTGTTCTTTGTTCATTGCTCCGTCTTTGGACAAACATAGTTCTATGGTTAACTTTACTGATATTCCCTCTTTATCGGTATTTTTCATACTACTGCTGGTTATTCCTTGTCATTTGTCGATTGGCTGATCACTATTCTCCTCACTTCTGGTGCGCACAAGCAGTATGGCAGTGTTCCTTGCCCAGTCCCAGCAATACTCGCATTTGTAAAGCTACAGTTTTTCAATGTTTTTCACCTGGTGCACTGATTTCCCTCAAGCTGTTCGACCGGCTGGCGTTTCCAGATATGCTAATGACTATAGTTCTTTTTGTTACGGTCGTTCTTCCCAGTCCGTTATCGATCATTCTGGGACAAATTTGTGTGATTTGCTTTCCTCATGCGAAATGAGTCTACGACCCAATTCTTCTAAATACGTTGAAGTGACTTAGTTTCGACGATAGACTCAACCGAATCCAGTTCACTCACTTGTTGATGATGGTCTTCTTCGACTGAATGTGCTCTGCAAGGCCGCCTCGTGTTACAGTTAGTACGATATTCGAGATATCGCAGTATACTTCCTTGACAGAACATGACAGCGTTTGTTACCAATTATTTTAGGAAGTGACCATAACTACGATTATAGTGCAGGTTAACATTGGTTTCATCAGTCTAGGTGAGTTTTCTCATGATTCTCTCGTATCCAGGTGTTCGCTCGATGTATCCGAGTTTAGATAAAACATCATCTTCATGGAGTTGATCATCTCTTACGTTTTTTTTACTGTATTCTGGTTTCAATTGAAATACTTGGTATTCAAGTAGGATGTAAGGTTGACGGAAACTCACGGGCTATGTCTACTAGATGAGACCGAAGACGGAGGGCGAAATCGGTCATGGGCTGTCGAAGAGTTTTCAGCAACCGTGTGAGTAGTGTGTCACGCCTAGACGTTACAATGGAGTTTTTATATCGCTCTGTTGCTCTCTCTCTCCCTCTTGCATGAGTGACTCCACAGAGCGTCCGTTTAGCTCTATGTGGATTTCCTGGCACTATGTGCTCCCACTATCTGGGGCAAGTTTGCCCTCGACCTTCGTTTGAACTGCTGACGTTCAAACAGCCTTCCAGAGGCTGAGAAAACTTTCTAGTGGAAAGTCATGCTTATTTCGTTATCCTCGGAATTATACGTGGTGTATAGTTCTTCATATTCCTTATCATCTTGCACCCTCGCTGTCACATTTCCTTGTCTGCTATTTAATATCCTGAGTCCGGAAACTCTTCACATGTGAGTATTATCTCCATTTTGATGTCCACTTATTGCTTTCTGAATGTGCTCTTATCTTCTTGACGGAACACATCATCCATAAGGTTTCTGAGAACTCTCCGACATCCAATAGCTGTTTTTTCCTTCTTGGGACCCACCAGGTGGGTGCAGCCGTTGAGTTCCCGTCAACCTTGCCGTTTTACTTGAACCTATATTGGACACAAGTGGTGAAATGCACCCACTTACAAATTAGCTTGGTGCTGCCGAGGGGCTTAGTCGAAACATGACGCGGCTTTTGTGCAACACATTCATCTGAAGTACATCATAAATGAGAGATTCAGCTGGGATTCAGTTGAGTCTCCCGTTACCACCAAGTTGAGTGGCAAATGAGTGCATTTGTGCAATTGAATCTCTCGTCACGAAAACCATGCAGTTAAGCCATAACCTACTCTCCGTGCAAAAATTCAGTTGTGTCATGACACAGTCAAGACTCGACTTCCATAAGATTCCCCCCCCCCTTAATTGCGCATTTATGTTTTATGTTTTCTGCTTGTCTACCGTTGTCCACTCTCGTGGTGAGAATACGCTGGTCCTCTGTTGCGCAGATAGGATTTTTCGCGAAACCGATTGTGCTTTTATATCGTTTGGTGAACTGTATTGTATTGTGATGGAGTCTAGGTGCACATGACCTACCGTTTTGACCTCGTTCTATACTCTCTAAGGGGTCTTACCTGTTCTATACCACCGTACTACACAGTAATGTCGGCGCTTTTATGTACGTGAGCAGGGTCGGTGCTGTTCTGGCGTTCCTTATCTCAAATCACTGTTATCACTGAATGCAAAGCACTGCGTGCATTGCAAACCTAATTGTACAACAGCACTGCGATGATATTTGGCCACTTACTCTACCTGAGCTCAGCAAACCGTCAGCAGGACGGTGCTGATAAATCACAATACAATGGATTTACTACTGACCGATACAGATCGATCGCCTAAACTCATAATGTCACGACCAGACGGTTTCATCAGAACACATACTCCGACCCCCGTCTGAGTAATGGCTCACTGCGCCGGCCTGGATGATTGATGTATTTTTCGTGATACGAATGAGTAGTTCCCTGCTTACTTGAATCGGTGGCCCGCTTATGACTCGACCAGTTGAAATATGCAGCTGTGCTGCTGTACTACGAAGATGACCGAACTGACCCAAGTGTCCCTCCCCGGCCTATGGTAATAATTGAGTAAAAGCGAATAGCGGTGTCATCCATGACCAGATGTCATGTTCTTGCGTTTACCTTTCACGTGTTATCCACCTCTCACATTTTAGCCCGTTACCTCAAGTACTCAAGTCCAATACACCTTACCAACATCAAGCATGGTTGCAGTTCCTGGTTGCGCACCTACGTCACCTTTCCTAGGCGGTCCACCGATTGCTGCTCCGATGTCCACCTCGTTCGCTCCCAGTGCGTGGCCTAGTAATGGGGCAGTGATGCGCCTCTCCACCACACAATCCCCGTACAATCCTATTGCACCCCAGTTCTCTTCGACGGATCCATACTCTGGGTTCGCTGTGAATGCGTACACTGCTGGATTTTCGGGTTCGTTTTTCAGTTTTTCTCTGCTTTTACCTATGATACAGGTGCGAATTGAATTCCGTTTTGTGCATCTAGTGGCTATGCCGCATTTGGGTGTCTTGGTGCAGTCTTCCTGCAGAAAGCCTTCTGGTTATCCGTCGGATCTGTTCAAGAGGAAGCACAGCTGGAGCGATCGCGCCGACCTCTATCCGGGCAGGACAGAATTAGGTTTACATGGATTAGCGATGGTTCTGCACGATGTATAGTCGTTTATTGGGTTCTCTGGCGAAAGTGGAACAAGTTTATCAGATGTGCTCCAAGTTTTTTTTCCGTGGTCCAATTAAGTGAGACAACACAGCTTGCTTGATATGTTTTCTCTGTATGTGAGTCCACGACGTTTCTTACGATCCGAGGTAAAAAAAACGGTATTGCCCCATGTTGATGTTGCGACCCATCCATCATTTACCAATGAACCTTGCTCAACACGTATCCATCAGTCAACTGTCTGTTCAAGTGCTCCCATTTTTGGAGACTTGGAACTATGATCAGTCGACGCTTCTCAGAAGCAACGACAATTTCTGTGGATTTTTTTCCCCAAGCTGTCGTCTGTGATGGTAACTTCTTACCGACGGCAGAAGTGGTTTCATTCTGGGAGTGTTCATTTTTATATGAAGATCTCCTTCTAACTATCTGTTTGTTATTGTTTCCCACTTGAGTAAAGCTATTCCGACCATTTCCACAATTGAATAGTTCCGAGAAATATGGGTGAACTAGGTACAGCAAGCTCGTAAAGTGCGCTCAGCGCTCTTGGGTTATTTCAGATGCCGTCCCTAAGTCACTGAGTGTGCTGACCAAGCATGCGATTGGAAAGCAATTAGTAGCTCGGTGCTTAAGGCGAGAACTTGTGCTAACCAGAAGGTCAGTGGTTCACACTCAACCCTGACATCTTGGCTGCTCCCATCTAAGCTTGGACAACTTGGCAATATCTCAGCCCTCATGCTTTTTGCATGTGGTGTGGCAGCCATGGACCGTAAGGGTGTTACGGCTGGATGATTGATTAATTGTTTGACCCTTATTCGTCAACCCCACTGTAGGGCGTTATGTCTTCAGCTAAGGCTTACTCATTCCTCTACTGGCGTTCATATGCACCCGATTGCTGCACTATGTTGTACGCATAATCTGTCAGCACACCAACCTAGCGTACTTTCCCCACCTTCGGTGGCCGTAAACGCGTTCAAAAATACAGTTCGTCCGATAGAAAATGGAATCAAGCCCTGAAAGCTCTCCGACAGCCCACCACCAGTTTCGCTCTTTTTGGAACTCATTGGCCAAACTCAGTCCCCGAAATTTCGGTCAACCTCATGTGCTACTGGAACTCAAATTAGGCACATTTCGACAAATACACTCATTTGCATGTCAATTCAGTTTTCCGGAAGATTTAATTGAATCTATCGTTTATGAAATTCTTCAACTGAATGTGTTGCACAAAGGCCACCTCATGTTTCAGTTGGTATGATATTCCAGATATCGCAGCAACCTTGTGAATAGTTGCTGGGATTTGTCATTTCACCTACCATTCACCTGTGGCTCACAATTACGGAACTTACGTTTCCGTAGCGTGGTCAGCGTAGCTGTTTTGTAGCCGACCATCTAAACCGTCACTCTAGCTTGCATCGTTGAGGGGTGATGTGCGCCACACTGCCACGCATTACTGTACGTACGCTCGTAATCGCATCAAAACCGGCCGTTCTGAGATAGATTATTCACCGTCGTCACAACGAAGTGATTTACGCGGTCATTGCTAACCGATAAAAACAGTCGTTTTGTGGTTGTGACCCCTCTGGAGACGAAAACGATTGTCTGGCATTTTTCTTGACCCAGCACCATTTACAAGGTTTCCTGAAGCTCTGCAATAGTCCACAACCGGTTTCGTTCTTCTTAGGTTTCATCAAGTAGGCGCGGCCCTCGAATTTTCATCAATGTCATTTCAGTGTGATGTGTTATGGCAGTCTTCGGACGCTTCAGAACAAAGCGCTGTTCCTGTATCTTCATGAAGAGTCGCTAAAAAGCAGTTCATTGCGTTGGAAAAGTTGTGCACGTGTGCAGCTGTGTCAGATACAAGCCCATGTTCAAGTTTAGCTCATGCAACTCAGTTTTTCACTGCAACTGACTCCACATGAACTTTTGTAGGAGTTTTATTTAATGAAGTTTGCATTTCTACCTGTTGCATATCCACTGTAGTAAGGCTCAATGGCTTCCATGTTCTCGTGCACGATTGTGGTGGCCATTCGGTAATAAGCGAACTGTGCTGTTGCCTGACGTGCATGCATAAGACGAGACTTCGATGGTCTCATTCTCTCCATCTCGTTTAACCGCTGCAAAGAATCATGGTTGAGATTTGAGTGCGAGTTGAGGATGGGTCGTTCCGTCACCGCATGGCTATTTCAGTGCCCCGTGGGTGCTCGTGCACTCCTTAGACGTCAATTCCACTGCTGTTATTGGTCTGCCTCCAATAGTACCCCGAACTGCTCACTAGGTTTAAGTGATGTTATTCCCACTGAGGCAAGTGTTTACGAGCCGTCCGGAAGGCGAACATGGGAAATTCAACCCGAATTTTAGTAATACTACTACTGCTACCGCAAATTAAGCTTGTTTTGATTGTGATGGCTTCCTGTGTATGCCATTCCTTTCTTATAACCCATCATTTTCCCGTTATAGCTGCACCAAACTCAATGTCGCTGACGTCATGGTTCCCCGGTACCTTGCCTACATCCAGTTGGTCGACCCCATTGCCTTCTCTTTTACCCCCCGAGCCGGATCGCCTTGCTGACCCTTTCGACGTTGGGTGGGCGGATCGGGTTACCTCAACAACGAGCGTCACTGTGGCACACAAACCTGGCAATCCGTTTCTCTCCGACGAGCCTCGTCTTGGCGAGTCTACCTATTTCACTTCGAACGGCAGCTCTCCAGCCGTTTCTGCTCCTTCACTCCTGTCTTGATCAGCTTAGCCTGGGGTTCAAGAAGCACACCCAAGCCGACTCTTACTCATGATTTCCTAGTCAGACGCCTGATTCCATTACTTTTCAGTTTGATTTCTTCTCTTTGTTATCCCGTATCCATCGCCAGTCGCTTGGACAACCTGTTGTTCAAAACACACGCGCTTTCTGTCTTCTTTCATTTGAGACTGTCTAAGGCAACGGTGGCACTGTGCTTTGCTGCATCCCCAGTTTTTTTTGTTTTACACCGGTTCTCAGCTCCCTACTCTTTAGCCGTGATATCTCCAGTTGTCATGCCAATGGATTCGGCTAAGTGTTCCAGCCGGTTTTTACGTCCACGGAAGCAGATCTGAAAAAGATGTTTGCCTGCTTATACTTGTTTGCGCTACGTTATCCAAAACTCTCATCTGTTTATTATACCGTTCGGGGCAGATAGAGTCGCTCAGTCGTTTGACTATGTTGGTACAGCATTGTTTCCACTCGTTAGAAAAAAAAACTATCAAATATTTTCTTTCGCTGTGTAAATGTTTTAGCTTCATTCACTTCGTTTGCGTTCATAATTTCATTTATTTCGACAATACAGCGTTCGTTTTGCCTTGAAGGCATTTCCCCCCGCCTGTTGTTGATGCAAAAGTGACCAATACACCCTTTCATCTATATTGTATCTGTGATTCGCTCTCCTCTCCCGTGTATACACTTGTCGCAAAAATTACCCTTCCTTTTATTCCAGATTGTTCAGCCACATTGGACGTTACAGTGGACATAATTGTGCAGCCACCTGTCCTCTGTTAGCTGTTTCAAGACCACATGGGGAGGGTAGCTAATCCAGTAGAAAGTACACTAGCCAACCGGGAAGACATTTTTTAAAAAGAAAACTGGCTTGTAAAGTAAAGAAAATGGGGAAAGCGCCATGAACATTTGTTGCCAATTCGTATCATTGTGAAGTTGTAGATAAGAAGGAAACAGTTGGTTTTGCTGCAGAACGGTGCATTTTTATGTTTACTTTCTACAGGTCATTGGGTTTCGGTCTTGAGTGATTTTCTCTGACCATTATTTCAGGACGACTTCCACCCAGTGGTCCTCTGAGTTCTTTCCTCGCAGGTAGTAGTAGGTTCCCAGACTGGACAGTCGAAAACCATGATTCCATATGCTAATGGTAAAAACGGTATTTCCCAACGTTTTCTTGCTGGCTTATTCCGCGTGTTTGACAATGGCATTGCGTCAACCATTTGAACTTATGGATGTGAGTCTTGCCCTCCACGCACTGCAAACCGCTCGTCAGTTGCAATGAATGACCTCGAAGAGAACGCATATATAGAGAAAAACCTTTCACTCAGAATACCCATTTGGTGTCCCCCTTACTTGTGTTAGGATTAGCCGAAAAACACCCCCATCATCATCATCAAAGACAGCAACATCAGTGTTGACACTGATGCTTCACTGCCTTGCAACCATTTCATGGTTGTACGAGAGCTGGGATACTGCCAGGGCGCCCACACCCAGTGGTTGCCAACCTTTTTCGTGTCATGACCCACTTTTGTAGTTACCAAGCTGTCGGCCATCCCGGAAGCCTCCGGATGATTCGCCATTTGATGAAACTTGTTTCAACTTCCACACTACTTGGCGGTAAGCGTAGATGTGAGGCTCGGTGGAATTCCCATTCCGCAAACTTGGGGGGTTATTCGTGTGTGTTACACCTACCTTCTTACTGTCGTTCACAACACGCAGGCTAATTTGTCACTCACGTTATTTAGCATTGCATTCAAACATTCGGATATGTGACCTGATTGGCGCTGTCTTGTATGGTGTACAGTCTGCTACGTGACCAGACTGGGTGGGAAGATGACGTGCTGCTGCCTACTGTAAACAGTACTTGGGTGGTCACACTGCACCGAATGGTTTCACTGGTTCACTACGGCTGTACGACCGCACCACCATTGAAGAGTTTAATCACTGAAGTGGCCCATATTGTTTGTTAATACGCTAAGGTTAAATTGGTTGGAACTTGTAGGACCTGAGCGCTTAAGAGGTTAAACAGATAGGTGAGGTAAGATATAAGAACTGGGTCAATCAAGTTTCATGAACCAAAGAATAACTGTACTGATCCAAGAGCTCATCACGTAGTCTAAGGATAGCTTCGCAGTTGAACCCCCTGCTCCATTCAGGATAAGACTGGTTTGGTGAGATGAACCTGGTCTGGTCTTTCAAGCAAACGGCAGAATGTGTGGCAATTTACCCCATAATAACCACGCCGACCCATGCTCAACTGTTCGCGACCCACCGAGAAAAGCTCCTCAATTTCCAGGTTGGGAATTACTGGTTCGTTCTAATCCCACTTGACATGATGAGGCGAAAAGAATTAGACTATTTTGCTGATTTTTCAAACAATAAGCGCCTATCAGCATAAGACCTGGGTTTAGTGTCGTTTGGAAAGTTTTATGCGTGTTCTTCACATTATCGGGTCAGAGATTCGGCCGAGTAAATTGTAGGATTCACAGTCATCTCTCCTCCAGTCTGAGCACAAGTGTTCACACCAAGTCCACACCAAAGGGGGGAGTTTCGCTCTTATTAGAGCTCACTAGCGCATATCTTTGAAGTTTAATCTCCGGACATCTAACTTACGAGGTGAGCGTGTTTCCGCTACTCCAGAAGCGCCTGCTGGATGGACCCGAATTATCACGGGCGAATTTGTTCACGCCTGAGCGTTGTGGTTCGAACCCAACCTCTGCCTCTCGACTTCCCGTGTATGGGCTTGGGCAACCTGGCAGTATCCCAGCCCTCGTACTTCCTTCGGGTTGCATGACAGCTAGGCACCGAAGGGGTGTTACAGCTGAACGATTATTATTATTATGAGCGTTGTGATCGAACGACGAACCCTATAAACTGTCCTGATTGCGCCAATCGATTGACCCGCCTTTCCAGTCAGGTAGGGTCCCTGTGCTTGAAAGCTGATGGACATTGTAGACGTTTACTTCAGTAACCTGCTGTTTCGGTGGATGTTTTATTCGTCCTACCACGAGACTCTTGACCACAGATGCTACAAGTGGAGTGAATCTCACTTGCTGATCATTATTGGCTGTCACGCTCCTGTGCACCCTGTCCCAGAAATATACCACAAATCACAGTGTTTGTGTCACGAACACCGAGGAACGGTTTAAAGGTCTTCATATTCAGGTTTTCGTGTTTACTGTAACTCACTTGTATCCTGGCTCCATTCTTTCGAAGGTGCAAGTTTTTATTCTCCCTAGCCACAACTGTTTGGTGATGTCCCGTATTAATGGCTTACTTGTTTCCCTTCGAATAAATTTCCGTTCAAAAACAGGAGAGAACTCTTTTGAATTTCATTTCTCGCGGTCCTCCGCACACGCGGCAACTGGGTGAGCTGAGAATGACCTCAATTCCTCAGTATGATTTTCTTTCTCCACGTCAGAGATTACTTGTCCATCGGCTGAGATACGGATAATTACCCCTTAAAAACTCAGGACACTGTGTAGTTAAAGCCCTCGTTAGGAGCTAGGTTTGTCTCTCACAGATAAAATCGCTCAAGTTAGTTATAATCTGTAAGTACGCACACACACACACACATGCAACGCAGCTATTGCACTTCAGTTCTGCTGATGTTCGGACTTTGAAACCAATCCTGCCGTGGTTACCCGAAATACCGTTGTGAGGCAAACTGATTCGGTTCGAAGCGTGATTATGGTTCATCCGGTGATCCACTCTAGTCTCAGAATTCAACGCTACAACCCGATTGGTCAGAATAAATAACGGGTGATACTTAGGTGGACAATTCGGCCTGGTTGTTGATTTATTCTCCGAGCCTGGCAATTAGGTGACAGACGTTTCATCACCAATCGAGGAGGTACATTGAACGTGCAGTTGAATGGATAGTTCCTATCCTGCTTACATTTGTGCAGTTTCTAAGAAAAGCGTCTACTAATCGCTTTGATTTGCTTGCTGCGGGGCGGATTTGGTTGGAATCTGAGTTATATTGTGGTTTCATTCGCTTTCACTCCACTTGGATGTCTTTATTTCAATATTCTCCTTCCTCGTTAGTCTTTGTTACATTGTACTCCGTTTTTTCCCGTCTGCTTCACTGATTAGAGAGCCTTCCGTTTGTATTAGTTTTCTTTGGTTTGATTGATTGCTTTATCTGATGTCTCAGGCATTTCATTGTCCAGCCCGGGGGGTTCTTGCGCGTAGTGGCTACTGGACAGGGTCGATGTGCTTATTGATCGACAAACTCCCGCTTCCTTTCTGTTCTTGCAAGGGCAACTATCTACCGTTATCCCAGTTGACCTGATGTCCCTCTCCGTCTTCGTGAATTAAGGCAAGGACAAGCTTGTGCATTCCGATGTCCAGTTTTCTTCCAGTTTGACAAACAGCATTTGTCTCAGTCATTGCAATAAAGTTTGTTGGTGAAGCTTCTTTCACTGCATTCGGTATTCCCTTTGATTTCGTGTGTGCAGGCTTGAAGACTGTGAGCGCGTTGCAATCATTTCGTCGGTGTTTTCGTTGCATGGAATCGTAATCATTTTGCTTTTCTGGTCTTATGTTTGTTTCGTAACGATCTCCAGCTAAAGCTCCTCGGCCATTATTGTAGACTATCTGATGAAATCATTTTCGTCTTCGACTGCGTTGTTTTGCAATGCGCCTCGATTCTTTTGACCAATACTTGCACGCAGCTTCATTTGCGATGGTTCGGATGGTTGTTAAAATAGTTCGTAATATGGCCCGTCTTCGTTCCCCTGCTGTGTACTTCTGTTTTCAATCGGCCATTTGTCCTTCAGGTGACCGGTACATCCAGAAGCGCCAGCTGTTTGATGAGTACTTCCCCCCCCCCTGAGGGTTGCTAGTGGCTACAAGGGTTTCTGTTCCATTTGTTTTTGTTCGGATCGAAACTGTGCCGCCATTCGATGCCACAGAGTGACCCGTTCATCCACTTTCGATTTCCTTGAATCCGTTGCTATATCAACCAGACAACATGTCTGGTGGTTCATGTGACATCAAAAAACGGGTTCTCACAATTCAAACTCTTTTGAGCGGCAACTTCTCGGTAGGAGACTTGTGCTTGTCTGCCTTACATAATTACAAACTCTGAATGCGGTGGCTTAATACTGCGAAGTCTCTTCAGGGAAGACACCCTGTATTTAGATTATCTGTAAACCAGGGTATTTACAATGTGCGCAGCTAGCTACGCCATCTCACCCAAATCATCGGTGAACGAAACTGTGGCATCTAGAACCACTGCACGGCAAGTACTCGGTTCTTACAGCCGCTGCTGCTGATAGTGTACTGCCCCTTATCCAATTAGGATCTGATGAGAATAGCCCCTATTCACTGGGGTGAAGAGAAGAAATACGTCGCGATATTCTGACATTTCTTTCACTATCTTCAATCGCAGACATAGAACAGACAAGATGGAAAATGGATACTGATTTGCCATGCAAAATCGGTCAGATTATCATTGCCATGTCAGCCACGAGGTCTGAGTTAACAACTTTGCGCACCAAGTGCTCTCATTAGTATGGCCTCAACACATGTGCCCCATGTGACAACTAAGTCGAATATTGAATAGAACTGCAACACCTGTTTGCATTTCAATATATTATCCCTCCATTTTCTCCCACCGCGATCTTATGATGACCAATGGACGTGGGATGCTGCAGTTGCCCCAAGTGCACATTTTTCATAAAGTCTATTAATTGAAGTAAACACTGTACGATTTCTTCCATGTTCTTGGAATCAACCTATTCTCCTTTGTCACCCAGCTTCCTTAAAGCTATTTCAATGTTTGGCTTTCTTTATCGGGCATTGATACACATAAACCTCGTGATAAGCGGATACCGAAATTTTCTTGAAGGTGCACCACTCATAAGGTTGCTGAAGACTCTTAGGCAACAACCTAATGAGTAGTTTTCCTTCGAGAAAATATTCCGTGGCATCTTGAATATCGTATCAACTTAAATATGAAGCGGTCTGTCTGCAGCCCATTCAACTGAGGAATATCGTCAACGAAACATTCAGTTGATTCTACCGTTCAAACCAAATTGGTGTGCAAACGAGTGTGTTTCGCGAATTTCGTCCAATTTCAGTTTAAGTAGAACATAAGGTTGATGGAAACTTGGGGGCTGATGAAACTGGTCGTGGGCTATCGAACAGTTTTCAGCAACCTTGTAAGTAATCTTGATAAACCCATACCGACATTGTTTATATGTAGTACCCCCTTGTAGGACGTAATCCAACAGCAGGCTGAAAACTTGTGTTCGTTGATAAGCTAGACAGTCGAGATTCCAATTTGGGTATCATTATCCTGGAATGTTGACATATTGGTGTTCTTCCACGTTTGGATTATCGGGTTAATCGAGCTGTACCACTGATGGAGACGGAACATGACGAAAAATACATGTTCACAAATTACGTTGATATTAAAGTGTGACTCGAGCAAACCAATTGTTTATACTGTTTACCAAAAAGCTTTCCAACTCTTCAGAAGTTGTTTAATGTTGAAACGGAACCTTTTTGATAACCGGTCAGAACGTGGGGCAATCACATGATGCCACTGTGTGGCCAAGCAGGATTGGCTCGCTGTCCATCTTTTCATAGAATGGTTTACCTTGTATGACGTCATTTAGCTTTGAATGACATTTGGCAACAAAATAATCCTGGGATGATTTTTAGCAGAAATAAGCGATATGAGACACATCGTTTGTAAGCAAAAATTGCAAATTCCCATGGCTTCATTGTTTTCCGTCACTTAGAAAGCTATGTATTAGTTGCGCCATGCTCAGGGGCAGTATTGCTATCAGGTCTTTCTTATCGGGTTACGGTTGATAAGCAAGCTCTTTCCAGATTACCGGATGATTTCAATGATCAGACTACCATAGAGTAAGTTCCAACTTCCAATGAAAGGGATTCGTCCCCTAAAACTATGGCTCCACTGTGCTGTTAGTTACTCAGAATAACCACAACTGTCTTGTAGACTCCGCTAGGTTTTTTTTCCTATGTTGGAAATGGCATATCGAATAAGTCAGGGGCCACCACATGGACTTTGGCAATTCATTACAGTGTCCTGGGCCTGGACCGCTCTGGAGTTGGCTTACTTTTGATGAACGAGCTCCGTTCGATCATTTACACGATAGACTCGATGGATTGTGAAAAATCCCCACATCTGATTGGTCGTTCGGAGACCTGCCCAATGTCAATTGCATTTTATTCACTTTGACTCTATAACCATGTAGTTTACCGCGTGAAATGGCAAGTCAACAGGTTAGTTCACTAAAGTGAGTTTTGCATCCCTTTTGAGAGAACCGTATCAAAGAACAACTAACCTCTTTTTGGTAGTGTTTTCCATGTGGAAAGGTGACCATAATGAACAGTGTCCGACAGTGTTGGAATCGCTCAGCTTTTGGTGGAGGTATGTGGAGATATGTGCTGTTCTGTCGATACCGTCGAGTCCTGTCACGTGGGTTAATGTGAACAACAGCTTGAGTGTTGGCCAACCATACTGAAGTATGAACCAAGAAACAATATCATTGTAGGGTGAGAATGTAATTTGATACTAAAAAACACCTACCAGAAACTCGATACATATCGGGCTTGTGTACACAACCTGACCCTAACTTGCACCTTCAGTGTGACTCGTCCAAAACTGATATGTTACTAACCTATCAATAATACCGAATCGAATCAAATAGAGTCTCACTAATGACATAAATGAGTGTAGTGACAGTGCTGCTCACACGGTGGTTCCATGTGACTACTGACCAGTAAAGCCATGCCATGCTGTCACTGTAATGTTTCTTTTTTCGTGGAATCTCCCGTATTGGATTATTTTTCTGTGTAACTTGCAGCGAATGTGTCGCATCACGAAAATTACCCTCACTTAATAAGCACTCTATTGATACCCGAGATCAGTAGTAAGCGGATTTCCCTTTCACTGAATTCTGACGAAAAGTTGAGCCGGTAGCTAGGAGAATAAACGAAAGATGATGTATCGAATCCTAATCAATGCCTAGATGCGTGCTCCGTTACAGAATCCTCAGTTTGTGGCTGGCTTAAGACTGTGCATTGAACGTATTTTCGTACTCTGTGGCCAAGCGACCTCTTCCGGGTAGTGATAGTTCAGCTGTAGCACTCTTTTGGTGCCCAGCTGACATGCCACCAGAAGGAAGCACGAGGGCTGGAATACTGTCAGGCTGCTCAGCAGTCTGGTTCGAACGATGGATCTTCCGGCCAGTAAATTCGTGCCCTAACCACTGAGCCATCTCGTCATAGTGTTCACATGTTACTACCGGACATGACTTTGCTATTCGTTTTGGCAATAGATGCCGATGAAAACCGCTACTTTAGAATACTTGAATCGCTTCATCGATGGCTTTTCTGTCTGCTAACTTTGCCCCCCGGGCAACGAGAATAGAAATAGATCTTTGATACTTGAGAAAAATGACGTGTGTTCCTTTCCTATTCTGGAAAAGACTGAGGCTGCACGTGGCCATTCGTTCTTGGTATTCTACCAAAGAATCCGCCACATATCGACGTGAAGGTTCTTTGTAACGGCCTACCTCGAGCAGCCAGTCAGTCTAGCAGAAGCTGGAAGCGCCTTGAGTCTCGTGAGCTTTTGGTCGGATGTTGAAACCTTGTTTTTACAGGATTCGCACTGGCTTAGAACCAATGCCTATGGTAAATTATTGGTTTTCTAGGTTCAGCCACCATTTCTGAACTACCGATGTTGGGTTTACCAAATGTCTGTCACTTTAGCAGGCATGAGAAGGTGATGCAGATAACAAATGTAAGGCTCAAAGTTAATAAGCGACGTTTATTCAGCTGGTAAACAGTGTGAAATAGGCAAATGAAGGATCACGTAACCGATTCCGTAGACTTTCAGCTTAGTCCAAATGATGACAAGCTAGCCACATCGTCTTGATTACACAGCTGCATTTTGATGGTAGAATCAAATCAAAATCAAACTCAGACACGTTAAAGTCAAGTACGTTAAGTAATGGAGTTCCATGAGATGTACATTACACAAACGGAACAGCCGTCTATAACTACCAAGTGTTTTGAGACAGAATCGTTTTAGGCTGTCTTCATCTTCGGTGACAAGAAGCTGACATAAATCTCTGCTACATGTTCCAACTAATAGGTTGTCCTATCGCAGAGCTATTCAACAGCATCTGATTAAACAACACAGACTAGTTTTCGGAGAAGTTTGATAACGATCGGTAGATTTATTGCTGGGCAACGTTTCGCTTTTGACACAAAAGCTTCGTCAGTCCAAGTGACTAGGTTACGAGGTTGGTCGAGATTTAAGGCGGAAGGTGACTAGTTTTTTTTTCATAAATGAAGTAAGAAGATCAGATTCAACATAATTTTTCTTTGTTTCCATTGCATTCAGGTAGAGAAAACCGGTTTAAGTCAGATGCCTAATGGAATGTCCCGGATAACCAAATTTCTGAAGTTAGAATTTTTAGTAAGCGTTTTGTTCCGGTATAGGAACCGTAGCGACATGACATACTGATCTAAATGAACACCAGACGTATTCCAGCATTACCCAGATGACATTTCAGTTGTGACCAAACTGGATAGAGTCAGTGCTTCTTACCGCTACTTGATAACACTAAATCCTCACATTCAGTTGAGCACGACTGGTTACAATCGACATGTCAACTGGATTTGGCGGGGTCGTTTACACCTTTCTTTAGCCAACAATCGTACCGTTTTCACGCAACGCCGTGCGGCCGTGAACTAAGCTAGCGCACGTGGCGAATATGAAACGAGCTAACATCTAAGAAGAACAGAAGGGTCCCAAATATGGGTAACATTAAATTAATATTGGAAGAGAGAGGGAACTACTAATGGGATTGGTGCAACTGAGGGTGCACTTTCCAGTGGATGGAACAAATGCTATGTACAAAAGTGGACGGAATGACTGTGCAGATGGAGGTCACAATTGAAGTTGGGGACGTGCAACACACACTGAGCATCAAGTAGGTAGATCGTATAGCTATAGGCAAATCACTGTGATCAACACGGACAGATAGAAAAAGTACCGAAAGATTTTTCAGCAAATTTATGAGTAGTATGGCATGTTATGGACAGTGGAGAATTGGAGACAGACTCGTAACAGAGGGGCTGTTGACCGAGTTAGTGAAAACGGTCAAACGACTCAGTGTGGATAGTTTATAGGTAGGGGTGTAGGGCTAGTGGGCATTTGGAGGCTGGACGCGGGCTAGCAGGTTAGGCAATTAGCGCTTTGTAGCTTTCATGCAAACGAAGTCGTCAGATAATGAACAAAACTGACCCGATCATATAACTCCCCAATCATCTACACAGACGATCAAAAGCTGGGGAGTGGGCATCAGCCGAATTGCGCCAGACCTAAAGAACGATGACGCCAAGTCCAATCCAAATAAATCCAGTCCTTCCATCTAAAACCGTCAATGATAACACTCATTCGCCTACACTTATGTAAGTGATACCTGGAACTAATCTATTTTATGATTAGAAAGCCATTTGACTGGTTTTCCCCATCTGTCTTAGAACAAGACCGACGACTTCACTTGTTCACTCGTCCTTACGAAGCTGTTATGCCAGAGGCAAAAAATTGCTCAGCAGTGAAACCGTGGACTATTTCCTGTCATGTTTCCGGGGAGACATGTCTGGATTTGTGATTTGTGACCTTGTTCGTGCAAAGCTGGTTCGAAAGATCAAATACTCCTATCGGAAAGTAAAATTTAGTGGTGGTTAACTTCGTGAGAAGGCTGTCAAGCCGCATGCGTTGTTCACCTGACTTTTTGTCTGTGAATTTCTCCGACTACCGGCCTTGTGTCCATCCTGATAGCTTGAAAATCACTCAAGATTCGTAACTGAACAAGTACGGCTGTCTGGAATACAAACCTCATCAAATGTCTTCCTATGAACGCGTCGCTTTCCTCATTCATGACTTTGGAGCTGGGTTTTTATCAGTACGCATGGAATCCAAATGTTAGTGTGTATTTCACTGTCTCCGGTCACGCAGCTTGCAGTTCATACATAAAAATGAGTTGAAAACAAGGTGGAACGAACGGACAATCTCTAGTCAACTAAAATCATGTGATTGAAATCAAGAAAGTTAGACTTTTTCAATGGCTTTTGTGTTCACACTGCTAGCTGGTGAACTTTGATGGGTTAGGCTCTGCTCATGAACGACATTTCCGAAATTCGTTTACATATCGGCGCTAAGACAAATATTTTGGTTATTTGGGAGGCTTGCTTTCGGGGGATGGCTCGCGATTTTACTTTCACTCTTCTGGGGAGTGTAAACTTGTACTTCCAATCATGAACGCGGTAACTGCTGTCGTTTTGGACCAAGTGGAAGTGGCTGCTGGACGACTAATGGTCGACGAAGGGGGCAAATAAGTAGTACGAGCAACGCTTCCATTTTTTTAGAGTTATACTCCGACGGTTAGAGTTAAGCGCGGTTA
Organism: Clonorchis sinensis; assembly: GCA_003604175.2. Lineage (NCBI taxonomy): Eukaryota > Metazoa > Platyhelminthes > Trematoda > Opisthorchiida > Opisthorchiidae > Clonorchis > Clonorchis sinensis. Next base: position 95,765,456 of record CM030369.1, read on the forward strand.
TGCAGCCGGATAGACTGGTTTCAGGAGTGAATTCGATTCCTGATTGCCATTTGCCAGAGGATCACCCTTATACTGCAGAAATAGGTCATCTACTTCTTTTTAGGACTGCCAAGCTAGTCATTTGGAGTGAACACGCGGACTGTTCCTGGGTAGTCAAACTGATGCACTCTCTCGGCAGCAAGCGGGGAGTTGCTTCTGTGAAAATTCGTGATCCATAAAAACGACACCAAAGTAGATCAGAGTCTTTCTCCTAGCAGTAAAGCACCATACTGAAGTATCACATAAAAAAGTATACCGGTGGGTTAATTTCGGAATTTTAATCCAAACTGTGGACTTGTTGCAAAGACAACCAGTGTGTGATGGTGTGCTTAGGCAGCCTAGTTTGCCCTCTGAAATCGCCTGTCCGATTCCTCCACGCTTATCTGATAAGTCACAAGACAGATATAAACGATAGCGCGCGGAGAGGAGGGGGGTGTTTCCAAATTCTGATAGCATCTTTTGAAAAAATTGGTGAAAGCGTGACTAACATAAAGTGGCATTTCATCCCACTTTTTTCTTGTTTTCAATAGACGGAAAAGCTTCTATCTGCTCTTCAAGGTGACAAATCTTCATAACATCAGTGACTACTCCAGAGTGGGATTAGACAGCTATAAGTAAAAAAAAGAACTCTTCCGAGAGTCATGATTAGTCGTGATCTGTCTCTCGGATTTAAGTACGTCGTGAGTTGTAAGCAATTAGCTGTGGAAACAGGCCGTTTGATGAGACCTCTTGGGCCATCTATAGAAGAGGGCTGTTCACAGCGTGATAGTGAGGAAGAAGTAACGAAAACGACCGAACGACTCCTTCACTTACGTATGTTTGTACAGCCTTGGTTAACGAGAAACTAAATCATATAAAGCTCGGTCGCAGAGCACTTTTTTTTAACAAGAGGGTATGAAAAGTCGTTTTACAAAAATTTCATTCGTTCCTGAATGCAAAGTCATTTCTTATTTCCCATACATTTTGTTCTCAAGACTAGTTTTTTCCAAACTGAATAAGTAACAACAATGAATGAATAATAAACGACGAAGAGAATCCAGCCCAATCAATATACTTGGCAGATTAAAGATGGGGTACGAATATCTCCCCTGAATGTCGTTTCAACAATAAGCCGACCCAGTCAGTCGACTGGACAGCGCATCAGTAAGGGACTACAATAGAGACACTACAACAGTTCAGCAGAACTGTGTCATCAGATTCTAGTTCTGAATCTGTGAGCGCTGGCGGCAAACGATGGCTGATTCTGTAGAAAAGTGCAGAACCAACTAGCAACTACCATGCACCATCCGGTCTGCAACCGTCGTAAGGCGCAAGCCGATAGTTTTTGATGCTAAAAATTCTGCTCACTCGGAACATCCGTTGGAACACTGCAACAGAAAAATCAAGGGAGATATCAAGGCCCCTAACAAGATTTAGAACAGAGCTCAATATTTGGAGCCTGTCTGGTAGCCCTGTTTGACTCAGCTATTCAGTCACGACGTTGGGCACGAATTCTACTTGCATTCGGGATACAGCTTACTAAACGAATTACTCACTGAAGGAGTCGCGTCTGTGAGCTGAACTATCTTAGCCTATCCATGGCCGAGTCTAATGGACAGGCACGTAGTAACGCATTTCGTTGTTGCCGGGCTATCTATTCAGTTTTCAGTGCTGAAGCTGTCTCCACACAAGTAGGAAAAATCCTACAAGAAATGAGTGCACTGGTAGATGAGATCTCTAAGCCGTCATCAGAAGTTTTAAGCATGTGAAGTCGGTATCTATGGCCAGGCTTAAAAGTGCGCGGGCCAGTGTTTTCGTGAAAAAAAACAGCGTTGGAATGACTCTGCGACTGGATGACGGACATGAGTCATGCTAGCCACGATTTTGGGCCGCGTAACTATGACATCTGTTGCCATGACATCCATAGTGGGTACTCTAATGGGATGCAAAAACATTACAGTCGGACGGATAAAAGGGGATTGTTTTCATCGACTGTCCATACGTTGTTGTTTTGATTTATTTCTGACCTCTGGGTGTCTACTTTCTGTAAGAATTTACTGGGGCCAGATTCAGACACTACTCGAAATTAAAGTGACAAATTCTTTGAGATTAAACATGAACATGGTTGAATCTAACTGAATATTTGCCAGATGATCCGGACATACTTGTGTTTTAAGATTCATCTTTGAGTGTGTTTGTTTGCCTGTCTGTGTACATTAAGAAAAACCCGTCTAAATTCTGAGCGTTCTGGAGTATTAAACCTACAAGGGTGCTAACAGCGGCCCTCTCTAACCACACCGGATTATGTATGCCAGTAGCTAGTCCCGGCTGTGTACCTCGGGTTTCGTGTGCGTCGTGTGGGCCACCACGCCACTCTTCACATGCGTTTTGGGTCCTAGCTATTTATGCCTCCACACGATTTATATTTATAGACCACCAGTTGAGCACCGAAAAACTTTACTGGTGTTTCCTCCTCTTCACCCTCCGGTCTTGTTCACTTGGGCTTGCACCGGGTACAGGTCGTTCAGTTGATCGCACACGCAGCTCAACGCGCGCTACATGTGGCATTACCTATAGCGTGCGCTGCGAATTGGGAACAAATGCCAGTTCACCGTGCATCCGTATGACATATACTGAATCAATGAGTTGACTCAATTCCGTTTAAATTTATCCGTTGTATGGGGATAGCACCTGAAATGCCCTTTACGCTCAGCCCTATAAGACGAAGGAAGGTTCGGATACAGAAGATTTAATATGAAACTAGGTGAGGGACCATACTGTGAAATTGCTTGGATTAGCTTCGGTAATCATAGCAGGAGACCGATCGTTTTTCGCCGAGTTTCTTCTTTATTGACAGGGATTTATCAACCCTTATTTGCAGCGTACAAGCTTTGAACTACAGTGGAGAAGAGAAAAGACTACGACTTCACAAATATCGGGTCATTAAAGGTGAAGTGAAACAGTCCTAGGTGAGTGACAGTGAGTCGATCAGAAGTATGTGCTTTGGAATGAAACCGGAGATAAGCTGGTAGGGGGTGAGTCACCGATAGTGACAGTCGCATACCATAGGTGAAAAGCAGAAGGGTTTCAAAGTACATACGCTGTCAAATAACGGACAGTTCCATGCCACCCGATTGGTCCATTGCACCTGGAAGTTGCGCCTGCTGGAGCTCGCGTTCGATAGCATCCACTGTGTGGACGAGAGAGCTGTTTGAATAAGGCTGGTCGACAACATTCTACAAATTTCTGGCTTTTCAGGGTGTGCGCTGCAATGGTTCACGCTTGTTTTAATTTTCTTCGTGTCTGTTGTATTTGCTGGTAATTTATGTGGACAAATTTCCTTCTTTTTCATTCTCGAAACAAAGGTGCTGCGGTCAGGCTTTATAACCATTGCAATTTGTAGACATGCTCACTCCGTTCTTTCAGTAATAGGAAATCTCTCAAGCAAAAACGGTTCTCCAAAGAAAAGACCATCGTTTAGGATGCAGTTCTAAAGTTTGATGTATTCTGAAGGCGTTTCACATCTCCTGGAGTGTTTCTTCAGTAAGATGTCACAACCACTTTCAAGCATTATTTTAGTTCCGTGCCAGCCGACGTTGTCATCCTTTCGAATCTACCGGGGACTTTACCGACATGTGGAACTACCCAATTACCCAACTAGTCATCTCACCACGATTGGTGACAACGATTGGTGACAAAACGACTGAAACGTCTGAAACGTCTGAAACGTCTGAAACGTCTGAAACGTCTGAAACGTCTGAAACGTCTGAAACGTCTGAAACGTCTGAAACGTCTGAAACGTCTGAAACGTCTGAAACGTCTGAAACGTCTGAAACGTCTGAAACGTCTGAAACGTCTGAAACGTCTGAAACGTCTGAAACGTCTGAAACGTCTGAAACGTCTGAAACGTCTGAAACGTCTGAAACGTCTGAAACGTCTGAAACGTCTGTCGATCTCAGTTGACATATCAAGGGCCACCTGATCAACCCTCAGTGAACTTAGCTAAATTTTGAGTACGATCAATCGACTGACAGGACCAAGACAGCTGTTGGGTTGCCGTTCGAGTCTTTGGGCAAAGCAAACAGTCACAACGCCCAAGTGTGAACACATTTTCCAGTTCGAAGATTATAATTCAGCTCTGTCCAGAAAGTGCTGATGGAGGACTTGTGACACACTCGTCCCACATGAAAGATATTCCGGGTTCAATCTTCGGCACGGGCAATGATGTGTATTACTCACAGGCTCTAATAAGAGCGAACCCCAAATCCAGTCCTGGCGTGTACTAATCAGCATATCTGCGTTATGGGAAAGGAAAAAATTGTTCAAAGGGGGGGGGTGATGTGAGTCCCTTCCAGGACGGCTAACTTTTGGGGGGCGAGATGGCTCAGTGGTCAGAGCGCGAAGTTACTGACCGGAATGTGCATGGTTGTCGACTGGCTGTCGACTTCCCCTGTCTAGGCTTAGACAACCTGGCAGTATCCCAGCCCTCGTGCTTCCTTCTGGTGGCATGGCGGTTGGGCACCGGAAGGGTGCTACAGCTGGGTGGTTTTTGATGTGAGTGCGGAGTCTCTGTTTCACACTTGCTTGTCGTAGTTTTGTGTCATCTGTCGCGCAAAAACATCAGGTCGCCTACACTTTCTATCTCTCTATAGATAACCCAAGGAACGTAACAGTTCCCATCAGTCCAATACCACAGTTTTTGCGCAGTAACTCACTTAAGAGCCAACTCATCAATCTTTGAAAGTTGACAAACTTGCTCAGATGCAGTTGGACGTGGAATAAATATGGTGTCTGACAATTTAGTGAAACTTTTTCAGTGCCCCTTCCCCTCATTGGCTGTACAAATTTTTCCGCGCAGCCGTCAAGAAATAAAGTTCCTTCTTTTTCCGTAAACCAAAGTGCACGTGATTTAGTTAGAGTTTGCTTGTAGTAATCGAATTCTGATCACAATTTAACACAGCGCTGGGAACTGTGTGAATTGTGTGGTCAGGAATACCTGCAAAGCGTAAGAAGCCTGTACTCCCCACTATTATTTTTTTGCTCTCTTCTCTAGAATCGACGCCGCCAATCTCATCTAGTCAGAGGATTTATTATTGAAGACACTGCATCCCGCATTCAGACTATACCGTGTTTGTAATTTATATACTGTATTATTATTTTCATAATAGACGACAGAGGAACATAATTCGTTCTGAAATTGCCGTTGACCTATTCCCCTGCTGACTATCGCATTACGGATCTTCGGTGTCACCCACGGCATATCAGAGGATGGTAAGAGTGACTCCTACAGAGGCCTCACTCACCTGCTGTCTGTTAGTTTGCACCTCAGTGACACCTCAGAGATGGCTTACTCCTGCTGAGAAGACTGATGATCCCCGAACATATCTGTACGCCGGTCCATATACGACATACGCAATACATTCATGTACGGTGTCATGACTAACGCGTCGTAGAATGGAGTGTGTTTAATTACTTGTTTATTTCGCTAACCAAAGGATAAAACGAAAGCACTTTTCACCAAAACGGTTCTTTGTAACAGTAATCCAACCACACGACTTGAACCGCACTCACTGGGGCTTCACCAACTAGAAAGCCTTGACTTCCCCTGTCTAGGCTTAGACAACCTGGCAGTATCCCAGCCCTCGTGCTTCCTTCTGGTGGCATGGCGGTTGGGCACCGGAAGGGTGCTACAGCTGGGTGGTTTTTGATGTGAGTGCGGAGTCTCTGTTTCACACTTGCTTGTCGTAGTTTTGTGTCATCTGTCGCGCAAAAACATCAGGTCGCCTACACTTTCTATCTCTCTATAGATAACCCAAGGAACGTAACAGTTCCCATCAGTCCAATACCACAGTTTTTGCGCAGTAACTCACTTAAGAGCCAACTCATCAATCTTTGAAAGTTGACAAACTTGCTCAGATGCAGTTGGACGTGGAATAAATATGGTGTCTGACAATTTAGTGAAACTTTTTCAGTGCCCCTTCCCCTCATTGGCTGTACAAATTTTTCCGCGCAGCCGTCAAGAAATAAAGTTCCTTCTTTTTCCGTAAACCAAAGTGCACGTGATTTAGTTAGAGTTTGCTTGTAGTAATCGAATTCTGATCACAATTTAACACAGCGCTGGGAACTGTGTGAATTGTGTGGTCAGGAATACCTGCAAAGCGTAAGAAGCCTGTACTCCCCACTATTATTTTTTTGCTCTCTTCTCTAGAATCGACGCCGCCAATCTCATCTAGTCAGAGGATTTATTATTGAAGACACTGCATCCCGCATTCAGACTATACCGTGTTTGTAATTTATATACTGTATTATTATTTTCATAATAGACGACAGAGGAACATAATTCGTTCTGAAATTGCCGTTGACCTATTCCCCTGCTGACTATCGCATTACGGATCTTCGGTGTCACCCACGGCATATCAGAGGATGGTAAGAGTGACTCCTACAGAGGCCTCACTCACCTGCTGTCTGTTAGTTTGCACCTCAGTGACACCTCAGAGATGGCTTACTCCTGCTGAGAAGACTGATGATCCCCGAACATATCTGTACGCCGGTCCATATACGACATACGCAATACATTCATGTACGGTGTCATGACTAACGCGTCGTAGAATGGAGTGTGTTTAATTACTTGTTTATTTCGCTAACCAAAGGATAAAACGAAAGCACTTTTCACCAAAACGGTTCTTTGTAACAGTAATCCAACCACACGACTTGAACCGCACTCACTGGGGCTTCACCAACTAGAAAGCCTTAAATAATATTCATGCAAGAGACTACTCACAAGGTTCCTGAAAACTATTAGACAGCCCGAGACCGGTTCCGCCCTTCTTGGAAACTCGGGGACTGCGCCTACCTGATGAGCCCGAAGAAGGACAAAACCGGTCGTGGGTGGTCGAAGAGTTTTCATTAACCTTGTGAGTAGTTTCCATCATGAAAATATACTGCGATATCTCGAATATCGTACCAACTGAAACATGAGGCGGCCTGTGTGCAGCACATGCAGTTAAAGAACATCATAAACGAGAGATTCACTTGAGTCTCCAGTGAAAATCAAAGTGATTTGCAACTGAGTGTATTTGTCGAAGATTCATGCAAGTTCCCTTCGGGTGAATGCTTCCTCCGTAATCGGCCTCTGTTTTAAACATACATTGCTTCGGTTTGGACGGTTTGCTTGAAGGCTTTGCTGACCACTGTGATTAAACACTGTCTTGCGTGGAACAGATAGAAGGCGACCAGTCCTCCTTCATAAGTGTCACTCAGTGTTTTTTCCACTGAGCTATTTGATGGACTCCAGTGTGTCCGGCTTCTTCCGTTTTAGACATCTATTCGGTGTGTGCTTGCTTACATTTGAAGTTGGCGGCCATATATGAAAGAAAATAAGGACATTTTGGGAATAACATCTTTGAGTCGTTTATATGAACTCATATGGTAAGGTAATTTTGGATGACTTTTTTCATTCCTCTGTGTATTGTTTAGAAAATAACCAAGCATTTTTGAACTATCTGGAGGGGGGAGGGGATCCATCGCTTTTCCGATTTTTAAATGTCATGAGGATGCTGGATCGACCAATCGTATGAAATAAGGAATTGGTGATTGAGCAGGTGGCTGCTGATTTGTTCGCCGAGCTTCGCAAACGTTTCGTCACCATTCCAGGAGACATCTTCAATGCGCTGTTGGGTGGATGAAATAAGAAGTGATATACATATGTGCACACATACATAAATACGGGTCATTTTCAGTAGAAAGCACTTGTGTGATGGTCATGGCGGTTTCTTCTTTGGAGAGGTCCTTATTCGGAGGGGTCCAGCACACACCATTTTTATGTGATAACTGCATGGCCCCAGTATCAGTTAGTTTATTTCCGAGTAACCTCGTAGGGTCCGTGTCCAACTCAAAAGATTTGATCTTTTTTTGGATAGCTTAAAGTAGAAGTTGATCATGGAATATAAATCACAGAAGAAATGGATGGTTTTCGCGAAAAATTCTTAGTTGAACTTGAAAATGTATGGCGTAGTCTTCGAATCGGTCCGCTCGCTCCCTTGTGGCATTCGCTGCTCGTTACTTGTAGCCGTTTGACTGATTAACCTCAGCTCTCTGCACCACGTGAACAATACCTGTGCTACAGCTTTAAGCAAAAACCCCTAGGTACACCTACCAGATTTGGTATGTTGGCCTGCTGTCGTACTTACTGTACTATAGTAAGTCAGAATTCGCCTGCAATCACTTTTGTAGATGGTGTTAAACTTTTATGGTGTCCTGAGGCATCGATTAGCATTTGGGAAGGGACTAAGCTCACTAAATCTATCACTGTGCCCACCATTAATCAAAATGTACATATCATTTCAAGGTCAAGCATGCCAGCCTTAATTAAATACTGAGAACAAGGCTATAACAGTGCTCCAGAAGATTACAGGGATTGGGGACGGAAAAGCTCCCCATATGGCATGTATGATTCTATACCTTCAAGGTCATGTACTTGGTGCAAAAATGTCGTCACAAAAAAGCTACCAGTACTGCCTTCTTTCGATGGCGGATGACCAAAAGTTAACATCCAGTTTCTATCATCCAGTTTCGAAATAGACGTGAAAACCCGCAAAACCCATATGTACAAAGTGTTGTGCATTGTACCATGAGACGTAACCTGCAGACAAATACAGTTTACTCTCTTTCTCACCGTATTGTAAGGCGCAATTAAAGGAAAAAAACGACGCTCATAGGGTAGCTCAGGTGTTTATGCCGTGTGTCTCCATATTTCATACGCTTTTCGTAGAGCGTCGCTGTATCATACTTCCTAGTTAATCTCATTTGGAACGTGCAACACCCCAAGCACTGCATGCGAATGAAACAAACTGTCCAAGGAGCATTTAACAATAACCTCGGATGAGTATACCTCGGACGTTTTCATAGCTATAGGCGCTGTACTAATTTGTGCCTCGATCATTGCCCTTCCCACATTAAGAAAATGCATTCTGCATATCAGTATACTCTAGGTGTTGATATTTTTCTTCCATCCCTATTTTATACAACACTATTCTTCCCAGTTTTTGTTATTCCGCCTTTGCGCCTATGTCAACTTTCTTGTTTTGACCTGAACGTAAACCGTTCTTTGACCTTGTCATTGCACGTGTTGTTTAAGTCAACACGTGGTTTCGTTGTCTTGTTGACACGTGCTTTTGAGTCGGTGTGGACTTTGGGATCCTTTAGGAATTAGCAGTTCCTAAACCGGTGTATAGAAGCCGGCGTAGTCCCACGATTTGAGGTTTGTACAGTTTTATTATTTTATTATTGTATTTACAGTACCGCATTTGTAGATGAACCTCCATTTGAACGCTTTGGCTTTTGGGGTTTTGCGCGTAACTCAACGTGGTCCAACAGATTGCTGGAAACAATCTATACCAAGTTAATAAACTATGTTACCTGCTAGTTGGTTGAATTCTGTCGCTCTCCCATTTATTTTATGCGCACTGCACTGTCTTTCTTGCAGTTCGTCGTGTTGTGTTTTATTTTGCGTTATTGGCATTTTGCGTTATTCTTCTCGGCTGAATTCGTTTTTATTTTTCATACTTGTGTATTCAAATGACCCGCGCAAACACTATGGTAATTTCCGGGGTATGAAGCCCACAATGGTTGTATAGGTGGACTTCTGAGATCATCGTTGTGCAGAAGAAAAAGTATACTAGCCTCAAATGTATAGTGTCATGTTTGTGCCATCAATGACTCTCTTAAACGACATTTTGGCGTAGATAGCAGATAGATAGACAGGTAGATAGATAGATAGATAGATAGATAGATAGATAGATAGATAGATAGATAGATAGATAGATAGATAGATAGATAGATAGATAGATAGAGATGGATGGATAGATAGATAGATAGATCGATAGATAGATAGATAGATAGATAGATAGATAGATAGATAGCTTGCCCTATAACTATTTGTCAGTTTGTACCCTTATTCCCACAAACCACATTACAACTTTTCTGTAACACAACAGATGCATATTCACCAAGCTAAATGAAGGTACTGTTTATCTGCTAGTTTGCAGATTGAGATAATATTTTAAGCCGCTTAATCTAGGAAGGGCCCACAGCTGCAGTTATATTACTGGTGAGATGGATCGTCTCTAAGCTACTTTAGACCGGTTAATTTAGTCATCTATGAGCGGTTGAACCACTGAAGCATCTGATCTTGGTCAATTCCGAAAGCAGGAATCTCTGCCAGTTTGATTCTTGGCTATGTATCTTCTTACTGAAGAAGATGCGCATAGTGCCATCACAGTGAGCCAAAATAGTGCTCAGTAACTTTGGAATGATTAAATGAAGGCCAAGTAGTAGAATCCCCCAAACACCCATTTGATTGAGGTGTACTGCGACGTCTTTTGGCTTTTGATTTTCGCACAGGCTTGCTAAAATTGCCTAACTCTGACGATCGGCCGGTGTTCGCCATACAAAGTGGAGGAGAAAGTTTCGCTACTGGTTTAATGTGAGTAGCCAGAGATAAATCTCGCCTTGTATATTCCAACAGGCTAGGCGACTGGTGTAGAGCGCAGGGACAAGTTATTTCGATTCTCCAACTGCGCGAGATGGGGAAGCACTCCTAGTCACTGTGTCTGACAATCGTTCCACCTGTGTCAAGATTGGAACATGACAACTCAAAGAGTTACTCAGAATCTGGCATGTCCGTTGACACAGTCATTTCATGCACACTGTGTGCGTTTTTTTTGCACGATGGTCAACTTTCAAAACACAATGTACCTCAAGGAAACCTTTCAAATGATGTCGTTCTTTTGAAACCCGTCTTCCGAAATGTTCCGCTAGGGCACATGGCATATCAGCCTAAACATAGCATTACATCAAATGAACCCTTTATTTTTAATTGCCGACAAGTATGTTTCACATAGGCGCCCATAGACTTTCGCATTCACACTGTGCTTCAAAACTTCGTCTATTTGTGATCAGATTGTCATCAGCTACTCAGTTGTCCACGATTTCCATCAAGACTACGAACAAGCTGAAAATCGGACTGAAATATTTCGGTTAGTGGTTGCCAGCGTATTTAAGTCAAGGTCTAAAAAGAACTGAACGCTGCAGCGGAAGTGGTTGCAACAGCTACTCAACTGCATACAGGATTTATTTTCGGCTGTTGATCAGCGTCATTGCACCACAAAGTTAAAGGGAAACACGCAGCTGTCGTCCAGAAACAAACGGCTGGATTGAAGCGAATTACGATGGATTTTAGATGCCAAATTAAGTAGATCATCATATCACAGACTCCCAGTGGTTATCCACTAGGCCAGACTGTACCAAAAGGGAAGTGTTGTTCCAGAAATTTACCTCTCAAAACTGGTTGACTGACCGAACTTTACCGCCGACGGTAAGCATTGTTATTAGTACTATTAGAGTGGAAGACCTAAAACATTTAAGTAGTATGCTGCCTTAGAAATATGCTCCCTCTAGATCTTTGAGTGTCTATAACCCTTTTGACGAGCGCAATGACTATTCTGTAAGAAATCCAAAAATTAGAGGGGACAGGTTTTACGGAATTACAATCGGTAGTAAAGCTGTAATGAAACGGCGGCTTATAAGCTAAGGTTCTTGAAAATATTGTAGAATACCCTAAACTGGACGCCATTCTCTCAGTTCCAAACTATGAAATGTTTCTGAGCCTGACACTAAGGGGAGAAGATGGTAGTGAGTTATTTGATCATCTTCTCACATTTGTAGTAAAGCGTATTTATTGGCTACGAAATCAATACCTAAAAGCATACTCTGACTTCGCCAGTGAAAGTGATTTCATCTCCGTCCGCCAGATCCATGTACTCTACCATTACGCGTGTTGGTGCCTGTCCACATACGTGGGTAGAACGCGAGAGAAACCTTGGCTCCTGTGACTGAATGCGCCTCGCCTAGAGTGAAAAAGCACTTGGTCCGATCAAATCTGTCCCCTTCCAGCGTCAGTCAAAGGTTACTCGATCGACCGCAGCCCACATCGTCGATCGCCCATCGCTTGCTGAAGACAAAACGCTGTACGAACATGGACATTCTACTTTACAAAGCTGAGACAGTTGCCAATGCAAAATAAAAACCGCAAATGTTTAGAGAGAAGAAGCCGTTCGTTTTGTTGATGCGACTCTGACAATTTCGAGGCTTACTGGCTAAACGTCAATAATTTTTTCCTGCAGTTTGCCTATTACGTTGACCGCATTACGCAGTGAAATGCATCCGGATTATTGTACAAGCGTGCAATGTTGTTTGCCCTTTACACTTCCGTATTTCTTTTACCTATGTGGAAGGACAGCCAGTTAGTATGCACTGTGAGATTACGCGCGGTGGATGCGCACCAATGATGTCTGCTGGTGACAAACGTTTGGAATCCAATTGCCAAGCCCCGCGAACAAATCAACTGCCAGTTGATCAGTGGTCAGTCAATGGCCATGTGTTCCAACTAACCAGGTTGGGATACTGACCATAGAAATGAGTTAAACAAGCGCGTTCGCACGATGACTTGTAACCGAGTTACTACCAAACGGTTTAATGAAGAATGAGCATGCTTCATTTTGTCTCGTTCCCTAACCTTATGGCTTGCGTACGACAACCTTCTCACATGTTGCAACAAAAGCTGCCTGGTATGGAGGTAAGACTGATTGGGCCAACCAGTGTTGCTATGCAACGACGACGTGCCGCTGCGTAAATATTCCAAATCACTAGACTTGTTTGCCTAACCTTCCTTCTAGACAGCAGTTTATGAAATGATTGATTGTTATCAAAACGCCTGATTCGTTGCACTACTAAAAGAAGCAACCGTAAAAGTGAAGAAATGTTCACAAGTCCAATGCTTGATTTCATTATTCTATTGAAATTAATAAATTATTAGGAATCGTCGGTAGTGAGTATCCAAATACCCTCTGAGGAGATTCAAACTGACAGTCTATCGAATAGAGATTGGAAGGTTACTGTCTTGGAACACACTTCTACCTATCCTCTGAGAAGAGGTCACCCAAGCTGTCACACAAGTTAATAACAGATCATGTGACGTGAACTGTGGGATTGGAATACGGATGCCAGTGTACCTTGTGAAAGCGCGTGTTAATCAGATCAATGATCATCCAACCGCAGCTTGAAGTGTGGAGGTTATGTCTAGGTTTTCCAAGCTGCGCGTATCTTACGTAGTGCTTATGATTCCCAAACGGGATCCAACAGGTTTACAGTGGTTATTAGCTTTTCAGTCCAGCCTAGCTTCACCTGCAGGATGAAATCGAGACTAAGCTTCGAATCGTAGATAAGTGAAGTTTATTGCCCAGGCATTTAGCTTATCAAGAAGTCATTTCTTTCATTTTTCCACTCTGAATGTCAAAATCTGATGCACAGGAAAATTCCAATTGTTCCAGATAAATCTAACAAAGCAGGATCGTCTCCCTGGTTGGCTAATCGTCTCAACGTCATCTTTTTACCCATTATCCCATTCTAGTTTGGGTAAGCTGAGCTGTCCTCTTCTGGTTAATCTGTTCTCATCTACCCTTGTTGTGCCATTGTGTCTCAATCACTTATGTGCAAGTGAATAATGGAACTTTACCTGTCACAAAGGAAACCAGCAGATCCTGTCCTTAACGCAATGGAAGAAAGGTTGAAGAGCAAGTTAAGCTGCTGCTGCTGCATAATTTTGCAGCTCAAGGTAAAAATAGAAACTAAAATTGTGTTCCTCTCTTTGCCAGAAGGTAAGGGCTGAGCTGCCTCCTCTTTTCAGTGAACTAGGACTGTGCTGAGCAGTGCTGAATTAACCGAATGCTCACCGGCGGTTGGCGGGCGCCTGTCAGACTTTTTTCTTGTTTCGCAGTTTATGGAAGACGGGAACTAACTTTGTATCTGAAACCTCTGTTATTTCACAACTCGTAATCAGATTTATCAGAATTTGAACGCGATAACAAGTGACGGTAAATTTGCAACCCTGACTCTGTCTAGCTATGTTTTCCTCACTAGCAAACCGTGTTGGCAGTGTTTTACGACGAAGTTTAAAGGTCAGGCTAGAGAATTTAATAATTATAATAGTAATATTAGTGAAAGGAAGAAGGCCTTTGCTGCGGAGTTGTCTATTGGAGGACACCAACTTAACAGTTACAGACTATTGAACAGGGGAGCAAAACTGTCATACGCATTTCGTTTACAAAACTGAATATCCACCTTCTCCTTGAACGCGTCTTCCTGGAATTTTCTGGACATTCATTGACTGTTACTCAAATACAAGCAAATGCTACAAAGAGACTCCACCAATTTCGTAACAGATCTCACTTTTCAAGAGACGCAAAGCGGATTTACGAGAAGACATGCTACTCACATGCCTCATCAGTAGTATCCACCGTTACATTAGTAGTGATAATAATGGTAATGAAATGGATGCTGTAGATGGTCTGTGCTGAACAGTACAAATCAGTAGTCAATAACTAACTGACCAATCAACGCTTTCAACAATTTATCAATCACTTTTTAGTATCTACACAGCTAGAGTCGCATCAATACAAATGGTATAATTAAAAAACACCCCATTTTGCTGTTTGAGTATCACATTCTTCAGGCTAAATTGATTTATGGTGTCCCATAAAAAGCAATTCATTTTTTGGGGAAAAAGATCTAAACGTTTAATTAGCAAATCATTCCACGTGCCCCTATTCAAAGCTTGATCCCACCGAAGTGAATGAGAGAAGTACCCTAGCATCTTGAAGGTGCCCGCATGTTAGTCCGGATCTGGTTTAATACGGAATTGCATCCTGTCTTCTGCAACCCGTCAGGGTTGGTTGCTATGGGACAGTATTCACCCGTGCTCACAGGACCCCTATATTCCGATGACCTGGAACAAAGGTTAACATTCTTAGCCATTCATGTGAATGCTTATGTGGGTGAGCACTGGTACCCGGATCTGGGGAGAGAACTAGACAATCCATCCTTAAGCCAGCACGGACGTGTGTGTATGCGTGTGTTTACCCATCAATCACTTTTAAACCAAACAGCACGCATCCACGGACGGCCGTTTCATGTCAGACTTCTCTAATGCCCAAATGTCACTTAATATCTCTCCAAACTTCTAGTCACTCTTATATTATAAGTGATGGTCGTCAATAAGCCTGGTGGACAGATGGCACAATTTGTTCACATGTTCCTCTTTGTAGTTCACCGGTCAGTTCATAAGCTGTTGTTCCACTCGTCAGGTAGATCTAATCACTTTCAAAGTAGACTGTCTTAATCCGACCTTCGTCACAGTGAGTTGAGGCAGCTCCGGATACCTGGTCTTCTATTTACAGGACCGTCCGAAGGTTCCGTTTCAGGTGCACCATCCTTTCCCGAACTGTTTTCAGTTTGACTTCTAGTACCAACTATGAGATTAGCCTGTTTATTTGTCGAAGACTCTGTGAGCCTTATTGTGCTCAGTGTGTTCACTTCAACCCCAAAAGAAACTAATATTTTCTAACTCACACTTAAACACTGATCATACTATGCGCCACCGGTTTCAAACAGTACATGATTCGAACACGCAAGTCCTCGCTTAGTAAATAACATTCAAGATAAATCTCATAACCTATGACATCCTCCTTGCTGACTGTTAAAATCGATAACCTGGCCAGGTACTCATAAGCAGCAGAATTCCGCAACACGCCACCTGACCGACCACGTGGAAATCAATTCAGTGTATAAAAGAAATGGTGTGCCGTGTGTCTTACAAAATAACGGATATTGTTTGTTGACCCCCAAGTCTTGCAAATCAGGCTATTCAAACAGAGGTTCATGGTAGGTTACTTCGGAAATACTTTCTTCGTAAGAATCCCGAAGTAAAAAGGCTTCGATAAACAATCAAAGTACAGGCAAGCAAAACGTTCTTCGTGCACTCACTCAAACAAACTCCTAGCTGACTCCAATAAAAAAATTTGAGTAACCCAAGAGAGCTATTTTCGAGATAAGAAAGAACTTCAGGTTGACAAGAACTTTTGGCACATGTCAAGCAGAATTGAAAGGAGCAGGCCGTAATCCTGCATAGTGTACCTTATACACCGATCGCCGTCAAAAACTGACCACGAGAACGCATTTTAGTGAGAGTTCTACGAGTAGCTCCCGCTACGTTCAGAAGAACTATCGATCCCTACTGATCACACATTTAGGGTTTGTTTCCTATGCTTGAGGGATTTTAAACCTCGCGTGCCAAACTGGCTCCCCGGATATAAAGAGACATAGACCCTGACCACTGACGCTATTGATGGCTGAATCTTGGGTTTGGGCCGCTATCCCTACATGAGATTTTAACAGGGCTATCTCTGGAACCGGAGCCTCCTGTTTTGCCTTCGCACCTAAATCTCCCCGTTACTGAGCTACAATTATGAGCCTAACAGTGACGTTTGTTTGAATTTTTGCGAAAACTCCGATTTAAAGCTTTATTTAACGCAAGGGACATCTGCTTCGTTGAACAAGTTGAAATGAAATTTCTAATGAAATTAAAACACTCAAAGAAACACTGGGATTCGGGATATTATTTTTAAAGTATGCAAGTAGTTTTTGGAAAACTGACGAATAAATGTTGGGTGCAGGCTTTTGATTGCTTCGAAAGTCAAGAAAAATAGTTGAGTAGGTAAAATTCTCAGCTGATAAGTTCCCAAGTTCTGGGGGTGAAGAATGCCAACGATCCGAGATAAACCTTAAATAGCTTCCATATTGAAAGTCCACCGGTGGAACCACTCGCATGAAACTGTGTTGACAGGCTTGACGGGTCCAGCTCTGAGCAGTCAGTCAGGAAACTTTCGGCCAATAGAAGGAGCCTATTTACGACATAAAGTCATCCAAAAAAGAGGAATGGAACTACTGGCATTGCTTGAGAAAGTTGAGAGAGAGAGTGAGCGATCCGGAGCTTTGGCATACATTGCCACTAAATTACCTAGTTGCTTGTGATGACAAAAACATGCCACGTGCTGCTGTCAATGGTGTTCTGTTATTGTATTTCTGGTTCTTCAGTGTCCACCGTTAAAATTTCCGTCGAAGAACTCTAAGCTAGTTCTCCCCTCGCTTAATTGGGCTTCCACTGTAACTGTGCAGAAAACAGTGCTTCATCTCTATGTCCCTTAAGAAATAATGGCGCTAAGAATAAAGTGACTCGAACCGCTTTCGAAAATGTTGTCTCGTGGAGAACAAGCTACTTTTGCTGACGCACTGGCAGGCCTGAGGAATATCAGACCACAGACTACCTCCGCGATATTCGTCAAACTGCAATCAGGGTCAGCCGATGAGCACAGTACTAATGGTTTTATTCAAACGTTCTTGTTCTCCGTCCTCAGCCGTTCACCAATGCAGAGGGGCTATAGTTCTGACACTCAATAGTTTGGCTCAAATAACATTTGCTGCAGTTGTCCCCAGTCAGTATTTTTCTGTGTGCCCCTTAGCTATACTACTGACAAAAAACACCCTATGGACGGAACAAATGAGACACATGTCTGGTTTTTAGGGCTATACAGTTTTGCTGAAGGTACGTTTGTCCCTTCCCTTGGCAGAATTTGGTCCTGGAAGCGGCATTCTGTGGAAAAACAATGGCTGAAGGAACGGATACTTCCAGTGACGCAAAAGGGAATCTTTATCGGACTGCTTTGGGAAACGTCTTAAAAAAGAAAATTACCCCACGGGAGCAACTCTTCACACAAAAACTTGTAGGACCTCCCTGTTCTACTGCGGAGTCCTCAAGAATCAATCTATGCATTGTTGATCTGAAATGTTCAACACCACAGGATTTCATAAGTGCTTCAAATGCGGATTGAAAAGGTGGGAGTAGACTAAGCACAGAAATTACTCTGCTCCATGTCAGACTGGCTAACCCTTCCAATAGTGATGGGAATGTAAGGAGATTTATTAACTTTCATTTGAGGTTTTGTCGTGTACGTGAAGCTAGTTTATGCTGAAAATCCGAGAAGCGCTGTACAGCCGTATTATCCTTATTGAGAATCAAGGACAGTGCATGTCTCACGATAGTCCAGTAGGGAGTTTTGAATCAGCGACCTTCCGACTAGTAATTTGAGCACTTAACCATTCGGCCACGAGCGGCTGAGCAACAGTTTTATTAACTCGCAGGATATAGTGCCACTCATCCTTCAGCCATGCAAACCACATCACGTGATCGCGTGTTGATTAGCTCTCCGAGTGACAGATTCCTTCCAGTATTGCCTGACATTCGTTCAATCTGGTACCTGTTTGATCCCCTGCAGTGGTACACCTACACACACGCTTTAGCAGTAACTCGGCCAGTGGCAGTCGGTGGGTCCGAGGGCTATGACCCATATTTTTGTTATCGATTATTTTATTTCTCTGTGTTGGTCCAATAAGTCGCTCTGTTGTCGAACAAAGAGAAGCACCCTAAACATGCTGCTACACCCTTGAGTTCAAAGCAGTTCTGATCTCAGAAAGTGAAAAATTCCACTTTGATCGTAGACCACCAATAAAAATCAGTCTAGAGATTGGTTTTCTGAGGTACTGTAAACCCTCTTTACAGTTAGTACATATAAATTGAGCACCGATTTTTACTGCATGTCTCCCGTCACACTCGGAGTGTATCAACAAGTTGACCTCACATCAGAATTCACGATAATTCTAAGTTACCCTGGGGACGTGGAGAGGGGCGAAAAAGCCTAGCTGGGTGTCCAGGAATTCTATGCTGTGAATTTGTGAAAATGCACAGATAGTGAGTGCCCGCTTAACACGTTTCCCGATAGAGGATAGCGTCAAATTGCAAAAGTATTTAACTCAGTTAATGCGCATTGTCCTTTACAACATGTTTTGGAATCCCAACACATGGTGCGTCGAATCTTGTAAAAACTTCAAGGCCATAGAAATACAAATTGCAAAAGTCTGTTGTGAACTTAATCACCGTTTGGGAGCTCCAAAGTTTAAGCTCGTCAATGGAGACGCGTTTTCCTGCCAAAATGAATACTGTCGATCCTCGAGGACCGATGGAAGCCGACAAGGTAATGGTCAGGGCCACGGTGGCTGGAGTCATCTACTAGGTTTGCGCTCAGCTTTATTGTTGCTGTCAGTCAATTCGTAGGTGGATGATGTCAGAGGACATGTCATGGTGATAGCGGGTTGAGACCGTGAAACTGAAAATCTATCCCAGCATAGCACAGAATTGGATCCTTTGAGATGAGGCAAATGAGTGCGACAGAATTCTAAACCCTACAGATAGAATGCTCTCGGGACCGAGAAACACTGTTCACTTTCTAGCGGACATTTTCCGGGGGACAAGCATTCTAGGGGAATAAGAGCGCCAAATGTAGTATTTTTCCGGATTTTCATTACGTGTCTTCCTTATAGATCAGTCATCCATCTCAAAGTCACTGGTTTATTAATTCGCAATAATTACTCTCCCGGTTTCACTGTCCAGTTTTTGTACAGTATGAATTCACTAAATTGTATACGTTCAGCAAGTCGTCGACCTTGGAATCCAGCATAGCCTATGGGGAAATATTAACGATGAAGTGTAGCGCACATTCGTTGTGTGACCACAACTCATTTCGGGTCATTAAGTAGAAAAGTCCCAAATTACTAAGTTAAAATTTGCTCTGGTAATTGACGGCCAGTTGCAGTCAACCTATTCATATCAAACCAGGAGTCAAAATTACGGCGCGAAACTTGTTGAGGTCCCAGGATAAGGCGCTGAAGTTGTGTACATACTTCTGACGTATCTACACTTAAGGAATTAAGGTATATTCAAGAATGAGTCAAATCCAGTACTTCCTCGAAGTTCCCTCATCAGAACACGTCGCCCACCAGAAACTATTCCTATTTCCTCTGTTGGACTATACACTGCAACACGTGGTGATATGCTTAACATATGTTGAGCGAGGTTTTTCAAAGGCCATTCCAATTTGCCCCAGTTTTACGGTTGTCTTTCAGTCGAAAACGGAAGTCTCACGAGTACTTAAGTCACTAGCCCGTTCATGTCCCGGCGTAACCTGTCAAACTGGATCAGAAGAGGGATAGATGAAAACACAAAAGTCATGGTGATTCGGGCTTCCTAAAAGGTTCAAGAATAAACTGAGACTAATCAATGATGCACAAAAAAAAACCAACCCAGAGACGTAGCTTTTCCTTGCTACGTTCCTTAAGAATGTGATGCCATCACTGCTATAGGATAACAGCAGTGATTCGCTGAAAAGAGTTAACATCAACTCTCAAACTAAAAAATAAAGATGACGCTTACTGGTGGAATTTTATACACAGCCATAATCAGTGAATTATTTGTGTCCTGAAAATGCCTTGTGTCACGTGGTAATGTGATAGTTTGTTAATTTTCTACCAGAAATCTGTCAGTAGAGTCATTAATGGTACCATCCCCGCTCAACGTCACCTTCTTTGAAAGACAGAGGTTGATATGGGAATGAAGGTGAAGCCGGTTTGAGCAGTGCACTGCAGATATCGACGGAGTGCTGGTGTAAATATGAAATCCTGTTTTCAAAAGTCTACAGGTAGCCCAAGTTGAGGATGGTCTTATGACGAAGGTAAACTTTATCGTTATTTAGTGGAAGCCTGGTTCATCACATTTTTTCAATAAAAGATGTTTGAAAGTGGTCGATCTTTTGACACTCGTATATTCCGCTTAACGGACACCGGCCAAGTCATTGTTCAGCAAGCTAAGGTAGGGCTGAGATCATGCCACTGAACTTCAAACACGTGTGGCAAAGTTAGTCTATTCACACAGTATAATTCAGATGAGCCCAAGATCTGTTGATAAAGCAGTCGTAAATATGCTTTCTTAGGATGCAAGCTGACCTCCGTTTCGTAACTAAATCCGACCGAAGGTACTACGGTGTAACATCAGCAAGAGAAAACTTCAGTCAGATGTCTTCGTTAGCCATGAACTAACCAGGTTTGCAATGTCAAAGAGGAACGAGGGCCGTTCAAACGAATCACATTATGTTGGGCAAAAAAGACAATCATCATTTTCGCGAAATAAACTCATGTGAAAACAAATTTGGTTTTTGCGAGAGACTCACCTGAAATCCAGCTGAATCCCTCGGTCGTGGGCTGTCGAACAACTTTCAGCAACCTAATGAGTAGTGCATTACTTCTATACAATGTACCGCGATATCTCGAATATCGTACCAACCGAAACATGAGGCGGCCTGGTGCGGTACATTCAGTCGCTTAGAAACATCACAAACGAGAAATTCAGCTAGGTTCCAGGTGAGTCTCTTGAAAAAAACAAATTTGTCTGCAAATGAGTGTAGTTCGCTAAGTTCGTGCAATCTGGTTTCAAATAGAACATAAGGTTGACGGAAACTCGGAGACTGCGCCTACTTGATGAACCCCAAAAAGGGCGAAACCGGTCGTGGGCTATCGAAGGATTTTCGGCAGTCATCATTTTCGTTTAGTCACTGCATGGTCGTTCAGGATTACATTCTACATCAAGATTTTATTCCATGATTACAGTCGAACTATTCTGGGATGCCAAGGAGAATAGTTGTTTCATCTTTGTTGTGACCGATCAGCGGTGGGTAGCTTGAAATACCGTGCCAGTCGGCCATATTTGCCGAGCCGCAGTGTGAAGGATTTGAAAGCAGAACGAATAGTAATAAAACCCTTCAACAACGAGGCTCTCATCATGTGATACGCTGTTGACTGAATCCCCAAGACATGATTTGTCAAACGTAAGCATCATGGGATTTTTTCTTCCTGAGAAGGTTACTCATTGATACCTTTTTGCTAAGAGAATCATTCTACGCCAGTCGGACAAAGCCCCATGAAGATTAGACGCACCTTAAGAATGCTATCACGTATTTGTCTAGATATAGCAGCAAAATGTGAGTGACTGTCAGTTTTAACTGTATCACTGGCTTCTACCGATCACTTATCTGTGCAATTTCTCAATGATGAACAGTTCAACTGTTGGCTTTGCTGTGGCGACTTGTACTGATAATGCCATAGACTAGAAGTGACTTGCTTTACTGATGGAACTCCTGAGGTTAGGGCTTGCAGAGGAATCGTCTTTATTAAGCACAATGATGGTCATAGGTTAGTTTTGAGGGCATAGACAACCAGTATCTTTGCAGCTTTTACCCCGATAATGTTTCTGTGAGAAGATTAAACCTAGTTATGGTGCGCCATAGAATCGACGAAGTACTCAGTGGTTGGACGTTCAGCCGGCGACTGTACTGCTTACTCGTAAGGTTGCTAAAAACGTTTCGACAGCCCACGATCTGTTTCGTCTTTTTCGGGCTCTTCAGTTAAATGCATCCCCGAGTTTTAGTCAACCTTGTGTTCTATCCAAATTTTACGAAATTTGTGAAACACACGCAGTTGCAGACTAGTTTGGTTTCTACGGGAGAATGCTATAAACAAGTTTCAGCTGGGATTCAGTTGAGTCTCTCTTTGAAACCCACAAATGAGTATATTGCGTGAAGTCTTTGCTGTTTTTCATATTACGAATACGATTGGGAGATCGGCTTCAAACACCAATCCGCAGCATTTATCATAACTCAGTAGTGAACCGAAGCTACACGAACAACATCTCCATCAAATATCAGGGCTGTCTAACACAATATCGTGTAATACAGGTACCCATTCCCATGTCGGTAATGAGAAAATGCACGTGCCGGAAAACAAAAAAAATGCATCTGAGCTGTCATTGATTGAATAAAGGAGCAGGCACCAGTGGTTTGTGTGGAAAAAAACATGTATCGAAACTAGCTGATGGTTTGATAGTGAGTCCTCCATTGAGGCACACTGTTAGTACTCACTTCCCATCCCTGTTTGTGTTGAGCTGAGAACCAGCATCTTGCTGTTTCATCCATAAGCTCGGTCCCAGATCAGCTCTGCGGGCATGGCCTACCCACACAATGCTACCATAATCCACACGTGGGGTCACATGTGGGCATCTTAATCACGCTTATTCTAAGGGCATGCGTGCTTGTTTGTGGTCTGTAAAGGAACAGAAACGCCACGTGGAGTGTGACTAGATGACAGACATGCGGGAGCCGAGCCGATATGCGCTGTCCCTTTTCATCCCTACTCACACAGGGAGGAGAGGAACGCCTAACCAGCTTCGCTCTCTTTCCAGTGTTATGGTGCAGAGGTTGGGGAAAGAATCTCCACATCGCATTGAGCATGGTTAATCCCCTAAGAAGTGTGAGACAGTGACCAGCTATATAAGGACAACGCGTGAAGCGACCAAACTGCAAACTCAACTACAAACGTGAGCTAAACAGCATAAGCTGAATTTAACCATTTATTTACAAAGTGAAAGGAGCTATCGAATTTCATCCAACTGGTAAGTCGGCTTGTGCTTTATGGTTTTCATTCTACTTTTTCGATTCGTCAGTTACTTTGGTAAGGCAGGATGGGTAAACAGAATGACTGCTGATCCTTGATAGGATTAGAACAGCACTGCGTCATCTCCGCTTCAACTACTTCACAAAGTTATTTTTAGGGACACAAAGCACGTGTAGACTGGATTTGTAAGTCATAGGTTCAAGCAGGCCCTGTAGGCCTAGAGAATTTGCTTTTTCTGGCAGGAGAGAACAATTATTACCCCCGTTTAGTATGGGACTTTATCTTGTTCCGTACCGAAGGTGGTTATCACTATTGAGCTGCATGCTCGCATGGTGCTTTTGCCAACTTCCTGTCATTGTATTACGTTGAACTAATAAGCGAACTACAACTCACGCTCATGAGTCAAAGTACTGGTGTGTGGTTCAAACATGTAAGCGGAGGTCAACTACTCCCCTTAGGTTTGTTAGTTTTTGTATTATTTGTTAAAAATTACCACTGCTGAGAGCTCACATTGAGCCGAGGATATATATAATAATATAATATAATATAATATAATATAATATAATATAATATAATATAATATAATATAATATAATATAATATAATATAATATAATATAATATAATATAATATAATATAATATAATATAATATAATATAATATAATATAATATAATATAATATAATATAATATAATATAATATAATATAATATAATATAATATAATATAATATAATATAATATAATATAATATAATATAATATAATATAATATAATATAATATAATATAATATAATATAATATAATATAATATAATATAATATAATATAATATAATATAATATAATATAATATAATATAATATAATATAATATAATATAATATAATATAATATAATATAATATAATATAATATAATATAATATAATATAATATAATATAATATAATATAATATAATATAATATAATATAATATAATATAATATAATATAATATAATATAATATAATATAATATAATATAATATAATATAATATAATATAATATAATATAATATAATATAATATAATATAAGTTTAAGCTCGAGATAGCTCACCGATTGAGGCGCGAATTTACTGACCGGAATTTATGTGGTTCGAACCCAACCCGATCATCTCGACTGCCCGTGTCTAGATTTGGGAAACCTGGTAGTATCTCAGCCTTCGTACCCCTCCGGATGGCAAGGCAGCGAGAAACCGAAATGGCTCTACAGATGAATGATTGCATATTTATGTTGTTCTGTGTATGCCCACGGACTTTTTACAACGAAATCTATCGGACGACCTATCGGATGGTTCGATTCAGTAGGCACACCCGTCAACGGCAGCCACTCGTCCAAAAACTACTCCACAAATTAGTGCTTGACGGTTATTTGTGCAGATATTACTCAGTGCCATGCTCAGGCTAGAATAAAGAAGTATCATCTATGTGTTTAGCTTGACCGATGGTTTGAGGCTTCGTTATATTGGACACTTGAGATTTTCCTATACCAGTGATGAAAAGCTGAGAAGCACTGCACCATCTTTGTTTAAATTCACCAGAAGTGTGCCTTACGAATCTTTTCAAACTTTGGGAGGAATCGGACCAGAGTACTATTGATTTGTAATCGTCCACTATGCCATTCAGACAGAGGCGATTAATCGTTAACACGAGTAACTTACACCTATAGAGAATGTAATTCCGACTACTAATAAGACACACTGGACACTCGGCTGCTGATCATGCTCTCATATTTGGTTAGATCCAAGTAAACGTTCAAAGCAATCGAGTGCTCAAAGGCCTTCAATGGCTTATGCTCTAAATTCGAAGAGAACGTCACAGCTGCGTGAAAAATTACAGAATATATCCAAGCCTAAGTGGCCATCAAGTGACCACATTTTTGTTTGATGTAACTACGAAATGCGAACAAATGCGGAATAAACTGGGTGTAACGCTTGGGGATACTCCAGAACACTCAGTCTCACACTAATTTGCTGGCATCAGAGTGGCTGGTGACCACCATCCTTACTATATGTAGGTAAGTTGCAGAAATAAGGACAAATAAACAGAAACTCTCCTAATCAAACCTTTTTTTACATACATTGTATACGACTGGAAGCTGTTTCGCATTACTTCTGATTCTTCTGGTCAAACAGCTGTCACACGCATGTGCTGATGCCTTTAAGTAAGAAGTTATTTCTGGAAACGTCTTGGTGCTTGTACAAATCTGTTCCCAGGGTCAACCGGTATTAGTCACTTGAAGAATAAGCTGAATTTGCGACTTGGCAGCCACGCTTTCTACATCGTTTAGGTTGACATTCGAAACGGATTTACAATCAGCAATGAGTGAAACTAGTGGATGTCTGTGCATAGTTGCTGAGTCACAGTCAGTTTTATGAGAACAAAAGAGGGGTAACTTCGAGATTGTTGATAGCGATGTAGATCTGAATGAATAGCAAAAGTGGTCAAACACGCGGTGACTTTTCGGGAACCATAAAGGAGCACTGGCACTGAATGCTGGTTAATCAATGAAACACCAGTGTAACAGCCAAACGGTATCTTCGAATGACGCGTAATATCAGAACCTCCGGGAAGACAAAAACAAAGTCGGAGCTGGGTTTCTATACATTACTATTAACGTAAGACATCAATTCACAAAATATATAAATCTCGACAGTAGATACTCGTCCACAACAAATGGTCCACCTGGACTATAAAGGTACGAACCAAATGAACAAACAGGCTCCCACGTGGGACAGTCACACGGGTATAAGGTCGGTCACAAAATAGCTAGGTGACCTCAAGGTCAAATGAGTAAAGTGGTAGGGACAAACAAACGCCAGTTCATACACACGCACTAAAAACAAAAGTGGAGCGGGGGTTACAAATAGGGATAGAAGAAACGTGGGGAATTTTGGATGGCAAAGTAATGGACGATACAACCAGCGTCAACCTCAACCATTTAACTTTTCAGCATGTGTTTCTGAGGTACTGTGTTAAATCAGCCGTTATTGGTCTGAAACCTTCGTGCATTAGCAGGTGTGTGTTGTGTTGAATTAGTTGCCATCTGATCCATTCCAAGTCACAATTCAAAGGTCAGTAAGCACTGCAAATAGCATGTGGCACGGCCAGGTGCCAAAAAAGTTCTTTGGTATTCGTTTCAAAAGAGATTGTTAAACAATCAGTACGTTTTACTCTTGACGCAGAAACCTCGTCTGTCATTTGTTCCACAATGAGGATTACCCTAGGTGGTTAAGATATCTGACAGATTCCTTCAGCTTATTCGTTGTGTTGTCACCAGTGGTTTCACTAAGAATCAACAATCCGTGGTGACTAAACTCCCTCAACTCTCTCAAACGCATTTCGGCGGTTTTGATCACGGTTACAAGCTTTGGCTTATATATATATATATATATATAACTTCCATATTTTAGGTCCGTGACTCGAGTGAGTACAGGAAATGCTAACTTATGGCAGCTTGTGTCTTCTTTCAGTGCTGCAAAACCCAATATTTATCGAATTCTCGTTGGCCGTCATTGTTTTCCCTGCCCCCTTTAGAAATGGAAAGATAATTGTAACAACCTATTGTTCGTAATGATTTTTATTCAAGTTAATATAGATGAAAACAGTAGTCTCTAATGTTCCATACCGAGTGGGCTTCTACACGGGTTCACCAGATTGCGCTGAAGTTTGTGAATAAGGTGTATGAGGAATTATTGAATACGTGGAATATTCATGTATAGACGTAATGCACTACTCATAAGGTTGCTGAAAACTCGTCGACAGCCCACGACCGGTTTTGCCATTCTTTGGGCTCATTGAGTAGGCGCAGCCCCCGAGTTTTCGTCAAACCTATGTTCTGCTTGAACCCAAATAGCACGAAATTAGCGAAATACACTCATTTGCAAACAAACTTGGTTTTGCGAGAGACTGGCCTGGGAGCCAGCTGAATCTCTCGTTTATGATGTTTCTAAGCAACTGAATGTGCCGCACAAGGCAGCCTCATGTTTCAGTCGGTACGACATTCGAGATATCGCGATACAGGAATTCCTATTGTGCTTTTGGGAACTCTGCTTAGAACCAAGTGGGTACAGATAACACCTCAGTGTGGGAGTTACGTGGAAACACCCTGCATTTTCTGCAGCAGTCTGAGGTGGATTGCGAGTGTTTTCGTTTATTCTTTCACACATTTAACGGTACCAGAGAAACCCAACTCTCTGAATAGACCGAAGCTGAAATTTTTAACGAAATGGTGGTTTTTCTACACAGACGAATAGATTAGTGTGCCGCGGAAGCAGGCAGATGTTGCACCACAGCCTCCGGTACATTCATGATACAGAGATATACCGTGTTGATTGCACGTGGCAGTATCTGAATGGTTTGTGACAAAAACCATTGAAATATCATGACATATACCTCATTAAAAAAGGGAGAAGGAACCTGACCATCTAATAAATCCAGTCTGTTACGCATACAGAGTATTGAATTCTTCACCCTACATCTTTCCCCATACCGTTTTAGAAAAGAATGAGTCTATCCAACGTTCAGAGATATTGTCAATGGCTTGGTGGTCAGTCAGCTACGAACACGAGCCACCATAAGTTATGTGTCAATCCAGATCTGATACCAGCTGAGGCATCCGAAGCAAAGATTCACCAGTCACCGGCCCTGAGCGTCCAATCGCCCGGACTGTCTGACAGTGCGTTTATCGACGATGGTTATTCATCCGTGTCGTCGTTATCAACACTTATTCAACTAAATAGAGAAATGGAAGATCGGGCTTTTAAAAGTACACCAATGAGATCAGCGAATTTTCAACAATCGGAAAGTAGGGATTCCGGACTTGGTGGATCTTCTATTTGGAGCACGAGCACACCATCAAGGTTGAACACATTCTGGGATGCTTTTGGTAGGCACCATCATCATCAACAACAACAGGCTTTTGGAAGCCCTCAAGCGCCATCTTATTTTGGAGTGACTTCGCAACTTCTCCAGAAAAATGCCCCTTCACCATCCTATCCGCACTCGATATCAGCCTCTGATGCTTCCTTCTTGGCCGCTTTACAAAAAATGGCACTTGAAAAGGCTGCACAACATGAAACATTTGGTTCTGCGAATCCCGACGCAAGCTATAACGATGAATTACTGAGTGGAATTGTTGGTGGAATCTCATCAAGGGATCTTTTAAGGAGTGCATCGAGATGGTTGCAAGAACTCAGATATCAAGAAGTTATTCGAAAATTCAGAGAGGAAATGATTGGACTAATAAATAACAGTATGAGTCAGTTGGAGTTATTCATGAAAAACCCGACAATCAACTATCCGACTTCAACTAACCGGTCAAATGGGGATACCGACTGCATGCCACTAAACCTGAAGTCAAATACTTTGATTGGCACCCCGGAGCACAGAATGATGAATTTTCCACATACGAGCCAGACTTCGCCACAGCAACCAGCCGAGGATATAAGGATGACCCCTTTAATGGACAGAAACAGCCTGCAAAATAGAATACCAACTAACTCTGTGGAGAAAATACGTTCGCCACATAAATCTGCGAACCAGATGGTGACAAAACTCAAATCATCCGCCGGCAAACATCGACGCTCGAGGATCCGAGCTGGCAGCCGTCGTCTACGAGTTCGACAAACCAAGTCTCACGAAATTCATTACGATGCAACGCAATATACTGGGAAAGACGGAACTCTCGACCTGCGGATGAGGCAAGCAGCCATAGAAAGTGCCTCAGAAAACCACCTAGAAGGAGTGCGTGAAAGGGTAAGTGCTTTACTAGCTGGAAGAAAAGTTTTGATACTTTACAACACTTCAACTACGTAAAACTAAATTCGTCTGACTATCCGATCGTTTCTGAACCAGCAGCCGAAAGATCCTGGCACCGGATAAAGAATATTGAGTGTACTTCGTGCTACTCGACATTAGCTAGTAGTACGTTGTTTATGCAGCCGGGCAGTAGATACCGACAGTCGTGTTCAGACACATTGTTCGTACACTTCACGATCGAAACTTTTAACCCAGGAATGTGTACCCTTTTTTATTTCAGGTAATGATTCTGTCAGCTTCCCACCTTAAGCGCGCCAAAATGATGTTCCTATACGCGAGATATCCCAATTCAAGTATGCTCAAATCGCATTTCCCCGACGTCATTTTTACAAGGGCCACTACAGCTCAAATGGTCAAATGGTTCAGCAATTTCCGGTAAGCGAATATGTAAGCTTGGTAATTAGATACTTCGCCTTGGAAGAATCCACACCTTTGCACTTCCGCACCATTGGCATGTTGGCAAATCTACACAATACTGCACGGGTGTTTGGAACCGGGATCAGATGCATGTTGCAGGACAAAACAGTCCGTGAGCAATTGTTTTGTTCCATTTCATTGACGCTTTGTACTGCGGCATTTCGATTTTCGCTCAGTAAGCCGCCGATTTTCACCGGTTGCTGTGTTCCTCCGAAATATGGCCTAACGCCGCATGAGTTTGTTTCATAAAAAACTGTTGGATTTCAGTCTAATGTCCTAATTTATGCAAAACGTTTTACGGAACTCAAGCTTCCATACTCACTGATTCCTTTGTTTGTATCTTTGTGTAGTGAGTTCTTTTATATTCAGATCGAAAAGTGGGCCCGCCAGTGTAACGCTAATCGGTGTCCAGTCGAGCTGGCAGTAAAAATCACTCGGGGTCACGAGCTATTTCAATGTCTAGAGGGACATTACAACAGAGACCAGGAGCTCCCGGTGAGTATAGTGAAAGTATTTATTTCTCTGTGAGGCTTTTGGAAATACCTTTAAAACAAACTTCGCTCAACTAACCATGAATATGAATCAAAGTGCTTAAAAACACTAGCGTGTCTAAATTTTGGTCAAAACGAACTTAGATAATGCGACGGCTCACTCCGACGCAGTTTTTCATAAAAATCATAATGTGTTGTCTGTAGGTCTGATGTTATTATCTGGTCGTAAAAGCCATTTGGCTTGTTGGTTGGAAATCAATATATGATTGCTTGGACTAGGCCATTAGTTACGGTCAGCATTTCTATGCGTTGCGATTGAATCCCTCTATGTTGAAGAGAAGCGGCGAAGCATTGGTGCTGAACGCTGATGTCATGCTATCTATGATGATAATGACGATGAAGATAATGGTTATTATTCAGGTCTTATTCCAGAAAAAAATGCTTCGACACCCCGATCATGTGTCACCACATTGCCTCCCTACTTTCAGACCCCAGAAGATTTTCTAGTCGTTACTCAAATTGCTGTGCAGGAATTCGTGGAGGCCGTAGTGAACCGGAAGGATCGTGACCCAACGTGGAAGAAGAATATTTACAAAACGGTGGCACTACTGGACAAGCCATTCCCGGACTTTCTCAAGTTTCTCAAGTAGAACTCAGTCGGAGTTTTGGTTGTATATCGTATGAAGAACTTTGCACCCACCGAACCACTGATGTTGTCCGTGGTAGTAATTATCGATATTTGGCAACTCAATTTAATTTTGTACATATCAGTTTCTTACGTACGAAAGGACAATATATTTCATAATCGTTAGCCCATGAAGTGCATTTTTTGTTCCTGAGCTAGTTGTGCTACTATGCTTACAAAAGTTTCCATTGAACGAGGATTTGGGTTCGCTTTCAGATGAGAATAACCGTTGCTGTGGAATTATTTTCCCATAAGTAAGCATTTTATACTGACCTCATGGAGACCGTTTTGTTGGTGGTTCAGACGCTCCCAGCAAGCGCAAGTATCCCAGACTTGTCGTTTGGGTTGAGAAATTATAATCTAAGTTTTCGGCTACCAAAGGGACATCCTCATCAAATCTCAAACTGTAATAAGGTAGCAATTAAGTGTGGAATCGCATTTTGTTTTAAATGAATGGAACTACTGGAGCTCGCTTTGGAACCTTCCCAAAGGATGCCTTCAATAGCGAAATTCCCCATGCGAACAAACGACAAATGAAAGGAAACTGCCGTTTCCTCTATAAAGTTGGCACTAGCTTATTTAGGACCTGACCAGTATATTTGATGAATCCTTATTTGCCAGGCAAAATATCACAAACTCACCAGTTGGGCAGTTATTCGTCCTGTCACATCCGAGGAATCATCCTGCACATGTTGCACTCAACTTGCAACTGAACAAGCGTGAATGGTCAGATTGCTAGGGTTATTTGTGTATAAGTAGTGTGGATATACGGTGAACTAGATAGTAAATTCCCGAAGCGATAGAAACACTGACCTGGATAAACAAGTGAGATGTGAACTACCATAGTGGGTAAAACCAGTGAAAAAGAAAGAAGTAAGCTGTGTGGCTTGACCTCGTTGGTACGGTGACTAAAAGCATCCTTTGAGATTTTTACTTCATAAACGTAACCGAACCAGCAGTTGAATTTCCCTTAGAACTACTACCGTCCCTCAAAGGGAATGTCGGCTTAATCCAGCTTTCCCTTCACTTCTACGCTCCGAGGAATTCAACGAAGATAGGTTAGGTTGCTTTCAACTGAAATTTCATCACGTCAGTGGGGTCGATCCGTGCTGAAATGCCATCTTTATTGGGAATCATCAGTATGGCGTACCTTAAGAAATCCAATGGAGTTTCGAATCTTCTGGCTAGTAGCCGGAGATTGGGCCCTTCAGCCATGAGCGGCTAATCAGCAATGAGATTAACTTGCACTCAGAGAGGATACAGCGCCACGCATCCTCAACTTACGATCACGTATTGATGAGCTCCTCGAGTGACGGCCTATCTTCATTCTGGCAATCATACAGGAGAGGGACGAAAATCCAGACCTGAAGGTAGACGCTGAAGAGCGGACAAGCGGACTGATATAACAGACAAGTGCTGCTGAACAATGAGGTCTTTCGATAAATGTGAAAAATCTAGCACTCAGCCGTTATCCTCCTCAGAATTCGCTCAATATGAAAACCAAATTGAGACAGTGGGGGTTAGATGGAAGTCAAACTGAAATTTAAAAAATAAAACTATAAACCTGACACAAACTGGACCCTCCTTTTCCGTCCTAGGCTGGGTTCAGCATACGTGGAGATTCCGACTACTACTCCAGTGATCTGCAGTTCCTCAAGTATCAGGTTCCCCATACAAAACTTCGAGTCACGCGTAGGTTTGATGATCCCGAATAGCAGAATGAAGAATTAGGTTCGAAAGTCTACGGTGCTCTTTAGACAAAAGTGAGCACAGTTACACAACAAACCTCAGTTGTCCACGCTCATGGCGTCAACACGTGCTATTGTCTGTCATTGACCGGCACAGTGCAGTGTCAAGGTCCGCTAACCAGGCAATGGCGAGCCGAATGTTGGTTCACTGATGTGGGTTCCAGTCGTCCCTTCCGCGACCAGTCTAGTGATTCTGATTGGCGGTGTGATAACACCACAGGACAAGTTAGAGCAGGTTCAGCAGACGGGGCATGAACACGTACGGGTATGTAGGTTAATGCCGCACACGCCAGTATGCCAGTGTCGGACGGGGCGGTATTTGAGGCTAGGAGAATTTCGGGCACGGAGAGGCAAAACAGATGGAGATCACTAAGTAGACAGGCAGTGCACGAGTAAGCAAATAAATGAAGGAATTATCATGCTGTCAATTTCGATTCAATGCAGACAGTCTTTATCCGTCCACGAAACTCGGTTTATGAAGAAGTTCTCGTCCAAAGCTGTTAAGTATGAGTGTGGGTTGGCCTGACATCGACCGACGGAGGATGTAAATCAATGCTGCAGAAACAGTGCAATACCGTTAACTATGTAGAGAAATTTGTGTTGACTGCCTCGCAACGATCGAAGCAGTGTGAAGCTGATGCTCAATTCAGCCTTGAAAATCAACTGAAAGGACTGGCGTTTTTTGTCAAAAAAAAACCTTCTTAATGGAAAAATGTATTGTATGCATCCAGCCACAGGGTGAAATCCAGATCGGTGCTTACCATCGGCAGTCGATCATCCCTAAAAGGATGAGGCCAAAAAGCACCGAGGACCATCTAGTGACCAGCAAGATACCGGAAGTGAATCTACACGATAGTACTAAGTTACATTTGACGTGTAACAGTGCAACAGGGGAAAATTATTCTTTAGGCTTATTCTATTCAAAACATGTCTACCGAAAGGTTTGTTCAGGCTTATTCTATTCAAAACATGTCTACCGGAAGGTTTGTTCTGGATTATTTAAAACGTGCCTCAAAAAATACTCAGGTTTACTCTTTCTACAGTTTCATCTAGTATACGTGTTATATTTAGGTTAGTCTGTTGCAATATGCCTTTTGGAGACCAAACCTAACTAACCTTGAAACTCCTCATGTGGTGTTTTTCTGTGAATGCACGCGTGTTTTTTTCCACCAGGGTGTATAAAGCGCGGTTATTTATATTGGAAAATATTTTCTCGCCCCCTTAAATTCGAATCAAATAGAAGCCCACGTCACCGAAGGTGTACATTCACCATGCAAAATCAGGGTTGGGTTAGGAGATCGAAGTTAAAAACTGAAAATGGACAAATAAAAAGTAATGTGAAATGCGGAAAGCAGGACGTGACAGAGGAAACGTGGATTGTTTAGTTATTTGAAGATAACCGTGGAAAATGCAGCCAAGTTCTACTAAACGTTATTCGTTTATGAGTCAAGAAAGGAGGAATGCATAGAATTATAGTTACTTTCACGCATTCAGGGACAAATCTTCAAAGACTATCATCGCATGTCATTAACTGAAGCCTCATTGCCTAGCTGCTAGCCTACCTATGCGGCATGTTGCACATTACGGATAGTGGTGTTGTTTGGTTTCATATATGTAGTAATAAGCGAACAACTATCACTCTGTACAATGGTATGCGAGTCACTCATCCTTTTTTGCTCCTACCGTGGTTACATCAAAAAGTGTCCCAAAGTCTTCGTTACTGTGCACTTGAAATTCGTAAAAGCAATAATTGTGCAGTCA
This sequence comes from Clonorchis sinensis, assembly GCA_003604175.2. Classification (NCBI taxonomy): domain Eukaryota; kingdom Metazoa; phylum Platyhelminthes; class Trematoda; order Opisthorchiida; family Opisthorchiidae; genus Clonorchis; species Clonorchis sinensis. The sequence continues at coordinate 95,799,717 of CM030369.1, forward strand.
GCATATTAAATTGAAAAAGGTGAGATTCCGCTGGGATTCAGTTGAGTTTCCCGATAAAACGGAACTGTTGTGCAAATAGACGTATTTCGCGGGCAAATTTTGTTTGAAATAGAAGATGAAGTTGACGCACAGTCGGGGAGTGCGTCTAGCTCGTGAAGTCAAAGCAGAAGAACGGTGAAGCCGGTCGTGAGCTATCGAAGAGTTTTCAGTAACCTTATGGGTATCGCTCCTTTAAGCAAACAAACTCCAGTTTCGTTCTGTTGGGATAAGCTGAGAAAACCCCTATTTAACAGAGCTGAATGTCGCGGCACATGCTCCTTGGCGTTGGCTGGGCGCCAACGCTACATTCATTTGCTGGCTAGCAGGGGACTAGAAAATGACGCTTTGTGCTTGGATGGATACTGCATCTACCAGTGTACAGACAGTGAGGAAATTCACATCGGCATATCGAAGTTAAACGATTTTTGTTTGGTTGAAGGAATTCTCGAAAACAAAACAACTGGTACCCCTCGGTCACACTGAATGGTTCTATTCGAGTATTCTAGGGGTTAAGACAGCCTGAGCAAAGAAAGTTAGGTTCGATAAAGATTAAAAAATGAAGTAAAGAAATCTTAGAAGGGGACATGTGGTGCTTAATCATGTTACTATTCTGGAAAATCCTGAGGATCTTTCTGAAATGGAGTTGACCGTTAAAAATGCAGAAAATTGGGCCTTTGGAGCTAAAAAAACGGAAGTTTCAGCTCAGAAATTACGGGTTTCTTTAGATCAGTCGGATATACACTAACCATTCATCTGTTATCGCATGAACCAGCTCGAAAGTGTTCTAGTGTACGCCGACCTCATCGGAAATGGTTTTGCTTCACCATCATCCACAGTGAGGCGGTGTTTTTCGACTCGTGCAGTTGTGTTTGTTCTTTATTCCACCTGGATTCAGTGTACTCACGCGATTTTCCTGTGTGTTCATGGAGAAACCCATGGACTTCATTCCTGTGGTCTGACAATAAGAAACAAACAGTGGTCAATATGTGGCGGTGGTGCTTTGAAGCTTTCATTCCCAAGTTAAACTTGTTATTCCTGAAGTTAAAGTAACAATATTATCGAATTGAGAGCGGTGTTCAGTAAAACGGAGTGAAGTGGGTACAGAGTATTTCATAGGACATTTCTAGGAAATTTTAGCCGAGTACATGTGTTTGCTGACCAGACAATCAACCATTACAGACTTTGGAATTTGAGTGCACCTTCAAACAACCACCAGTGACCTACCGATGGGACAGTGGAACAACATGTGTGGTTGTGATCCTCATAGTGTTCCGTGGCACTGATAGCGATCCACACCTGAGTGAGTTAAAGATTAATTTTCGGACTTTATTGATGGTTGTTTCAATATGGTGGGACCGGCTGAAGTTTCGTTTTAAAAAGATTAGTTCTAACTATGTCGTCAACAGTGAGGGACGGCACGGCACGTCCTGATATCACCTAATCGGAACTGTGCAAATAACTCGTCGTTACAATAAAGATCACTGAGAGCCTGACGGCAAGGCTCTACCCGATAGAACTGATCACAATACCATCCGTAAACCCATACCGGATAGATGAAAACAAGGGGTTCCTAACCGATGGGGGGAGGGGAGAAATAAAGGAAAAAATGAAGGATTATAAAACGGGACCTCGGAGAACAGCAATGTTAGCTGAGTAGGCGATAGAAGTTCAGACTCGTAACTTGTGTCCGGTTTGTGAAACAGCTTTGGAGAAACCTGAGTCGATCCTGTTTGGTCAAACTTCCTTTAGGCGGTTGGTGCAACGCGCCACTGCTAGAATTATGTGTTCGTGTTCGTTTCGAGATGACAGAAGTATAGGCTGAGAGGGGAAATCTTGTGGTTACCTGCTATGACACGTGTGGTATCCCTGTTGCCCTCCAGCTCCCAAATAAATGCCAGAGGTCAAATAATTTGAACACGGTTTCACTGCATGCTTTGGGCACTGAATGTGACAGAAGATCGTATCTGCTAACTTTCCCAAAGTTCGGTGAGTTAATTTGCCTGTAAAGCATGCTGCCTCTTAAACTGATCATATAGTCGGATTCTTGATAATGAGAAATTTAGTGGATAGGTTTCATGCACCAAGAGATACACGACTGAGCTAGTTTAGTTCTGGAAAACAGTGTTAAGTTGCGACAAAGCATTGCGTGTCTTTTCGCCAAGCAGCGCCTGAACATCGATCCAGTTTAGGTACTTAATCCATTTTCCAAATGACTACAAACCTCCTATGTTTGCTGTTATATCTGTTGGTTCGCCAGTCTGTTGTATCTGACTGCTGACCCCGCTCCAGTGCCTAGTGCCGGAAAAAGACTCAGCGAAGGGAACACTGCAGACTTATTCCGAACAAGCGCGTGCGAGAGCGAGAGCGAAAATACGACGGCCTTGAGCTATTTTATTGGAGGGCACTGTCTGACCTTGGTCCAAAGCTGTCTCGCGCTATCTGGCTTCGATACAAGGCTGTCACACGCTGCATATGAGGGGACGTTGTCTGTCTGGTCAGCATCTAGCGGAGCTGAGAGTCTCAGTAGATTTCGGGCATTCAGCGGTTACTTCCAGAAATCTGACCTTCCTGATATTTGCCCTCCAGAGTTACCTGAGTGATGGATACAGAAAACTCTCGAGCGTTCGGCAAAGCATCTCTTCAGAACAACACGGACAGAAACGACAAATTTTCATAATATATAGAAGAATGGTAGGAGCTGGCAGGTTAAAAATGGAGATCACATCCATATTCAGTTGGGTGTTTGTTGTGAATCATCCCCTGAGGATCTTTCCTTATAAATGAATTGTGGTTCTTCTCAATACAGTACACCTTGGAACAAATTGCGAAGATGAAAAAAAAACAGAGAAAGCGAGTGTGGCCAAGCCGCGCATGAAAATATGGCACCATTGCAGGTTGCTGGTTTCAACAGGGACGAGTAGGACGTAGAAGTTTGGCCACGATCCAACTGTACTAATTCTCTAACCACAACAGATTAGGTACAATATAACTGTCCATTCGAGGCCAATGGTGTTTGTATTTTTGTTGAGAGTTCAGCCCAAAATGAAAGACAATCTGTGCTAAAAGCCGTGAATCACTGTACAGCTGATCCGTACCTGTAATGATCGCATCTTCAGAGTGATTCTTACCCGCTCAAGGTTGTGCCGGCCGGCTACAATTAACTAATCAGCAGACAGGATATAAACTTCACAGGATCAGTCGGTATGTCTCCAGACTTAATAAGCAACTTGTTGAAGGAAATTTTTGTCCAGGATCGAACTTCAGTTCACCACATCAAGCCGAACTGCAGAAATGAAGACAAAGGTTCACAGTCCACTGAATGACTGCCTTCAAAGGAGTTCAAATCACTTTCATTATCTGTAGGGACCCGCGACTTTTGGATTCGGGGACTATATGGTAAACATGTCAAACAAATACCCGCTAACATGATAAACAGTACTACTGAATCCAACTTGATGATGATAATTCATGGTAATTTATCCATTTGATTACTCTGCCCATGTACTTTTTATCTCCACCTTTTTTGCCCATCCGTACCTGCCACTCAATTTGTCGCAAAGGCCGTTCCTTCCGACACTGGCACACTGCTATGTATGTAGTTGTGTGTGTGTGTGTGTGTGTGTGTGTGTGTGTGTGTGTGTGTGACAGCCGACCTGCTTACCTATGCATGTTCGTGCCTCGTCTGCTGAGCCCACCCTGACTTGTTCTGTCGCGATCTCCGTCGTGATCTCCGCCAATCAGAATCACGAAACTGGTCACGGAGGTGACGACTGGAACCCACACCACCCAGCCCACATTCCGCTCGCCATTGTCTGGTTAGCGGACTTTGATAGTGCACTATGCCGGCCAGTGACAGACGTGCTGGTGCCACGATCGAGGGCAATTGATAGTTGCTACGCTGTTTTACTCACGTCGTACCGGAGACCTTCGAACCCAATTCTTCCTTTCGATATTAGGGATCATCAAACCTACGCGCCACTCGAAGATCCGTAGCGGGAATCTCAACAAGAATATTGGGTCAATACTATAGACGAAACTGTTCACCTCGACATATTTAGGTTACTTTCTTCATTTTTTTCCTGAGTGGAGTGTTTTTTCACATGACCTTGCAAACAAGTGTCTAACCGTGCAGCTCCACCAATTGGAAGATAGTAAAAACGGTGGTTTTCTGCTTCGCCTTCAGTCAAACTATTTACTGCCATTTCTTATCAAACGATGTTCTTCTTTGGGCTTCGTTCTATGCCAGGAATTTTGACGACGAACCTCTTCAGAACATGCGAGCACCACTTATTCTTGTTTGCTCATCCCACTGATGAACCTTACATCACATTGGTTAGTTCATTGAACTCCGAGTTAGTTGATGTTCACTTGTAAAGCAGTTCTGACTCCTTTTTACCTCTAATCCGATGCATTTCAAAAGCGGTGCAAGTAATGATTGAGAAAACTGCGACTGCTTCAGGAGGAATTACGGCAGTAGAGTTTAGAGGGGGAAAAGTAAAAATTTGGATCCGGTCGCAGCTAAGTTGAGGGACTCCAAGGCAGCACGTACGTTAGTCGGATGGGGATCACGACAATTTAAACCACAGATCGCTCATGTATCAGAATAACGAGTCTGAATGAGGTAAAAAAATTCAAGCATTTTATAACAAGACTTTGAATGAATTGGTGTTTTTCAATCACCAACACGACTGAACAGCACAAGTAATAGAGCGAATTCGGGGGGGGGGCACTCATCGATTTGACGTCCTGCAAGTTGTTTGCATAGATAGTTAAAGAAAAAATGGCGACGAAGTATGAGAGTGAACCGCAGCCAAAGGGGCTATAAGCGAATAGAAACGGGCGGTGTGGGAATAACAGTGTTACAGTAAGACAAGTGAGACAAACATAAACAAGAATTTAGATAAGTGAGTCGGGACTTTTGGATTTGGAAGCAAAAAGCCAATCATGGGGGCGGGATGGCGTGCACTTCAGATTCGGACACGTCCCCAAAACAACACGCGTCTGTGTTTTCGGAAAAGTTTGGTAACGATCGGTAGATTTATTGCTGGGCAACGTTTCGCTTTTGATACAAAAGCTTCGTCAGGCCATGTGACTAGGTTACGAGGTTGGTCGAGATTTAAGGTGGAAGGAGAACCAATCAGCTAAGTGAAGCTAAATCTCTGTTGGGTATCGGTCGAGGGATTTTGTGTGTTAGAGTTTAGTTCTTCCGGTTCGGTCCACGTGAAGATCCCTCTTGAACTTTGGTCGGGTTGGGATTTCCACCCCCCTTGTTTGCTAATGATTCTACATGCATTGACACCCGCACAAAGTCACGTGTAAACTCCCCTTATCTAAGACCATATGGTCGCCAGTTCCACACCCTCGATTCTGTTCACGCTGTGATGCTTGGTGATTTCCACCGCCTCGGCTATCAGCCGCTGTGGCGTGAATCGCAGTCCCCGTCTTAAAACTTCCACATTATCTAGATCTATTCTATGTCCCGTGTCTAAGGCATGCACCACCATCGCTGAGTCTTTGACCAGCATTTGGTATTCTACCGCATCCCTTGGTGGTTTGTTTATTCTCCTTTTGTGCTCACCAGTTCTGGTGTGCAATTCCCTGGCGGTTTGTCCTGTGTAAACCTCAGTGCAAATAAATTTGTACACGCAGTCCCTAGTCCTGTGTTTCTCTCCGTCAGTTGGACATGTCTCCATGCTGGTCCTATTATTAATCCTCGTGTAACGTAAGCTAGTGTCATTTCAATTTTCAGCCTTTGACGTAGTGTTTACTACATTGCACTGTACTTCCCAAAGCAACAACCCTCCAGTTGGGATTCCGAAGTCTTTTGCAAAATCTTTCTGTTTCGGTCTTCTACAGCGTCCTTTGTTCGCCATCGGGTAACTAAACTATCATCCCTTCAGCGCAATGTACCGGATGTCTCCGGCCAGAGACAGACTGTAATGTCTCTGATCCTCATTCTGTAAACGGAAGTTAACTGGTGTGAATAAACTTGATTCGAAGATTAGGAAGTCAGGCAGTGAGTTCACAACTCAGTAAGAGCAAATCGACATGTCGATCACTGAGCATTCTGACTGCGATGGTTTAACCATTCGACAACCTACACAAGGCTCCATTCCTCCTAAAGTTGGTTTATTTGAATTAGCCTCGTAAATAAACCTCAAAGGATTCAGTCTGTTCTGTTAAAGTGCATGAGACCCTGCTCGTTCAAAAACCCTCGTTAATTCCATAGAGTCCGGGGGGGGGGACCGAAGTTCACCTGGAGGGCTGTCCAAGTGGTATTCCTCAATTCTAGCGCGATTCGAAGAGACACTACGGCACTACGGCTAATGCGGTGGGCAAAACAGAACTGTTGAACAGAACGGATGAAAATTGTCTCTAACGATGATGAATAGAGTCCAGTGCTTATGTATTGTACGACCAGATCCAGCGTAAAGGATAAAAAGGAACAGCGAAAGACGCGAGGAACACCACCGAATTTTGGAATTGTTTGGCCTCACTCGTGCGCGAGGAGCTTACCTCAGTTGCGAAACAGTGCATAACCGAACATTGTTGACTGTGGTGTGCAAAAACATTTATTGCACTGAGCATTACAATTTATTGAAGACCGGTTTTTAACCATTGCGATTTATTAAGGGGTGTTTACGCCAAAAGTTGATAACAGACTGGGAAATGGTCTGTCACTGCATCGAACTAATTGTGTCTGTTATCTCGATTACAAATTGTGATATCTACTGACGTTGAATCACAGTTCTGAGGAGTGTGGTCGCAGGCCCTGCTGTCATTGTGGCTAGTTAGATTAGGGTTACTTACTCGCTTCGTTGCTCGTTTTTTAGGAATCTCAAAAATTCAGACTTGTGGGATTTCAGGGGCTACTGAATGTAACAATGTGTTAAACCGCTGCCAATGGAAGCTGTCTCGGATTGCCTCTTACTTGTGGGCACAGCTGCCTGGTGATCAGCGACACACCCGCACACAACTACATACATTTGTAGACAACTTATTGTCTGGTTGGAGAACGGATAAGGTCACCAATATTGTCTCTATCCAAGACAGTTCCAAAAATCCTAGCAACCACGTAATCGAGTGGACTAGATACATAATGCGTTGACTTGTTTTCGCAACCGCCCAAAACCGCTCAGCAGAACAACTATGCTATGGGGCCTAAAATCTTTGTTACTTGCCCAGCTGGAAATCGTATGTCTAGCGTTCTCATTGTTTGTTTCCACCGCTTTTCGTCTGTGCCTTCGGTACCCGAAAAAAAAACCTCAGGCCAGAAAATCAAGAAGGTCAGTTTTCAGGTATGATAGAATAACCAATCAGAGGAGTGGGTATGTAGTGGATCAACTGATAAACTTAACGAACAATTATTGTGGGCTGTATAAATTGAGGCGCATCTATCAAACACACCAAGACATGTCAGAACTGAAGCTCAAGTCAATCCCAAATGGAGTCATCCAGAAGTCTGTCCGTTAGAGCGGCGATCATAAGACATTCATCAGATGATCAAATTCTACTCAAGCTGATATCGTATGGAATGATTTTTTTCATGAAACTAGTGTGTACTTTGTTGGAAGTGGTATCTCTCTGGAGGGTCTCACACCAAACCGTGAGTGATGGGTAACGTTTGTTAGCAATGGCTGCTGAAAGGATACATCTCAGGACTGCAGCTAGCTTTTAGATGGTGCATCACAGTCAAGCGTTAAACTCAAGACATCGGTGGAGCAATTTTACGGTTGCAATTAGCGAACGACGCAACTTGTCCATTTGCATGAATGTTTGGTTTTTCAAGCCTTAATGATAGTCCCCTAATTCCCACCGTAGTCCGTGGAACCACATTATCAGCTTACAGCCGGCATTCTGCCAATGCTTCTCCTGCCATTCAACACCGAACTGCCTGCGCGCGCGTTTGAGATAGTTGGCCTGCTTCCCGCCTACGCACAGATTGATCACAACGCTGTCTAGGCAACAGTGCCCGAACGATATAGCGGTGGGCTGGCATCCATTTTCAGACTGGCCTCACATAAGATGACGTCGATGGACGTCCGCGCACAATGGGTAAACCACACGTGGCCAGTGCTAAACCGCGTGTGTGTCCACCTGAACGCGCCGTACCCGGCGTAATTCCGAAGGAATAAGACCGGAGGACGAACAAAAGTACAACACTTATCTACCAATTGGAAGGTAACTTAAAGGAACTTGGAACAATATTACAGTGGTTCGCGATCTTTAAGCGGTTTGAATTCACCTGAAGAATGGAAACGCCACTAAAACTTCGAAGCTTTATCACTACCTATAAGCTTGAACTTGTTGCAAATAAAAGCCAGAATTTCTCCAAGGTCTAATCAGTTATGCGATGGATCAGTAAGGTACTTGCAAAAAAAAACAAACCGTTCATAATACCTGACATGCAAAACCTGTTCACTATTTGAAACAACTGTCCCATTCAGTGTCTGTTTCCGCTATCGTAAATTTGACTCCTTGAAGGGGGTACAACCATTGTGGGACAGAATGTAAAAAACTGTCTCCAGATTTATGAACGGGTTTTTGTAGAGTTCTCTTCTCGTCGTATCACAATAAACTATCACAGACAAAATCGTAAGGAGGGCATAAACTCATAAAAGTACTTGGAAAAGTTATTCCTCAGTGCACAACCTTGACAACGGATAGTGTCAAACTGCTCGTTCAAATTATTTTGAGTAGATTAAGTTTAGTTAGACCAGATTAGTGTTTTATGGGGATCTATTTCAATCTGGGTGTCTTTGAATGCTTTACGATAGGTCTTATGTTCTTGCGAGCGATAAACTAGCTACGGTTTAGGCTTAGGAAACTATGTTTGTCCTGTTGCAGGCCGTGTAATGACATAGCCATATCTGTCAAGGTCATGCGAATGAGTTGAGCGGTAAGAACTTTCATGCTTCCTTGCGAAAGTTAACCGCCTTTGGGTCAGTTCCATCCCATACAAGGCTGGGCGAAGAGGCCGACGGTCCAATGACACACGAAACCCATGGACTAACCAGCGTACGTGTGGAGTGTGACCAGCTGATCCATCGAGGCTGAATTAATTTCTCCGAAAACCATTTGGCGTACTTCAGCCTTACTGACATGATGTTCCCGACAGACTCGCGAAACGCTTCGGGGGTACCAGTGGTCAAACACAGGAAGCCTATGAAGATCTTCCACAAACAGTGACCACGTCTCCGGTCCATGAATCGGATCCCGTGATTGAGGGGTGAGTGACGATATATCCTGTCTAAGTGAGAGTTAATCACACTGCTGTTCAGCCGCTGGTGGATAAATGGTCAACTGTTCAACCACTGGCCGGAAGACCGTGGGTTGAAAACTCCCCGAATTTGGTGAAATACGCACTACCGATGGTTCCCAGCGAGGATGAAACGGATGCACAGTGCTCCTCGGCTTCTCCGCATAGATTAGCTTAACTTACAAGACGAAGTCTCCATCAAGATTGAGAATACCTTCAATGTTGAGGTTCCCGACACGGAACTCTGAGTGACGCGTAGGTTTGACAATCCCGAATATCAAAAAGAAGAATTGGGTTCGAAATTCTACGGTACTATTTACACAAGGGTAAGCAAATGTGTACAACAAATCTCAATTGTTCACGTTCGTAGCGTCAACAAGTGCACAAGTCTGTCACCGACCGGCACAGCGCAGTACCAACATCCGCACATTAAACATCGGCGAGCCGAATGTTGGCTCAGCAGTGTGGGTTGCGGTTGTCCCTTCCGACAACAGTCTCGTGATTCTCTTTGGCGGTCACATGGGAACTCATACGAAAACAAATCAAGGCAGGCTCAGCAAACGGGATACGAACGCGCCTGAATACGTAGGTTAGCCGCGCACATTCACACACAGACACACATGCTAATAGACAAGTGTCCGACGGGACGGTCTTTGCGGCAAGGTGAGTGGCGGGTACAAATTATATAGGCGGAGTAAGCAAATGAATGGGGGATTATCGTGAGGTCAAGTTAGATTCAATACTCTCCACCATAATTCCTCCATGAATTACTATGCGACAGGATAAGGGTAAAGGGAAACAATTATCGTAGTATACTGAGTACACTATCTTGAGTAAGTAAATGTGGGAAGGTAGATTGATTACCGTGTGCTGAGTTCGGTGTACGTAGACCCTAATGGGTTTTAGTCAGTCATTGCATGTGAAGCGCTAGACAGTTGTTTCATCTCTCAGCTATGGTTCATCAAGCTGATCAGATCGACACTATGGGCAGCAAAAATTCGGATAATGCGAATCACCGGAACTAACAGCAACACCGGTGATCACAACTCTGATATTTTCACGGACCAGCCGGAATGAATTTGTAAGGTTTGCGAAATTGATACATTTGGACACACTATTTGACACGCTATTTGGGACCTGGAGAGTTGTTGTTAACGCTAAATTCACACTGGTGAGCGGAAGTGATTTCAACAATTACTATCAGTTTGCGCGTTTTTCGTCCAGCTGATCGTCTCCAACATTACTAGCCATGGATTCGCAACAAAAATGGCTGTAATTTTCTAGACGTAACAGACTACTCATAAGGTTGCTGAGAACTCTACGACGGCACACGGTCGGTTTCGCCCTTCTTCGGGACCATCAGGTAGGCATGCTCCCCAAGTTTTCGTCCATCTAATGTCCCGCAGGAACCAGAACTTGACAGAATTCGCTGACCACACTCACTTGCATGTAAATCTGTCTTTAGCGAGAGACTCAACTGAATCCAGCAGAATTTCCCTTTTATAATGGTCTTCTTCAACTGAATGTGCTGAATCAGGCCGTTTCGGTGATGTTCGATATATCGCAGTATATCTTCATGAAATAAATTACTTGTAAGTTTACTGAGAACTGTTCGACAGCCCACGAGGTGACACATTACTCATGAGATTGCTTAGAACTCTTCGACAATTCACCTGAAGAAGACCACCATAAACGAGAGATCCAACTAGATTCAGTTGCGTGTCCCGTAAAAAGCAGATTTGTATGCAAATTAGAGTAGCCGGTTATAATTTTGTTATCTGGTAAGCACCCATCGGGCTCGTATTGTTCAAGACCAGTTCTAAAGGAGCGTCAGCGAACACTTGTCGAATAGTGCCCGAACTGCAGCGAATTCGGGCTGAGAGATGATTCAATGTTGCTGGGCTCACGAGGTTCCCGCGGCGGCTGGGAGGATGCTCACGTATTCACAGCGAAACAAATTCATCAAATCTTTTATTCCGTTCCACCGATTACTTTCCTCTTAGTTGTACATCTCCCTATAGTCGACTGCCGAATAGTTCAAGTTAGATGTCTTTTACTGGGAAGTGCTCAATTCGAACGTCATAATCAGTAGCTACAGAAAGACAAACAACACACCGAGCATCGACCGCTCTGTCACACAATTGGGGAAAATCCAGCTTTATTGTCTGAACAATCCAAATAACTAAAATAAAGATATACACTCATTTGCAAACAAATGTGGTTCTCCGGAAGACACACCTAGGACCTAGATGAACCTCTCGTTTATGGTGTTTTCAAGCAACACAAGAAGACCTTCGCTGCGGAGTCGTTTATTAGGGAAACACCAACTCAACCGCTACAGACTATCGGACAGGGGAGCAAAACTCTCATATGCATCTCGTTTACAAAACTGAATATCCATCTTCTCCTTGAACGCGTCTTCCTGAACTTTCCTGGATATTCATTGAATATTACTCAAATGCAAACAAATGCTACAAAGTGACTCCACAAATTCCGTAGTAGATATCACTTTTCAAGAGACGCGAAGCGGATTTACGAGAAGAAATACTACTCGCATGCCTCATCAGTAGTATCCACCGTTATATGAGTAGTGTATTACGTCTATACAACTCAAATAAAGGTTGTGAAGTGAGAACATTTGGGTGTGTGGTCTTCAGCTGAAGATTTGAATCATTTCGAAAACCTTTTGCTATCTTCCTCACAAGCCAATCACATTATATGGGTGTGTGTTACTTATGATGTAGTAGTAGATACTCAGAAGTACGAAATACTATATGTGTATATATATATATATGTATATATATGACTGTAGAGTTTTCAAACCAACCACACTGGTAAATCCACAATTCTCAGTTTCAGCAGAATCGTTATTTTTATGAATAATTGCAGAATCTAAATTTTGTATTATCGCTGCACTATCATAAAATCTTTGCGTATTACGCCGAAAATGCATGCTTTTTGGTCATGCTGTGAAAAAACTGCTTAAGAGATTCACTCTGAACCATAGTGAACATGAAAGAAAAGGCTGCGTAGGTGGCTGGTATTGATCCCGTGTCGATTCTATGAACATCACGTCGCAATTTTCGTTCATTGTTTCTGAAACCCCAGGCATTTTCGGCATTGCTAGATTGTGGCGAATGGAGAAACGCTGGAGTATTCACGCTCAGGAAAATGGGTTCATTCGAAAACTGATGATGGTACGGTGCAGTTCGAGGAGTTTTGTGTCCTCATAGGAGAACTTACTGCTGCTACTTACCGTAAGCGTGATGAGGATGTGAGAGCTACTTGGTACTGCTCTGAAAGAGTTTTAAATAAGCCCAGCTCACCGACAATAAACCTGCAAGTTATTCGATGTGAACCATTTTTTAATGTGGAATTTCCTCTGTCCACTACTTACACTGGGCCTAGTTCTTCCAGTCCCCTTTACATACTGTCCAGTGACACTATCTGCTAACATGATTTCCTCTCCAGACTTTGTGTATTGGCCACCGTTTGAACCATTTCGACGTTTCGTTGAGGACTTCTCCAGGCACGATCAACTAGTTGCTTCGTTCTGACTATGTCTGCACTAATGACTTGGACATATTCTCCTTTCGGACCTTGTTACTGCTTCTAAAAATTTATATAAGAAAAGATTCCCAGATTCGCGTGAACAGTTCTTGCAGTACAGCAAGCGCGAGGGTTTCTTTGTTTAGGAGTTTGTCAGACTTGAACAGCATACTTGTCTAAACCAGCTTCTTGCTCATCAGTGATCCTGGCCCTTATCTATCTATTCAGTGAGAAACTTTCGACGTTTCACGCTAAACTGAAAATTACGGAAAGTTGAAGATTCTCTTCATCTCAATTTGGGGGTCTTCAGCACAACACGGAAATGCTTATAAACATGGTCCAGTGCGTCTTATCAAAACCCACGGTTAAACGTTTAGACTCACCCTTCATCAACACCGTTTAGGAAAATTATGGCTGTCTAGAATTGTGACACGTGTTTAAGCCAATTTCTAGGAGAAGATTAAGGATAAATGTGGATGTTGGAAAACCAGCCAGGGACTCTAATTCACCCCCTGTCTCTTTTCCCCTCCGTTAACCTTCCTCACCCAGTGACACTGGCAGACAGTTTGCTGCTCTCCGACCTACAAGACGGGTGGTCCCGATATACTATTTCCCACCTTATTGCATGGATGTACCACTGACCTAGGGTTTTCATTGACCTACAGTTTTAAAATTTCTCTCAGGGTATTTTTCCTTAACTACGTTATCGAATCATCAGCAAAATCACTTAATTGTGGTATTTGAAAAATAACCCTCAGCTTTGGCAATCTCGGTCAGCGTTGAACAACTGTTCTCAAGGTTGTTTGTACCCTACAATCATTTCAACTTATCATGAGAGGATATTATCCCCAAGGAAGTAAGTAAAAAGACTACTCACAATTAGTTAATGAAGAAATTGGGTCAGTAATATCCTTTAATCAGAGCTCTGCAACTGAAACCGAGAAGGAAGATGGGTTTTAGCGAAAACCTTACATTTGTTCTAATCTTTACATAATCATCACTTATTTCGACTGTTTTCCGGCTGGATCCGGGAAGCCACAAGGGTATTTGAATAGGCCCAACAACTCTTAACCGCCAAAAGACTTCCCTCTCTTCATTTGACCTACAAGCAAATAAAGGTGGAGTAGAAAAGGCATTATTATCAACGTGCATGGATGACACACTCCTCTACCTCAGGCTGGGGACAACCGAACGGGCTGGATGACCGAACTTTCTGATTAAGCCGTCCAAACCCCATTTTATCATCGGAACCAGATGACGCAAGGACAAAGCCAATAAAAGTACGAACTACGACAGACACTACTAGTTGGACAGGAATTTCGTTTTGGCAGGAGACTTAGGTGAATCCAACTGAATCTCTCGTTTATGATAATGTTTAGAAAATATGGACTACTTCAGTAACTGCGTATGCACCTAACGACGAAACCTCAGCCGACTTACCTCTGTTATTGGCATAAAGTACGTGTCACGCTTTCTGGATTTCGATGGCGTAGTAAAAAACACTGCGTGGTTCCCCTTCCCCTTTGAAATTCGGTGGTACTAGCCTGATGAAAGACAAGTGTTAACTGTGGTCTAGAACTTTCTCCTCTGGCAATTCCAAGAACAACAACCCAAACACTGTGGGAAGATACGATGAATCACGGATAACTAGGTTAAACGGGTTCATTTACTCATCAAGCTTATCAGCAAGGGTAATGAAATCACGGCAAAATTTTTGCCGACAATGCAAAGAACAATCAGATTATAAGGTCGAACAGACCGGCGAGATCAAATGGTTCCGCAAAGCAGGGTAGACAAGCAGTTTGTCGGACTATGTACCCCAGCTTGAATGTGAGGACGTTTGATAGCTTTGCAGTTTTTTTGCTCGTCCAGCAAATTCCCTTCGTTCATTGCTTAACTACTAATTAAAGTATCCTGTAGTCTTTTTTACCTAGGGTAGAAAAGCTATAATTTTTCTTGGTGTTTTAGTTGGTCACCCTGGCTTCGTAAACTTGTTTGGATCTTATACACGTGCATTCAAAACTCTGGGGCAAGTGTATTGAGAACGCAGAAACGACTGTAATTCCACGCCAACAAAACATCTTCACATATTTCTACGGTGTGTGTTTGAAATGTCGCTGAATAAATTTGAGACGTTTGAAATCCGTGCAAAAACAGACGTCTTCACCCCCATCTTTGCCACAAGGGATAGGGTGGTTAAGGGATACGTGCCCAAGGTTCCAAAGAAAAAGAATAATCCAGGAACTATTTGTGCCTTCTAATTCCGGAGCCTTCAACTTCTCTTTGACCTTGAAAACTTCCTTCTGGAGAGGAACCCCTTCCAGGTGGGAAATCTTTGCCACTGACTATTTGTTGAAAGCTTGAAGCTCCGTTTTATCCATTTTCACTTCTACCCTGACTTTCAGTCTACGTTTTTATCACACTGAAGTTGCGATATTCAACTATATTTCAGGCTAATTTCCCTCACTGTGCATTTGTACAACCCCATTGATAGATTTTATGTGGTCTCACTGGCCTGTGAGAACTTCGGGCGATTATAATCATAGCGGAAATATTATTCTGCATGTCAACGGATAGCCCACAGTCCAAAACTTTGTCTGAGAGCGTAAGTCACGCGCTGGAACGAAGTTTGACGGTTATGTAACATCAGTTTGTCCTCCCAAGTGCCATCTCATATAATCTTTGGGGATATGACTGTTAGATGGAACAAAGCGAAAGAGCGAATGGGATGGATTATTCAGTAGGCATGATCTTTATCGACGGAGACGCTCTAAAAATGTGCAAAACTTGGTCGCCATAAGTTTTAACTGGTGATCTTTCAGCATAATACGTTTTCTTCCGGACTTCAAAAGCCCCTTCTAAGTTATTGGTCCTGAGCAACTGGTCACTGCAAGGGAGTTTCATTCCGAAGCATAAGCGACGAAAGAAAATGAAACATAAAATATGCGCGTTCGATGGACAAGCTTTTGACACTAATCACTCAATTTTCACACCACCGATGCAGGGCATTCAAACTATACTCACAGATATTCCTATGATAGGTGATGAGGAGACCCCAAAGTTCTATTCGTGCCTCTTGGTATTGCAGTACGGAACAATTTCACTGATAGGATGAAATCTTCTCACTACTGCTGTTAACACCCCACAAGCTGAATAGGCCTTTCATTTGAAAGGTTTTCGCTCGAGGGACCAGTCGGCAGAGAATCACTTGATATAAACCGTGTAATGGAAGGTTGAATGGTGCCATATTCGAAATGGAATTTGCTAATTGGTGATCAAACGGTATGACGTCCAGTTACTGGTTTTGTGTTCGAATCCCCTGAGGATCCGCAAAAAAAGAAAGGTATTTGTACAGTTCGTTTAGGCGTGGACGGATTTCATCTGCAGAAAGAAATCTTAATAAAAAGGTTGAAATTTTGAAAAAGCCATCCAACACTTAACACCGTAACTAGCAAAATCTACATTTCGATCACGTTCAACACGTTCATCACGATCACCACAATCCGATGCCCGACCAGATCAAATATTCCTTAATCGTCTTACTCTCAAAAACACAAGTACATCATTTGGGACACCGACAAACTGTTAAGTTTCCCAGATCACAGAGTTTTGATCCTAATACAAGGCGACCGCTAGAGCGTTCCTGTGGATTCTCATGAGGTTCTGATAAAAAACACACGTTCGAGGTAGGTTCAGCATGTTATCCACTATCTTGCGTTATACAAGATTTTGGTGCTCCCAATGATAAAACTATAAATGTTCAACGTGAAACATTATTGAAGCAAAAAACTAAAAACAGCATACAGATATACATGACGAAGCTAACTCAAACAGTTGTGTGTGTGTGCGAATGCTGGTATATATATGGGATCGGGCAGCATTTGGACCCTTGTAACTTTACAGTATAGTCAACGCTTCCAGAAAAAATGAATTCATAGTTATTAAGTAATGACAAGCAAAAAAAAACAAACCGGACTGAAACGATCTTACAAAGGGAGACGTTCCTGATGAAATTTTGTTTGTCCATAGTAAAATTTGTTTTGGGATCACAGTAACACAGAGTGGCGGCAATTGATCATGGGGGTCAATGGCAAACAAAATGACTTTGTTGCATTCTCTCTGGAGAAGTGCGCCTTCCCAAACAGCTCCAAGCAGAATATGCTAAAAAATTCACGTCACTGTTTGACCACAGGTTTGGCATAAGAGGGCAAGGACTGACCGCTAGTTGCATAGAGGTTAACATCCACCTTGTTCTGATCCATAGTTTTTGACGAAGTGGAGGGCTGTTGATCGGATTCGGCTGCTGGACCCACATGAGCTCCAGCTGCTTTGGTGTCTTCGACAACATTCGGAGTGAGGTTTAGCCGTGCCAAGGATAGGGTAGAATTTTCGTCATTTCGACAACAACAGCATATTAGGAATATAATGAGCCCGAGTAGAGCCACAAACAGTCCGAGACCCATTAGGACACCTTGGACCACTGGATCTAGTCCTCCGTCTTGGTTGGCATTCTGTTGGGACCAAACAGTTTGTGGTCTGAGAAGACACAGTATAATCTGCACTAGTCTCACATAAACGTGGCTGTTGAAGAAAGCAGAATGCATTATGGTTCAAACCCAACGATAACGAATAAAAGCATCCGATGTTGAACTTGGCCGAGTCTAGTAACTGATCACATGGGACGTTACGTCTTATACATGACCATTGTTTCACTCGTGTATTGTATAAGTGGTTGCTAAGATAACATAACCACGATTGCTAACAAGCAAATGTTTCCCAGTATATGCTTGCGCACTATTGGACAAATACGTCAATGGCATTCATACACAGACATGTGAGAACCGTTTGCGTGGACTCATTCAGGAATGTGCTCTGCTTTCGAGCGTTCATTGTTTCAGTTATTAGCCGACAGTTCGTTTTGACCAGTTGTTTTTCTTATTTGCTGAACTATTGTTGCTACTTTCTCATGTCATCCAGCTAATATATTGTTCCGTTCCTATGCGTTTATTCAATTTCATGCCCGTCAAGAAGTTTCTGTCACGTGATTTTCAGGTGATATGTCCGTTAATCTGGCTTTTGTTGAGCTCAAAGTAAACAAGATGATGAGTTTGATGGTGTATTGATGGAACTGGTTCAGTCTGTCGTTGATATTAGCGTATATTGGCTTCATTCTTGAAGTCAGGATCGAATCCACTTGTGGTTCGGGTAGTTGTTACTGAACCCACTGAATGAAACCTGGCCGGACCCAGATTAGGCGTAGAAACAAGGCTCCAAAAAGATGCCTTCCATAAGTTTGATAGATGTGGCTGTTGGTAGTTTGAGGAGATTCGGTCATTTCCAGTTGGGATTTCAATCCCAATCTTTGTGCTGCAAAACCGAGAAGCACTGTGTAGCTGTTTTATTCCTACTCGGAATCATCAGTAGTGCTGGCTGACTCCGTGCAAAGTGGTCAGTATTTCATACGAGTATTTGTCCATTCCGGTACAACAACAAGGTTGTTTGAATGTTGCGCATTAAAAAGAAGCGAGTAAAGACTGACAGAAATGAAATATTTACTATTTTTCCAACCAGACAAAAGGTTAGGTACGGCCATTATTCATAGAGATGAATACCTTTGGGAAATAAGCACTATCCTCTCCTATTCTCGGAAGTCCAAACGTGATATAACCTTGTACAACTAGCAACTCGTAGAGAGCAAATTAACGGACACCTAAAAATTCGAAAGCTTCATATTTACATCACAGAATATCAATATCTGAAACCCATGGGAACTATAGCTCCACGTATGCGTGCTGCTCCCAAAGTAAACAAGACCGGTGCCCCTCTAAGACCGGTCATGTGCACGAACAATTCAGCCTGCCACAAAGTTGCACTCTGGTTGGTCAAACTCGTGTACCCAGTGTGTAAAAGTTTATTTGCCCATTGTTTAAAGGATCCCTTTGAATGGGCGAACAATCTGGATAACATTGTGGTGGGTTCCCAGAAGTTATTTTCCACGGTCGCTGGTTCGTTATTAGCCATTCATATGATTTTATCTCCCAACATAATGTGAATCTAGGGCTTCTCATTCACCTGATTTTACTCTGTAAAAACAATATTAGCATTGTAGGGATGTTTGGACGAAAGAGTGGAATTTCGAAATGTTGATTTTATGAGCGACGCGTTATTTTCTGTCTCTCTTATATAACCTTAATTTAACCCACCCCACCTCCGCGTTACATATGAATGTGGATCGAATTGCCATCTATGTTTCCTGGATATACTTCGTAAAGATACGGACGAGTCCCCGCAACATTCGATCGATCTACCATATGAAAACGTGTAGTGCTCAGTAGTCACAATTCTCTAAGTATATTCAAACAGCTTATAGGCGCGGGGTGGTAAAGAATTTATTCTACAAACTGAGAAGACAATGCAATCCGGATCAACTTAAGCAAGAGGGGGGGGGGAATATTGAAGAAAGCCCTTCCGAAGAACGGTCTCCAGGACGCCTCACTGAAACCCGCTGTAGAACCGATACACTAACAGCCATTGTTCATTCAACCAGCATGGAAGACAAATGCCTGCTTCTCCAGTTCAAAGGTGACCAGGTTAACACTAACATAGAACACTACAGCCGAGCTCTGTCTCATCATGATCACAAGCGTGAGTCTAGGCTGTCTAGTCTACCTACCCCTCATGTAGTCTGCGAATTCTCCTCCAGCTACGGGGATACCCACATCGGCAATACCGACAGATAGCTAGTGGAAGTATGTGTTCAATGTAGTCAGGAAAACCGTCGGTTTGCAATTGTATCGTCAATAACCAGACATCCGCTGGGTACTGGCCATCGGACTGGCCCAATCAACTTCTTCCGAATCCTATTGCGTAACAAAAAATCAAGGTCCTGGTGGTAAGGGAAGCGCTACTGATAAAGTCAAAACAGCCCGGAGTGTATCCGAAAAGTGGCTTGGTTACTTTCTGACTGATCAGATGACTTTCAGAAGTCTGCCAACCGGTATCTGTGCGACATTGTTCCTACTCTTCATCTATATAAGCTGCATGTTTTAGGTCCGCAACCGAAAGGAGTAAAAGAAATGTTAACCTGTCGGAGCATACGTTTTCTGTCAGTTCTGACAAAATGGATGAAGGGACACAATGTATCAAATACCTCGGTTTGTTTAACCAATGGCCATCATGCCTCTAAAGGAAGGACTGAGTGGTCGATGCGCGTCCACAGCATACAGCTGAACATTACTCTACTTATGGGTTATCACTAATCAATATATCTTGACCATATGGCTATTTCGGTCATATGTCCATAGTATTTCTAATAGAATTATTTGTGCTCATATTATTCTGGTTGCTACGGGTTCGAATCTCAGTATATGTTTAATGCAGTAGTGAGTGCTGAAGTCAAGACATTAGATTTCAGTTTTCAGTTTTATAGTGTCCGGGAAGTCCAGGACAAATTCAGTGCTTTCTATGGTGTTTTGTACACCGTGCACATCATCCCAAATGAAGAAAGAAAGAAAGAAAATGAATAGAAAAGAACGTATACTGGCCAACCCGAGTGATTATAATTTGTTCAATCTATTGACGAATGGTCTGAAAAGAATAGTCATTTCGCACACTTGTTTCGCAATACAGTATCACTCTTTGGGAAGTACACTTCTTAGGGATTATTTATTCGAGTGGACCGAACGGAAAGTTTCACGTTTGAGGTACTGTTGTAGACTGTTGCAAACACCGAGGAAGAAATAGCTTGTTTTTCGGCCATCCGTGCCCATAAATTAGGTTTGGCGCCAGTAATTATTCATCAGATACCTAGTCAAGACATGGCTAATGATGTTCTTTTAAAGCATCTTTATCCAGGATTTGGTCCACTCTCGCTTGTCTATCCTGGAAGTTAGAACTTGATATAGGTATGGGACCAGGTTCTGTCACTGAAAGACGCGGTTTCCCAAGTTTCACCATTAGGGTGAGGGTAATCGGATAATCAATCAAGTGCTAGCCTACTTCTTCCTGGAGTTCAACAGAAAGCTCCGGGATCGGCAACGTCAGTCGTTAACGCACCTATAATTTGCTGTGCGCCTGAGTGGTGAGGTTCTACCAAACGTTTACTATGCCGAAAAAAGTATGGATTCCATTGGCAAGGGTTGAACTGAGCGTCACGCGTTGATGCGGCAACTTAGAGTGGATCAGGCTCTCTGCTGTGAGACTTGGTTTCTGCATTGATGACTGATAAATTTGAGGGAGGCTGCAACAAAATAATGCGCGCTCAGGGCGGACAGCAAGACGGCGATGAAGGCTGTTTTATGAATTTTTTTCAGCTGATGTGGCTTGGCAACGAAACATAAAGTTGGTTACAGTAACTTACTCCATGCCTTTGGTTGTCGACACCTACAGTTGGCAATGCACTAGTCAATCGCTTTGCGACTGTCAGGACCGTTTAGCGCTGCCAGCACGCAGCCTCCGAACTAAGACGCACGCAGTGTGCATGGGAGACAGTAAGAGCAAGATGGCTTGGCTGAGAATGGCTGAACAGAATCTCGCGGATTTTTAGGACGCGTTTAGACCGAAAAGCACATGTACAGAGAAGGACGCATCGCAAAGCTCACCGTTGGTCACCATACGATCCGGATAGCAGGTGCGTGGGCGAAGCTTACTAAACACGGCTTAGCGACACGCGACCAGCGGAGCGGGTGTAGAAGTGGTCAAGGCAGGAACATCGCCATCGGCTAGACAAGAACGAACAAGCAAATGACCATATTTGGCCATTCAGCCATGGCATGTATTTACGTATTAGCTCTGTATGTTTGACTAACAGTACAGTAGTGTTCCTGGTCTT
Organism: Clonorchis sinensis; assembly: GCA_003604175.2. Taxonomy (NCBI): domain Eukaryota; kingdom Metazoa; phylum Platyhelminthes; class Trematoda; order Opisthorchiida; family Opisthorchiidae; genus Clonorchis; species Clonorchis sinensis. The sequence continues at coordinate 95,821,394 of CM030369.1, forward strand.
CTGGCTTCCCTTTGTCGCGTAGTCTGTCTGGCCCATTCAGGCGTAACCGAGAGCGGCCTCACGATACGACAGGAATATGTCCTCTTATTCCTTTTGGTTTCTTCCTAGGATGCGAACCGAACACAAAGTGGCCAGCAGCGATCTTCCTGACTTAAGGAAGCAAACCTATAGTTTACGATGAGGTTTTGCACTCCTGGTCTTTACCGGGGAACTTCGTTGGGCTCCTATTGCCAAAAGCTTGGTGATGGTTGTTCACAAGTCTGGAAATACGCGAGATATATGCTCTAACCAAGCTTACTCAGACAGCTTAATTTGGATGATGGAAGAGGTCCTAAATCTGTCTTTGGTTGCCATCTATTGACGTCTTCTTTAGGAAGATGGGACATTTGGAGGGATGAGTAATATGAATTGTTTGGTCCTGTTTGGCCCTAAAACGACTCTTAGCGAGTTTAGAACAGTTCGATCCCTGTGGAGATATCACACCATTTTAGTACGTTTTTTGAGAGGCGTGGTGTGTGTGTGAGAAGGATGCTCTGGTCACACCGTGAAATCGCAACTGAGCACACAGTCATGGACGTATCAAGTGACAACATAATGTGGACCTGACATTCTTTTCGTGAGGAAAAATGAATCGTACGGAATAATCGGCAGTGTATATTAAATTTTCTAGTTCCTCATATAAGAAGGGATATCATTCCGCCTTTTGCAAATAAAGAAGATTCTGGCAGGTTCTTTCACTCTTTTCTTTGTTTAAGACATCCATTGAATTAAGCGCCACAGCGCTGAGTACACTTTCGATGGCAAACAGAAATGCGTGCAATGATGTCCATTTTTATGAAAATCGTAAATTGGGATGTTATACAACTTTGCTTTGATTATTAGCTTCTGGATATTGAGCCCCTAGCCTTCCTTCGAGCGAAACAAAATGGGGAAATTCGAGCTACTGAAACGTTTTAGTAGTAGAAGCGTTATTCCAAAAGTTCAGAGCAGGATGAAAGAGTTTGTCAGACGATAGTCCAATTGTGCAAATCTGCGGAGACCATCAATGTAAACATTCGAAGTCGATAGTCAAGAGGTCCGTGGTCGACACTAGTTCGTTCTGAATCAGGGGTCTGGAAAGATATAAAATATGTCAGAACCATTCGCATTAGTGCGGATGTTGTTCATACCCGCCAACGTAAGCATACACCGGCGGAAAACGGTAAACACAATTGAAGGTCGTAATAGGGTCATTTGAAGATCACTTCTCAAGGGCCCGTATGTTACTGGTTCATTACAGTGCACGATTAGTTTAAGTCTTTGGTTAGTGACTTACAGGTGAAACACACTTGTTCCGACAGTACAAATTCCTTCACGAATGGACACACTTTCTCAGGACGTGAATTATCTACAAGATAGAAAACCAGTGTGTTAGTGCACCGAATTCCCTTCGGTATCGGAGTGTCAGCCCCAGCTGCTTATGTGTTTGTGATGTCAGCCTAATTTGGGATAGCGGCAATAACCTAATGCTAGTTGATGTATTCAGTATATGACCAAGACGACAGCAACGAAGGTTATGTGTTACCTTCTTCTGGCATAGTTAAATTACCCAACGGCTCGTAACCGATCAATTTGTTAATCCGGCTTAAGGACCTTCAATGCTAATTTGGCCTTCACCGAACCAAAATTAATTTAGGTCAATTGGGAAGGGTATGGATTTCTCACATTGATGTTGTATACATGTCTGGTTGTAGACACGTTTAGGACAGGCTCTTTTATAACAAATGACTGTCTTTTTCCCCAACTGCTGGTGGCCAACAAAATGAAGACTGCGATTTATCAAATTCTGTTACAATAGATTACAGCTTAATCCTAGACGAGCAACCTGCTTCAGGTCGAATTGGGTTGTACACGTATGAATTTGGTGATAGTCTTGTTTTTTTTTAATAGCTAGACTCACCTTCCTGAACAAAATAAAACTTAGTGAAAGGTTCCAGTATTTTCAGGAAGTTAGTTGGTTAGAAAATGTGACTGAAGTTAGAAGATCGTTGTTAATTTCTGTAACCTTGCTACAATACTCCGTGAGTTTCACTGACACTGAGAAAAACACAATGGAGGTCCATAAACCATTTGGATAGAAAAAAACCCAGTAGCCTGAAAAGGAAGAGGAGATGACGTCAATGTGCATTTAAAGTGACTTACCAATTTCATATTCTGCCCAGTAGCCTGTAAAACGTCCTTCAGGTACGGCTTCATTTATTTCTCTCAGGAACTTTAAGCCGATGTAGTCGGGACCTTCTCCGCGTCCCAAAAAAGGTATGGAAACCTTTAGATAAGTCTTCGTTATTCTGGCACAGTTATGGCCGTATAAACTCTGTCCTATCGGTTGACACCCCAGGACGTTTACACTTTTGAAACGTGTTCCCAGAATCTATTAGGAACAAGATAAAGAGTTTGGACACAGTGGCGGAGTAAAAACAATGCTTTAGAGCTTCGGTTATACTGCTTAGAACGGTGAAGCATTCTGTGAAAACTGGTGAAACAATCGACGAAATACAATCATTTGCAAATTGCCTCGGTGTTATTGGGACATCTAACTGAATACCTCGTTTATGCTATGGCTCAACTAAAAATATGCTTCTAAAAGGCTCCTTTATGCTCTAGCTAGCACGATAGTTGGGATATGGTGGTATATTTTCTTCATAGGAATCACTACTTAAAACGCTTCGACGAACAGTTTTCAGCAACCTTATGAGTAGTATGTTAGTTAGTCCTTCTATGTCTGCTAAACTAAAGACTATATATCAAGGTGCAGTCCCCAAATAATCCACGGGCATCTGTACTGGACTGACGGTCTTGCGTTTCCATAAGTTTTTACCTTACATTCTACCCTTTTGGAAGGTGACAGGCTAATTCCACCGACAAGCTGTGGCTGAAGACTGTCTGACAGATTCTGAATAATCGAATAACCTTCTACACAATCCTCGCTGCGCACCTGATATGTGCTAGTGGTTGCGGGATTTGTAGACTCCCGTTTGAAAACTCGTGCTCCTGTCCTAGTGCAATCATTCTGCTGAGTCCATAGAAGCTTTTCGCTCACGTCACCTCAGCGCGAACATGTTCACCTGTTTAGACTTGAGAATTCAGATGCGTCCAGCATGTGCTGGCGGAGTGGTGGTAACACACTCGTCTCGCATGTCAGTTGTACGGAGTTCAAACCCCGGCACGGCCAAGGATAGGCACTAGTGATGAGCTCTATTAAGAGGGAAACTCTAGTCCAGTTCTTGCCTCCTTTGGTGTGAACTCACCAGAATGGACAGCAGGACGATTAGTAAAACGAGAGTAATCTAAGTGTGCATCTGATAAGTATCGAACGGAGAGATTGGAGTTAACACCTAATGCGTGCGAAGGCTCTTTGAGTATTCAGGGCCAACACGTACCTGTTTCGCCCGAGGCAGTGTGTCAAGATCTACCTATTAACCCTCTAATATAGAGTGAATCTTGAGGCTGAGCTACGGAAGCACTACTCCGAAAAGTCTTACTGAAGGTAACAAGGGCTGTTTTTTTTTACCACCTCTCCACTATAGTACAATTCATGAGTACAATTTTTCGCCTAATTGTATAGTTACCAAGCATACCATTATGTGAGTTTGTTATCAACATTTAGTAACCGCAGTTGAATGCCCAATGCACTATGATCGTAGAGCGCTTAGAAAAAGGGCAGGAAATAAAGGTTTCGATGACTGATCAAAGCCTGAAGACATTCTCGTAACAAGGGTTGCACATAGTCTACGTGAGATCAACTTACCCTAGAACAGATTCCCAATCCACCTTTTCCAATTAGTATGTAGTCTGTGGGCAAGAAAAACAACATCCATCAGGGTTTAAGACATTGTCTTCCAGTGCAATAGTTGTTCAATTCTTAGGTGACATTCGCGGCAGGATTAACTCAATAGATTACTAAATTTGATCACCTCAGTCAAGTCTTCCACTTTTTTCGCCTGGCATCCGGTATAGCATGAAAAAATGCGTATTTTGTATTGGAATGTTCGTGTGATGAGGCGCGTGGTGTGAGGTACAAAACTAAACAGGCGATAAGGAAACTTGTGCGGCACGCCACGTGTCAAACAGAAGAGAATAACGGGTCATCTGCGTTTCTGGTGTGGCTGCTTTGGTTGCTAGAGTGACTCACAAAGAATACCTAACAAGTGGGTTAGTTTTGAAGCTTGTATACGGCATCCGTTGGTCAAAACAGTGAGACAGAGGTCTTGATAGTGGTCGCCGTTGGGGAGGTGGTTAATGGCTACTATACGATATGGAGCAAGGTGGATTTATGGTGAGAGTGCTTCGGGTCTGGTTTGATCAATGCTGCACCCAGAATGTGTACGCAGGATACACACATAAGAGAGCAGAGTGATACACATTTGTGTTCGATTTTATTCAAACAATTTATCAACTCACCCTCATGACGACAGTGATCTTGTGATTGAGGATAATCTGTGGTGGCAAGAATGAATCAAACAGGAAGGAAATCAGGTTTATTCCTCTACACGCTCGGGACGGAACAAAACGGCCTGAGGAGGCCAGAACAATACCCTCCAACTCTAGTTGACTAGGTGATCATGCACGCTAAACCATTCATTTTTGTTTGTCTATTTCTGCATTTCTTGAAGTTAGATTTCAGTCCGGTAGTAAAGTGCTATATTTAAATACATTTCCAACCGATTTGCTTTTATCCTGGTGTTCAAACCACGCTAGGGGTTTCCACTGCCTTGATGTTTTAAGCGCTTTTAGTTATAAACTGTACGTAAAAAGGTTCATATTTTTCATCTGATCTTGAGAAACATCACGATTACTTACAGCATACATCCGTTTCCATCTCAGTGCTCACAGACATTGTGAGATTCGCCCACCAGGGACCACGTAAACGTCGGTACATGGACCAGTTATACTCGAATGCTTCAGGCGCATACTCATTGAGACATTCTTGATGCTCAAATTGGACTGAGATTTCGAATTCAAGCACCAGTGATTCGGAAATTTCAGCTGCTGTCGGACTGCGTAGTTTGCATGTGTGAAAAAATTTCTTTTGCCATAACTCCTCGTTTCTTTGTCTTATCTGCATGAAGGGAGGTGGTTGGGAACCAGAAATAATCAATAATCCTATATGTATACAGTGCGATTAAATTTTGACCTCTGAGTAATAAGTGAATAGTGGAACTCACCGTTCCTATACAGTGCGATTAAATTTTGACCTCTGAGCAATAAGTGAATAATGGAACTCACCGTTCCCTGGTGTTCAAACAAACCTATGGAATACTTGCTGACGAATAAGATATGCGGCCAGGGTCTCATCTGACCTTAATCTGTCACACTACAACCAGAACTAACAAGATTCCAAGGGTACGCTTCACCACTTCGAATGCCCATCCTTGGGTTGTAAGTGGTGCGTTTAGTGATTGCATGTCCGAGAGCATGCCAGAAGACGCGATGACCTTGGTGAGTATATCGAAAAACACCTCCGCCTTTTTCTCCTCTACGAAGACGACAGCTTTTTCGTCTGCATATTCCAGATTTTTTGTTTTACCTGGTGAATCTATTTGTGGAAGCTTTATGGCCTTACTTTTGATGTATTATGCTGGATTTGGACAGTCTATATATAGTTCCAGTTGTGGCAGAAATGGGTGTATACACTACTCTTCCACAGGAGCTTTATGTGTAGCGTATTAAGTCCATACAGTGTATTGCGCTGTCTCGAACATCGTACCAACTGAAAAACGAGGCGGCCTGGTGCATCAAATTCAGTTGGAGAAAAACACTGTAAACGAGAGCTTCAGCTGGGTTCCAGGTGAGTCTTCCGTCAAAATCAAAATGGTGTGCACATGAGTACATAATCTAATTAGTACATACTAAGTACATTAGTAGTGTATTAGTACATCACTAAGACCTTTGCAGAGAATTTGACACCTATCAGGCCATCATAGGTTATGTGAAAATTTAGTACTATTTGCATATTTTTCAGCATAGTGTGGACGAAATCCCCATTAAAAATTTCCTAACCTCCTAGCACGAGCAACACTTTACAAGTAACTCAGCAGAAGAGCAAAATTCACTGGCTGAGTGAAACTTCCGCCTGAGAACTTGTTGCTCGAGGAGATAGTCAGCATGTGTGACCACCTGATGTGGAGTTCGTGATTGAAGAATGAGTGCCGTTGTATCCTGTCCAGGTGCGAGTCAATCACTGCGGATTGGCTGCTCGTAACCAAACAGTCAAATATTCAAACAGCTTGCCACTTAATTGATAATCGTACGGTGGCCAAGCTTTTCACTTCTTAGTCCCTGCGAAACAAAAAACACGAATAGTTTTAATACTTTATTCACTTCTTAGTCCCTGCGAAACAAAAAATACGAATAGTTTTAATACTTTGCTTTCAACATAGACGTCCTCCATTTACAGAACTGTGCTTCAAACGCTCGAAATCACGCATTTCTGTCCAAAAACATGAAGCTTTCCCTCCATCAAACTGTTCTACAAGAAGAGATCTCCTTTGCGGAAGTACTGCTAGTCGGTCCCTACACTTGTTCTCCCCGGAGAAGTGAATATTGGTGTCCCTGTAGACAGAAGTTTATCGATACAAGTTCGATTACAAGTTCGGGTGTTTGTTCAATTTTCTAAGTGATGTAACGTTTGCGCAACATCAGGATCAGTAGTTGTGCACACTTTTTGCGGCAGTATATTCTGAGGAGACGGTTCCAAGGCATCAGATTCAGAACAGCCCGATTCACAAGATAAGATGTCTTGCGCAGAAACATTTTGACCATGGGTCGGCTGTTACATACTTTGCACATACAATTGTTTTCAGAATTGACATGTTTGCAAAAGCTCGGAAGGTCAACCCAAGCACTGCTGGAAAACATTAGAAAACAAGAGGTCCAACTAAATTTCATTCGGGCCTCCCGTTAATACCAGGTTAACTTGCAAGTCAGTGTATAAAGTAACCAATGACAAAATATGGTGTCCAGCTAGAAAGTGAGAGTCGCGAAAGATCGATGACTACGCCTGTCTGAAGACAGGATTTGCTGTATATGGTTTCTTGCAGAGGTTTGCTTTTTGAGACATTTTCTTACTAAACGCCACTGCAAGCAGCTTAGTGCGTGGTCAGCCTTTTTCAAGGGTTGTTTGTAGAAATCCTTGAAACATCGAGCTACTGTTAAAAATATGAGTAGTTTCGGTTAAAAAAATAACTGGGTAATCCTCGAAAAACTGCAAAATCATCCGCTGTCATTGACGGTTAGAGCAATAGTCAGTCCTTAGGTTTGGAAAATTCGAGAAAACGTATTTCTGAGTTTGCGTTCTCCTTCAGTGAATATAGCACTAAATCTCCGAATAAAATGGGGGGGGGGTGTCAGTGAGTAGAAGTGTGAAAACTGTTATGGTCCGGTCATCTGAGTAGCGGTCGCGTAAGCCCACAGGTTTGCTTTCTGAATGCATAGATCTGGGATCGCGCGAGAGAACCGCTGCCAGATGCTGTTATTGGAATAAAACAAGCCAGACTTACAGTGTACGATGTCTTACGTAATGAACGTTACCATCACAGCTCACCCCTTACTCTGTGGTTTTATCTGATCTGGACTATCGGTAAAAGCTCAAAATGTCATGTCACTTGGGACAATGACTTCTCTGTCCCGACCCACACACGACCATAACACATGATTAAGGGTGCTCTCATGCCACATGGACCGTCGTGTAGTGCCATCCGCCGGGTGGGCTTGTTTGGTGCAGACAACAGAGCGAGTAACCGAAATCAAGTTACTGCATACTTTCTCATGCTTTTTCTTACCCCTCCCCCGACCCCATTAACAATTCTCTCCTTGTAGGCCCGTCAGTTAGGACTAAATACTCCGTTCGTCCTGCATCGGGTATGCAAGCAACAGCTGCGCGTCGTCCGGCCCTGATATCCTCAGGCATCTGGAAATCAATCTTCAAGCCTGGACGCTAGCTGCTTTCAATATTCGCACTCTGAAGTACGCAGAAAAACAAGCTGGTCTTGATATCACACTGGATTTGTTTGACACTGGTGTGTGCTATGTATCAGAAACAAAAATCCAGGATGCAAGCACCGTGGTTGAGTGAACTGCCCCATCACTCTATACTCCTTTCTGGTGATCCAGAAGTCATTGTGGCAGGATGCCGAAGGGTTGGTGTCGTCCAAAGTCACCTGGTGGAAGACTTTGGTCGAGGAAATTAATCGCCCTCCTATCTAGGTCTGGGCGCCCTGGCAATGTCTCAGCGCGCGTACAACTAGGACAGCAAAGCATCAGTGTTGTAAGCCGACGTTATGCTGTAGATGATTATGATGAGCATAAATTACGGTGATAATGAGTGGTGATTTTTGACATTTCACAGTTCGCTGGCTACGCTTCAGTGGATAAGAGTTTCTGGAGATCGAAGAACATTTCATCTCAGAAAGTTTTCATCAAGTTTGAAAGAAACTCTTCCTGTGATATGGAGTTTCATGTGCAGACGAGTTATCCGTCGTGTAGTGTTAATGAACTGGATGGGAACGCAGATTTCGATTATATATATATATATATATATATAAGTTATTTTCTCAACTAACTGATGCATCTGCAAAGTAATGAACACAAAAAGGAACAGTAGCAGAATACAGGATGCAAATCCATAAATCCAAAAGCTAAACATTTTTTGCAAAAGGAATCTGGTTTTGTCACCTCTGTCCAGATTATCCACAATTTGCCTCTGATCATACAGATTTAAACCTGATATCGCTTGATATCGTTCAAACGGGCCACGTTCCATGTTGATTTTCGAGCCATTCCCGACCGAATAGTTGAAACCCGATAAATGGTGGCCCCTGTATCCGTTGCCTGACATTTTTTATTGCCACAATTTTATTTGATTTTCTGTGGCACGCGCCGGGTAATGCAAGGATTGGAACTTACACAGCATGCTCAAACAGACAAATGGACCGAATGTTGATCAGTTCGCTGTGGACCTGTCAGCTAAGTGTGGCATTCAGTTTTCCGGTGGCTTGCAACCTAACTGCCACTTTTTGGACCACACTGGGCTTTATTCCCCACTTGCAGCCTTAATGTACCTTCACATGAGAAAGTGCCCTTCACTTGAGGGTTATTATGCTTTTGGCAATGGTTGGGATCCTACATTCTCTCAGAACTAGTTAGGTGCTGATTGTGGCCGACGGGTGTAAAACGGATGAAAACTGTTATGCACTTAATAAGTTTGCGTCCAATCTGATTTAAGAGTCTAACAGTGAAACTTGAGATGATGCCTGGGAGTAGAGTGTAGTTTCTTGTAGGAGCGCCCGTTGCTATTATTAGGGGGTCACTTGGGACATAACAGCGGACACTTGTAACCCAGTCAGATTGTTTGACTCCCCTATAAGCAGCGTGTTTTACCTAGACAGCAGGTATTTAGGTGTTGGCATTCAGTGATACTCACGAAAAGCTTATTTAAATGAAGCCAGGATACACAGGGCCGTCGGTTGATAAAAAGTTAACGAAGAAGCGTCGATTTCTGTGAATGGTCACTTCACGAACTCATGAAGCGATTTAAAATGACGGCGTTCTATATGAGATCTAGGTTGAAGCCTATCAAAAATGGAGTTTTCTGTCCACATTTACTGGAACTGGAAACACCCCAGTCCGCTGAATTTAGTCCCTAGCAGGCAATACGGGGCACAATTTTGGTCTGATCGATTGGAGGAACCAAACCAGGGAAGTATGTTCAGCATTAGAGGCGGTGGACGAGTAAGGCAAGAATTTTCGGAGACTGTGTTTTCCTTACTACACTGTCTCTAGATGCTTCATTTGATTGCGAGTTCACCAGCTTGTCATCCATATAGTACCACTTGGAACGGTTGAAGTCTTCTCCAACTGAGCTAATGTCTGTCGAACTGTAGTACTCGACCGACTTAAACTTGGCCGCTGCAATGAGTCAGATGTAAAATAGCTCCTTTCAAAGACCTAACGAACAAAACAGTCAAACAAGTGAATGTCGGTCAACATCTTCGGCCTAAGCACAAACACTTCTATCACTGTCTTGTCTGGTGTTATCAAACTGCTGAGCAGTAACATACCAGTGTAACGGTGGATAATACTGACGAGGCATGCGAGTAGTATGTTTTCTCGTAAATCCGCTTCGCGTCTCTTGAAAAGTGAGATCTATTACGGAATTTGTGGAGTTGCCTTATAGCATTTGCTTGCGTTTGAGTAACAGTCAGTCAATATCCAGGAAAGTTCAGGAAGACGCTTTCAAGGAGAAGATGGGTATTCAGTTTTGTAAACGAGATGCATATGAGAGTTTTGCTCCCCATCCTCCTTTCACCACCAACAAACAGTTTCTAATTGCAAAGAAACTGAAGGCGTCTTAGGGGTCGCATTTAGTGGTGATGTTACCAGGGCTGGTAGGATAGTCTATAATGTTTATGAGGCATTTTGGATGATGTTCCATAAAACGTCTTCAGAATGTGCGCTTCTGGTTTGGGGTTAGTCTGACCATTCTTTTATGGTAGAGCTTCATTTTGGCAGATCTAGAAAACTCCGAGGATTGCGTATACAGAAACCTATTTCCTGTGACTTATTTTAATCAGAAACAGAATGTCGTTGGTCCTGAAAAATTGATCAGATTTGCGTTCTGTTCCGATTTGCCGTCATCTGGTGGATGTGGCAAGATCGATTCGATGTCGTTTCGCATGACAGTTTTCACCGTTCACAGCTGTGCCACATGGCCGTTAACCAAACTTGAGAGCGTGACAAACGTGAATTAAAGGGGCAAAATACAAAAATTTGCAAATTAATTGGTGTCACCGGAACAGCCGAATCTCGACTGAACCTATCGTTTATGATATTTTTCAAAGCAATGTGGTGCAAGAAGGCCACCTCATATTTCATGGTATCGTCGTAGGTTTTCTTGACGGGACACAATACTCATGAGTTTTCCTGTTTAGGCTAATTAGAAGAACCTTGTGGGAAAGTTGATTACTCCGCTGTAGCCAAAAGGAAACTCGTAGCTCTCCACGACCTTCATGGTGATACTGGGAAGCACTAGGTCCAGGGGACTTCAAGTTGAAGATGATCCTCTTAGAAGCCGAATGTGTTTAACCCTAAAGACGATCCGTTTCGTGTTTTGTTTAAGTCAGAACTCATCAAGTGGGGAGAAGAGGACTGATTCGATGTCCGCTGGGCTCACGGTTCAGTGAAAAGAGCTTATAAAACCAGGCGCAGTGCGTTGATCTCGACAATCATTCATCTGATATGCGAATGCAGGCAATTACTTTGACGAGGTTTAGATCTGTCGAACACATTTCTGGACTCCAGTAGAATGGAACTTCACCAGCAAGCAACTTTTTTCAACGATTTCTGCCCAATACCATTCTGCTGTTGTCTGTAAATAAAACGGAAAATCGGCCCAACTTCCACTATCGGCTGCGCTCTGTTCAGGGTGATAAGTCAGACTCTGCTCCCGAGTTTTCTCCTGATTGTTTGTCTAGTCACTGAACTCTGTTGAACTGTTCCGCTCGTGTGATTTATTGTTCATAAGTTATCCAGCTTTTGCATAGGTGAACGTGTCATTTCTGTCGTAAGTTCAAATCTTACTTCAGCATTTAATTCTGGGTATAAAACAGTGGATTCAACCGTGGAAAGAGTTGATGGAATGACTTTTGCGCGTAAAACAAACGCGTTTGCATGCTAATTTGGTTCTAACAGATCTACGAGGGTCTTTTCCAACCGAATATGCTTCAAAAAGGCCGCCTCATTTCTCGCTCGGTATGATATTCGAGGTATTGCAATACATTTATGGACGTAACTCACTACAGATAAGGTCACTGAATATTCTTCAACAGCTCACGATCGGTTTCGCCTTTGTTGATGCTCATCAGGTAGGCGCAGTCCCCGGGTTTCCGTCAGCCTCATGTTCTACTTGAACCAAAATTGCAGGAACTTAGCGAAATACACTCATTCGCCAACCAATTTGGTTTTGACGGGAGACTTACCTGGAACCCAGCGGCATCTCTCATTTATGATGTCAAACAGCTGAATGTGCCGCACCAGGTCGCCTCATGTTTCAGTTAGCACTATATTCGAGATATCGCGATACATTGTATAGACGTACTGCACTAGTAATGGGTTTCCGACAGCCCACGACCGGTTTCGCCCTTCTTGGCGCTCAGCAGACAGGCGCAGTCCCCGATTTTCCATCACCCTTATGTTTTGCTTGAACCCAGATTGTCTGCAGTTCATGAACTACACTCAGTTTGCTTTCCTGCGTGCTCCTAAAGACATAACTAAAATCTGAACCTGGAAATTTGGCGGTGTGTTCTCATGTGGCATTGAGACACAGTACATATTTCGTCGTGATGAACGCTAATCGGGCATTTTGTGTTGATAATAATGAGCAGAGACATACATTATTAAGGAGTGAACCAAAATTAATTTTAAAACAAAACTGACCTTCTTACAACCCATATCCCAGACATGTTCCCAAGGAGTTTTTGTGGTGCATTGGGGCAGTTCTTCGCGCAGAATAGAAACAAATATTGCTGAAACACCAAAGAGCAAATATTGTGACACTGAAACAAGAAAACTCTAATTACAGCTAAGTTGGTTGTCTACAGTGTAGGGATTAGCACACTCATCGAAACAGTAATCGTGCAGCAAACACCGCTAAGTTGCTAGGATATCTCATTGAAGCTAAGAACTCACTCAATCCTTGGACTTCGGTAGAACGCAGTAGAATAATCACCGCTAAGCCCAACAGCTGAATCATCTTTGTTCGGCACTGGTCTTCGCCTTTGAAGTTCTTTATATAACGTTTTTTTTGGATGAGACGTCTAAAGAATGTCATCACTAGACACGACGCACATTCTTCGTTCACGTTCTCAGAAACGATTGAGTTCAGAAGCGTACACACGAATGCCTATTCGGATTCGATGTGCAGCCGGAGCCACGAACCTTTGTCGCCTTGAGGTTGCTATTAAACAACAGGTGTTTGAAGAAAGGTATGAAGCCTGAGACTGAAATGATATTCGTGTGATTAGGGCAATAAATCCAACAAACCGACATTTTTCCAAGTACATATCAACGTTCAAACCAAAAGTGCAAGATAGTTTGTGATTTGGCGCCATTACATTATGCCACAATTATCGATTGCTCAGTGGCGGGCGTAAAGCGCGGCTTGTGAGATTCTCTCTGCCTGTACCTGAAATCCTGTAGTTTGACGGTGAGATGTAAAACTTAACATGAGAAAACTAATGTTCGGCTTACGAGAAGTCCTTTGTTCCGAAAAACGTTGTAAGCACACCTGCTACCGGTTTGTATTTCCCCGAATTATCCAAGTTGATTGATCATGTTTTCTACTTTGGTCACCACCACTGTATGTTTAAGTTTCTAACTTCTTGTACAATTGCAAGGTTCTTCTACTGGAAGGGTGTATTCATTCGCTTCGACCACACATGTGTCAGGCGCATTAATCAATTGCTGCTGCGATCATCGATTTGATAAGTAAGCCAGGCATTTGAACAGCAAACGTTTTATCACCACTCGAAATGACGGCATCAGCGCTTCGTTGGTTGTGCTCAATGGGCTACCGATAATCTTCTTGGAAGTGACCACATGTCGTTCAGTTAGAGGACGGGAGTTTATTCAGGGAGAGGTCAAAAGGGGGGTGAACATGATTAGGTGTGCTCGACAGCCCAAAGCCGGTTTCAGTCTTCTTAGGGCTTAGCAAGTAAGCGCAGCTCCCGAATTTCCGTCAACCCTTATGTTTCACTTGAACCCAAATTGCACGGAATTCGACTAACACACTCATCTGTATGGCAGTTTGGATTTCACGAGAGATTCAACTGAAACCTAGCTAAATCTCTCGTTGATGCTATTTTCCCGTTAAAATAAATTGGTGTGAAAATGACCGTAGTTCGCGAATTTCCTACAAGTTGGATTTAAGTAGAACATAAGATTGACCGAAACTGGGGAACTGGACCTACTTGTAGAGGGTGATTGTGAAGAGCGAAATCGGTCGCTAACTGATGGAGAACATTCAGCAAACTTACAAGTAGTTGCCTTCATGAAAATGTACTGTGATATCACGAACATCGCGAACAACTGAAACATAAGGCCGCATTTGTGCAGCACATTTACTTGAAGAATATCATAAACGAGAGATTCAGTTAGGTTTCAGGTCGGTCCCCCATGAAATCCAAATTGACATTTATCGACGTAAAAGGTCCTTCGGAAAAATGTCTTTGAGGCAAGAAGTTTCTTGTACTTGCCGCACCGATTTCTTTAAAGAGTGCGAGAGGCATAGTATTTCGCAGCTCGTCTGAGAGTATAGCTAGTTTAACATAGTTTAGTTTCAGACAGCATGGCGACATTTAAGTTAGGTTGAAACTTTGCACTACGCATTAAGGCTACAAACCTGCTTAAACATTATGAGACCAAACACGATGGCACACTATTCGTAAATGTCTAAATCACGAAAACCCTTCTGTTTTAATAGCTGATGCAATTATGTTTTGTCATGTTGTTAGCTTATGCCGATTAGGTGGCATAAAGCATGCACGTCCTCACTGATTCTAGTGACCAGGGTTGGTGGATCTTGCGCTTCGTTATCTCAGTTACGGAAAGCACAGCACGTGGTCACAAGACGAGTGAAACTTCCATTTGAGAAGTTGTTACACATGAAGTCAGTCAGCACATGAACACGTTATGCGGTTCCTGTTATTGAAGGATGAGTGGCGCCATATTCTGTCTGAATGTGTGGTAATCACAATTCTGATCAGCCATTCGTGGCCGAATGGTTAAGTGCTCAAACTAGGAGCAAGGAGTGGCTTCACTTACAGGACACAATCTCGACTGAACAATATGAATACTTTAGATGAGGCTTGGCGACGATGGTCATGAATCTAGAGCTGCGACAAACTCTGATGTAAGGAGTGGGTGGGTATAACCATTATGGACAGAATAGTTGACTCATTCCTGTTAGTTTTTAAGAAATTATTGACGGCACTTTATGATAGCTGTTACCCAGGAAGATCGACTTTCTTAAGGTTTGCTTGTTGTGAACACGACATCTTCGGTTTGATTATGGGTTGTGGTATGGTGGACCACTTCTACAGAGGAAAGTTTTACTGTGCAGCGTTTTCCTCTGTGACGTTTTTCTGAAGGCGGGACTACTGTATTCTGCAGTGCTGAACAGGCAAAACTAATCCTCAAGAAAGATAGCTTTTTGATAGTCAGAGAAAAAGAAAACAGTAAAGTCAGTCATAGCCTGGGTTTCCATACCTTTTGAACAGATCCAACCCCTAGTCTACGGAAGGTCGAGGATCTACATCCCAGCTGGGTAATTTTATGCTGATAACTGTCACCACTTTACTCAGGTTCCTAACTATACTCAAGACCACCAGTTCTTCTGGAAGGCTATCCAGATAAAAATACAGTGCAAATTGGACACAGAGGACAAGGTTAAAAACAGTACGGCATTCAGTTTTACACGGACTTTATTCTACATGTTGTAGAGCAGTTTACCTTCATAAATTCTTGAGCATCTACTACTATTTGGACTATTCGTATGCTCATAGTTTAACTCAGTCTTTTGACAGAGAGCAGTATCTTATGATCAGGCTTTGAATAAACGTGGAGATCTCTCACAGTTACACCATTTGTTATCTATTTAGTTGTGTTTTTTAACAACGAAATCTTCTACCAGGATCAGGGCTCTTTAGGGTTGTTTACGCTTCCAAACCTGGATTCCCTTTTATCGCTCACTTTTAATCTGACCGACGAAAGGGTAAAAACCAATTAGAGTAAAGTTGTTGATTCCAACACAAAATCAAAGCTTCTTTTTCAAAAATGCTGCCATGAGTGAATTTGTTCTCACACACCGGCCAAATGAGCATCAGATATTGATCAAACTTCGAACCAAGCGTTCAAGAAACCAAGACATCAACACGGAGGTATCAATTTGAAGTCACCAGGTGTCTTCGTAACTGCAAAGCGTTTCGAGTTATGTTACTGGCCAGAAATACAATTCTAATTTGGCTAAAATTTATAAGTCCACTGTCAAAAATGTCAATAGTTTGGGTTTCGCCATGCAAATAAACGAGGGATCGGCCGATTGACAATGTAAGTTTATCTACCAGTTGGAGATATGTACACAGTGACTACGCAGCTATTTTAATAGGAAAATTTATGCTTGACCTGGGGGTGATTTCATTGCTCGAAAAAGCACATTCCCATACTTAACCCGACTTGCCATCCTGACAATGTGGCATAAGCAACGCACACGGAAACGATGGAGAACAATCGTTTTACATACTGGCGACCAAGTCTTTACGAAAAGTTGATTATTGATATATCAGTGGGAACGCACGCAATCAGCCATAACAAAACCCAATAGTTGATGCCCAAAAACAATTACGCTGAAATTCTTAAACTTGAAAAGAGCAGAAAAAGGACAGTACGATGGTTTGCAAAAAATAATCCTAAGATAACATTGAGAGTGGGAGTTTTGATCAAAGATTTTCTTCACAAAGGTCATTTGTTCACAGAGAACTCTTGTAGGAAATGTAGGACGAAAACAGCCTATTTACCGCCCACCATGTAATTTATACAAACCAGCGTTTCTCAGTAAAATCATGCCGTCCTCGTTGGAGGGGTGGGGCGACTTGACATTATTGGGCAGGGCAACGAGAAGCTGTGGGGAAGATACGACAACGCAAAAGGTAGGGGCTGAGGGGTGACATTTCTCAGACTACTGATTCCGGGTTTCTTGCGCGCACTATCGGGGGGCATTATGTACAACTCACCGTCTATGTGCATCTTCACTTGTCGACATGGACCAGTACCATGCGGTTTTCAGTTTTTGTGTGTGTGTGCCTCTAGACGTTCAGCCTTGGATCCAAGGGCTTGCATATCAGACCATAATCGGCTCCAAGCATATCAACCATTCCCAGGCGTCCAGTGGTCCGGCCACTGTAAGTCGGCTTATCCCATTCATGTGTGTGTAAATAAACCAGGATGCCCAAAGATTGTTTGTTGTGAATGCAGTTGTCCTGCTATCAGAACACACCCGTTTAATGTTGAAAGTTTCGTCTGTACAGTCACACCTATCCGTGTTCGGCATTCTCTGCAGACTCACTTAGAAAACAGCTTTGTATATCTTAGGCCCCGTAAAACGTTTACGACTGTGCTATGTTCGAACAGGATGGATGTTAGCCAAAAAAGCGCTGACGTGTTTTATATTCTCACTGCATTTACAACTCATTTTGATAACGTTGTGAACAACAGGAGTCAATCGCCATTTCAGGGTAAGATAGCATTCTGATGCACTTTGGAGTGCCGCTTGCACGTGGGAGTGAAACACTCACAATCAGCTGGCGTCAAGAGTGCCTTGAGTTGCACAGATTATCTCTAAAAATGTTGAAGACGTTCAAATCGAGAAGGGGTTTACATCACTAGTCAGAATTGCACAACTTGGTATTCGTGAGAGCGCTGGTGTATCAGGTTATGTGAATGAGCGCGCTGGGTGATTCGGTCTCACTTGATTGCATGGACTGAAGTGACAACAGCTCTGGTTTTTTGAATGACGGTTTTCCTCCTAACTGACGCCTATTTCATGAACGCCTGATAAAACAACATTCAGGGAAAGGTCACACGCTCGATGGACGAGCCCACTGGTCACAAATGAGATGGCTGTTCCGAAAAATCAGTAGTTTGAAAAATCGGCCGGTGCACTAATCAGCCAGATTGATCCACTTTATGTAAGTTTGCGTTTGATGGCTTTGTTTCCCGATTGTCCTGTAGTTTTCCTTCGGCTGTGAATAGTTCAACGAAAGAAATGGCCCTTCTCACAGACTATTTTTTGTCTGAAAAGTGATTGATTACTGCCAACTGTACATGCGGCCTCGAAATTCGGGCCAGGGGTCTTATCTAACATAACTAGTTTTGCTAGATATGAAGGACAGTTAAATTGTATTCAGATCACTTTGGACATCTTCAGTTCAGTTCAAACAAACCGCTTAAAACAGTTCCACATCCCGCATTTCCCTCGACGGAGATGAGACTTTATTGTTACGTACAATAAATACGTGGGTGACAGTACAGGTGAAGTTATAACGGTAGACAAAGGAGATTCAGCATGTCAAGGTTGGATCCCAAAGTGGTCCGCTTAAAGTGAATTCCACAGTTAAAGTTTTTCTCCGACCGCCAGCTTATCGTTAGAGTCACATCACCGATTCCTAGCTGATAAAACAATATAAAGACACTCATTTGTAAGTCATTTTGTTTTTTCACGGGATACTCAAATGAATCTCTCGGTTGTGATATTTTTTCATTTAATGTGCTGCACAAAAGCCTCATCATGCTTCAGTTGGTACGATATTCGAGATGTCGCAATATATTTACACAAATGGAACTTATGTGAGTGTATTTGTCGAAATCAGTCCAATTTGGGTTCAAGTGGAACATACGGTTGACGGAAACTCGGGGACTGCGCCTACCCGATTAGCAGCAAGAAGGGCAAAACCGGTCGTGGACTGTCGAAGAATTTTCGGGAACCTTGTGAGCAGTTTCCACTATCAAAATAACGATACGTTTTCTCATGTAGCTTATCATCTTTGAAAAAAACTTACAGTCAAAGTAATGACAATTTTTTGCTTTCCACACTCATGCCCTTGAGGTGAAGAGATTCTCTATGAGTCTTGATGGCTTAAAAGAATGGGAGTATTCAAGCATAATTCAGCTGTGTAGCCAAAAAGGCTCCTAAGACATTGTCTCATCACACAAAGTGTTCGACGTGATACTGCTCACAATGAATGCTGAACTGCCTGTTCTCTGAGTTTTGCCGGGTAAGCCTTACTTTTGTTTTGCCAAGGTATTTCTGACGACAAGGTTCTGGACGCATAACGTATAGTTCCAAGCTTTTTCATAAGGAATCATCTATAAATGGGCTGAATGGTGATCTTATCTCTCTGCCGATATACTGGTTTGCTGACAATATACTCGCGCAGATCATCATTTGAAATATCAACATATTTTCTATAGCTTTCACCATTCTAAAGCAATCAATCGACCATTTTCACATACTGGAATGCTGGTTAACACTGAGATACCGTCGAGAGAAAATACTCTCTTGTATTTTACAACATGACAACTGACATCTTCGATGTATTGCAGATTCGTAACTTGTAAGTTTTCATCGAACTGCTTTCAATAGGTGCGTGGCCAGCCGACGTAAACACGAGCATTCCACTGAGCAAAACTGCTGATCGCTAGTAGTCTAGGCAACAGAAATGTTGACATTTCAGCTGATGGCCTCCAAGAAAATCTGTTGCTGTGTGCTGAAATTGTTATATTTTTGTTAGTAATGAAACACTTAAAAATCAACAGCATCCACTCGATCCACACCCATTCGACCTACTTGTGGTTTTTTTTGGAAAATGACTACTTACTGGCTAAAATGGTTTATTTTTGAATAGCTTGGTTTAAAACATAAAAAGTATGAATGGTAGACGTGAAAGTGTATACAGGAGAACATTGGAAACAGGAGGGAAATGTTCCATGCGAAGGCTTGCCATAAGCAATTTTCCGGTCAGGCGAAATGATCTTCAAAGCAAGCAGGAATGTTCGGCATGAAAACACGCGAAAAGACCTGCAAATGAAGGAAGGCCAAACAATACGCAATGCAAATACACTCATTTGCATACCAATTTTGTTTTGACGGGAGACTCACCTAGAACCCGGCTGAATCTTTTATGATGCTGCACCAGGTCGCTTCATGTTTCAGTTGGTACGATATTCGAGATGTCGCAATATATTTACACAAATGGAACTTATGTGAGTGTATTTGTCGAAATCAGTCCAATTTGGGTTCAAGTGGAACATACGGTTGACAGTCTCTCGTCAAAACAAACTGATATGCAAGTGAGTCTAGTTCGTTAATTCCGTGCAATTTGGGTCCAAGTATAAAATAAGTTTGACGGAAACTCGGGGACCACGCTCAACTGATGAGCCTCAAGAAGGGCAAAAGCGGTCGTGGGTTGTCGAAGAGCTCTCAGCAACCTTATGAGTAGTGCGTTACGTCAATACTCAGTGCACTTCAACGCGTAGTTAGCGCTGGCACGGTGAGAGTTCGCAACCCAGACACAAGGTGTCCGTCGTATACGATCAGGTTTGAAAATCACTGGCGAAAACGAACGCTCAGCGCCATGTACCACGCGAAAGCGTCGTAGGTAGTGAACAGTGCAAAATGATGAGCAAACACAAATCACTGAATGTGATTTTGGGGAGCCAAAAGTTCAGAAGCAACCTTGGCCGACTGAAGAAAGCAGATTCCCCGATATGAAATGATCATCGGTTCGTGAATCAAAAATCGACATCACAATCGATAACACTTGGGGCTGAAATGACACGAAAGAACAATCGTTAACACCGTACTATTGCCCCTTCTCGCCCATCCGAGACTACGCTTACATTTACAACGGTTGTTCGGTGCTCCTGAACAATGGTTATTTCAGGCTTCACGAAAAACATCGGAGACAGTGTGCCCCAGATGATGGAAATGTCTTCCGAGTTCCTTGCAACCCAATTATGATGAGCAAGTCGTGCATCTTGTGCAATTCAGTAAGACCGCAGAATATTCATCGAACTCTCCGGTTAATCACAGTTTCCATGACAGATGATCTTATGATCACCATGGCCACATCGGACCTTCCTAGCTCTTATCCTCAGCAGAATGTGCCGGACCTGCATACCTCGGATAAATACCCGAGAAAACAAGCGTCCTGAGAACACAAGCCATGAATTCGAAAGGGGTGAAGCGACCAGCTCTCGCAAACCGCGACCGGTAAAACTGTCTTGCTAAATGACCGACATACTACAACCACGACTGGTTTTCTGTGCAGCCATTTGTTCTCTCCTAACCCAGCTCAGGCGCTGAAATAACACGCTATTGGGCATCATTAAATGGAGTGCTTTAAACAAATTTCATAAGACGTGCGCTATAATGATGAGCGGTAAGGAAAGGTATGTGTATTTTTTCGTGAAGTGGACAGTTCCTTTCCCAACCTAACATCACATCATATGATGTTCCTCCGGTTTGACTTGCGGATCTCAAATGGAGAGGTGAAGGATGATTGTGAAATTAGTGAGTGGCCACCTTAGCATACCATACCAGCATGACCTTTACACCCAACAGAATTTTATAAAATAAATCTTGTTTGTCGCTTCTTATAGTGATGGCGAAATAAATGATCAGCTTAACTTTGAAATATAAAAGTGTCCAGAATGAAAACGGTATAAGTTTCTAATCGCAGTTAGAAAGAGAGAAAACAGAACCCCAAAAACATCAAAACTATTGCCCAGTCAAACGACGTAGTGAAATTTTTTTAAAAACCTTCGGGTTTTGACTGATGTCGGAAACGGAAAGTTGAAACGGGGTCACCGTTTAGATAAAACATGGTTACACAAATGTAACTAAAAGCAAACAAAGGATAGATCCGCATCATATTTTTCTAAAAATTTGCTCATTTTCTGCGAGCTTGCTCGACACAACTTAAACCGAGCACTATATACAGGGACTTTGTGTGAAAATATGATATACTGATCGGAAAATTCTGCAGCAGTTTAAGCGCTAAGCACAGTCGTTTACTACCGCAGTAGTCGGGATTGTCCAGTTCGATCTCAGAGAATTTGTCTGATTAATTTAGTTTACAAAATAGACTGACTTAATTGGTGTTATTATGCACTGGTATGCATATCATAATATAGTCACGATTTCCATTTTTTACGTCAAACAGTCTATCACCCGAAATCGATAAGTTTTTTTGACCGCCCTTCATAAAAAGCCGCATCAGTCAATATCAATCCAGGTAAGGTAAGGTATTACTGTAATCCTTACTTCTGTCTAACATAACCACGTGATTGTGTGCGGCGTTCTCCATGGTAAAACCACCCCACTGTTTCGACCGAATTTGTTCAGCTCCCTTGAGGCCGCACTGTTGGCAGAGTATTGCATTTCCCTGTAAGGCACATACTAGAAGGTCGGATCACATAACTTATACGTTTCTAGACTAAAGTGTAGACTATGTGGTCGTCGCAACCTTGATCTTATCTCTTGAATTTTTGAGTCCACATGATAATCGCTAAACTGTTTATTCATATTACTATCTTCTGAACAATTACTGATAATTAAGCTCTGATGAACCATCGAGAAGTCTTGCGCGTTTGGTTGATCTCTATTGGAGATTAGTGGCACTGTTCATTGCGTGAATTACGATTGATTGCAACTTTGCGAAATTCATAGTAGGAAATGAATAGTAGCTTATGTAATGTGATGAATTGAACAGTGGTGTAGTTTTCTTGAACTTAGTTGGGAGCATGGCCAGTTTTATCCTCTATGAAGGCAAATCTACGATGGATGCAACAGGGAGCGTTGGCTGTCTCAATGATACTTCACCAAGCTACTGGGCTACATACCTAGGAGATTTTCTAAGCTTTAGCAGAAGCATTCATCGTGAAAACCAACACTGCAAACTTGGAACTTTGAAAAGCACGGTACATGTTAACGCGTTTGCATTACGATTGGTTGAGACGCTCACTATCAATCTCTCCTGCACCTTATCCGACGCACCATATTTAACCTCTCCTGGCACGATCAGTTAACGTGATGTTTTATTATATCAACCCAAGCATTTTGTGGGAACGGATAAGTTTAGACATCTCACCACAAGCAGGCGCTATTGGTTAGATACTTGAGTTAAACATCATTTGGAAAAAGGATTGTACGTTACGTTTGACTGATACGTAAATAAATTGAACTCAGTCTGATTTTCATCGGTTTAGATTATCTACCCAGTCTGTCAGAGTTCGAGATAGCTCACTGTTCAGAGCACGAACGTAGCAGTCGCAATCTACGTGGTTCAAATCCAACCGCCGCATCTCAACTAAGCGACCTAACAGTATCTCAGCCATACTGATTCCTTCGGCTGGCGTGGCATCTACACACCTAAAAGATGTTATATTTGAATTATTATTATTACGTAAGTTATTAACGCAATGAATTAGTATGCATATTCCAAAGTTACTGACCAAACACATTTATGTCAAATCGCTAACTTCCGATGGAGTCCAGTCACTAAGAATTAACTCATTGATGAAAGTGAATCACGTACCGGTCGATATTTATAACTGATAGATGACTAAGGTTGAGTGAAGGTACAGCGAACAGCTACACCTAAACCTCGGTTTTGGATCCATTCCTTCCAGTGTGTGGTTGACAGATGCCAGTATCCATGTGAAGATAGGTGAGATCAACCTAGACTATGTCAACTGGATAATGAACTATGGGTTTAATTCGATTATTCGAAATAGGTCACAAGTTGTATCCGAATCCATCATAAGTCCTAATGGATGATTTGATGATACCAAACGACTGAAGTGGAGTCTCAACTGAATGTCGAACACAAAAGTTGTGTTTAATTCCCGGAATATTTCCACCCGAGCAACCGTACTTGCAGCCTATCGATATTTACCCATATGATCACTAGGTCGGTTGCTGCATGCATACCTGCGATTAATGTGAAGTACACCATGGAGTTGTACTCCGCCGGAACCGTTGGAAACAGTAACAAAAAACACGGATTCCCCCAAGATCTTTGGATTTTAGTATACCAGTGTGATATTGATAGCTTTCTTATGGCGAGTTCGCCTCTTGTCACATATGTTTATCTTATTATCGTGATGCCTATCTCATGATCCTATCTCATTCTGTCTCATCTGTCGTGAGATGATCATCCTAGTCAGTAGTATGAATAATAAATAAATCATTTTGAGGTGGCTAGCTTGTTCGCTGAAGTCTAAACTGGCCTGTTGATTGACAAATTCCTAAAAATGAATGCCAAAGAAGGAGGGCTCTGTACGCCTTCGGAAAATACGACCAATCTGTCACATTTTTTCGTAACATTTGTCCAATAAACAAGACACGAGATCATCGGTGAGCAGATCATCCGAGAGGTTCACATTAGCATCAAACAATAACTCATTTAACCTCATTGAGAGATGTGAAAACTATGGTATCTCCTAAGAGGCTTCCGTATGGCTGGAACTAAGGGATGAAAAAAACATCTGTCCCGCTAATTTGCTGTTTGACTCGGTTAAATATTTCCTCTCTCTGATTCTGTTCATGCAACCAGAAACAATGATTTATTGAAAAAACTGATTATTCATGTCTAGATTTGTGTAAAAACATAAGGAGTTTTCCTATAAGAAAAACGCTAGATTTATAGTCGTAGAACGGAAACCGCAAAAATCGTTCCGATAATCTGAGCGGCCAAAAAACGGTAGAAGTTCTGTTGTAGAAGCTGGGAGAAGGTCAATGGTGCCGTAACAATGGTTAGTTAAAATCCAATCACTCCCATCGAAGGGCAAGTAATTTTTTGATAGTTCAACATAAAAGAAACTATCACACAAGACTGGAATAGAAAGCACGGAGTTTTCTATTTTTCAAACAATACGCCAGGACACAAACTTTAACCCTGAGTAGTTTTAAACAGGATTAGTAGGAGGCCTCAAGTTGTATTCATGTCATCTAGATATTGACGGCTGTCTCCAAAGTCTTGCTCACTCCTTTCCCATTAATGCGCTTTATTCGATCCTTACCACACCCCTTTATAACATCTCGTCCTGTACTATGCCTTCCGGCTCAGCAACGGTATGTGAGCAGTATTCGTACTGTGTGCCCATGTGTCTCTCTAGAGACTTGGATCAGATTTTGGCTGGCTAGTACATTCGTTTACCTTCATTTATTCTATCACTCATTTTCGACACGTTCATGTGAATCAGCGTGGATTTTATTCGTACTCTAATATCAAACGTAACAACTCCGAAGTTGAGCTCCATGGGCTCTTGGCAAAGTGACTGCTCCTCAGGTTCATTCGTTCTTTTGAGCGCAAAAGACAGGAGTGTACTATTGTGCAATGAAAATAGCAAACAAATCATCGTGTTCATCTTCCGGGGATAAGTTATTCAGCGCTGGATTCGTCCCCCTACTTGGCACATACTCTATGGGCTGCTACACAAGAATATGTGATAGCAAGTATTGCCGTAATATTACACTAAGTGGTACTTGGATGTGATGTGGATATACAGTCGATGAAATCATCTCGGACAGCAGCTCCGGGACAATTTTCTCCGTCTTATGTTATTAGACGACGTTTGTCAGATATCTGGAAAAAGCTGTCATCGATACTACTCAACAGTAATATGGTTTAGCCATGAATGTACCACCCAACTTATTCGTATCATGACATTTATGTTTACAATGAGGTAAAATCACCTAATTTTCATTGGTTCCAAACAAATTAAGTTTAGTTGGTCAGTAGGTGTTTCCTTAGTGCTACAGCGCAGAACGAGTATATCGAATGGAAGACAAAAAATACCTAATTTTAAATTACTTACGAAGTGAACATGTTGATGGCTATTCTCACCTCCATAGTTATCCTATCCACGTTTGTGTGGATACTGTTTTGTGCACATTTGA
The DNA here is from genome assembly GCA_003604175.2 of Clonorchis sinensis. NCBI lineage: Eukaryota > Metazoa > Platyhelminthes > Trematoda > Opisthorchiida > Opisthorchiidae > Clonorchis > Clonorchis sinensis. The sequence continues at coordinate 95,846,946 of CM030369.1, forward strand.
TCAGGCATCCGGTTCAAATACACGATACCCAAACCTAGCTGAAAAGAAAACATTCAGCAAATTGCTTTGAACTTTTTTTTGTCATTGTGTAAAACTTGCAGCCGTGCTAGAATACCCTCAGTTAGTGAACAGACTTCTGCGTGTTTGCACGCTTCGAAGGTGGCAGAAAGTTGCCACGACTCTGGAAATTTGAATGCAAACGGAATTTCCCTTGATTATATTCGATTGGAACCCGATTCTCTCAAAACGAACAGCTATTCAGTCGCAGACTGTAACATAATTCAATGTGTGGTCGGTGATATGAACTGGAATGAGAAGCCTTCATCTCCGCAAGGAAGACGGAAGCGATGGTTTCTAGACTCCAAGACTTCAGGAAGATCTCGTCGGCATGGGAGAAAGTGCTATTTTTCGCATCGATTAAAAGCCCGGAGAGACAGCACGATCAGCAACATTTATCTAGGTACTTCTTCACCGATAGTTGCACGAGTAAATTCGATCAAAACTTTCCGGTAGGTTTAACCGCAGGACGTTAAACAAGCTTGACCTATTTGAACGAAACACAGACGTCAAATGCATCTACCATTTTTTGTGCACAACGAACGTCCTACTGTGAAGTGACGGTAAGTGGTAAATACAATATGCTTTTTAGAAGCCTTAGTGCAGCCGCAACCTTCGCAAGAGCGTTTTTTCCCGAAAAGTGGCACCGTGTTTTGGATTTCACATATTCTGCTTACTCGGAGCTCCAGCGTGTGGTTTAATCTCGCTCCCTGATTATGAATTTTTTCAGGGTCACTCTCTGTAAGATCTCCCCTTATAAGAAGAAGTATTTCAGTACCATTACATCATGCTGTCGTCAGCACTTTACTTGTGCGACTCGTGCGGAGCTTGGTAGGACATCAGAAGGCGTCATTCATGTGGCCGCTTACTGTCTTACCCACAGTGAACTTGCCAGTGCAGTAGAAGGTTGTTCAATGGTTCGATTTAGTTGAGCTTCAGCTGAGAACACTTTTTGGCGATGTGAAGCTAAAACTCTTTGAGTAGGATCAATGAAACTTCAAGTAACATCGCCAGTCAGTGGGGTTACTTAAATCAATTAACCATGTTCTCAAAGACAACAAAGAAAACTGATAAGTATCACTTTCCTGCCTGTCTTGACATACAAACACCATCCATAAAATATCTCTTGTTGTTTGTCTGGAATTTACCTAGCCACAAGCCTCTCTTCGAGCGATTACAAACTGCTTGTTGTGTTGATCAAGCTTACTACATATAGTAGACTCTGAGCTAGTATGTTTGACTTCACGCGGAATCCAATTTGGAAAGGAGGTCAGACTGGTTGAGACAGTGGACAGCGGGTGCGTGAGTATTGGCAAAGACAATAGAACTGTGGCAAACAACAAGAAGATCAATAAGAAACACCGGTCTGTTTCTAAGACGTACCCGTCCAGGTATATTATGAGTATGAACATGCAGTCAGTAATAGAGATAAGTAGCATTCAGCGGGTTGTAGAGGACAGTGATAGCAGTTAATGTCGCGCGGAACGAGGGAGTAGGTCACTACATCTTAATGAATTTACGGGACATGGAAAACTTAGGAAGATGGGACGGGAAAGATCCATGAGGGTCGTCAGCGGGAACTAAACTGAGCATTCACGAATGAACGTGAACAAGACAAGCAAACAGAAGGGATTACAGAAAAAAGCGGTCAGTTTGATTCATTAGTTGTAGATATTTGCGGGACTTGTGAATCCTTTCCTTTTGAACAGTCTCACTCCTGTCATGGCGCAGTTACTTCATCGAGTATATAAAGAAGGGAGATTTTGATTCGAGTTTCGCTCTTATTAGAGCTCATCAGCAGTGCATATCCAGTGGCCGTGCCAGGGTTTCCATTCTGAATATTAGACTTTTGAAGTCAGCGCGTTTCCACCACTTCGCCGGAGTACGCTTGGCGCATTGAGCTATCACATCTGAACCGGGGAACACCTTCAAGGTTGAGAAAAATGGGTGGTTCACCTGACTTCTCGGAGGACAAGACAGTGACTATCCTAATCGTGGTAACCGGTCGACCAGCCAGGGTAAGAGGAGGACTGTTCAAACAAGAATGACTTGTAGAGGTAAAACACTGCACATAAGGTTGCTGAAAGCTGTTCGACAGCCTACTACCGGTTTCACCACTATGGGTGCTCACTAGGTGACGTAGTCCCCTAGTTTCTGTCAACCTTATGTTGTGACGTGAATGTGAGGACACAAGTCAATCACACAAAGAGCGGGAAAACCCCGGTCACGTTCTCAGCAAAACTACTTCGGACGTCTGCTGAGTGAACTAACCCAGGTTATTTTGTTCGTGGGCTGAAATTCCGTCCTGGCTAGTACCGCTCGAATCCAGGCAATACGAACTCTTCAGTATGGGGACACTTAGTTATAGTAGTGACGGACGTAAACTGTAGGGATAAGACACGCGTACACCGCGGCAATAACTGGTGCCTAATCTTCTGTATGCACTCTCAATAGAGGGCCCATATTGCACAGAGAAGTCAGTGTGTTCAAAAATACGGAAAAGATGGCTACTTAGCGGTCATCAGCAGCGGTGCTTCAGTGGGAGGAAGAACGCCTTCGAGAACGCAGTCGTCTATTGACTAACATGAACTAAACGGTTACAAGCTATCAAGCATTAAAATAAGAACCTCATTGGCACAGAGTTTTGAAGGACCCCACCATCCTTGAGCGCTCTTCTGCGCTTTCCTGGACGTTGTTTGAATACTAAACAGTAACAGGTAAACACTGCAAATCGGTCCGATAATTTCCTTATCAAACTTCCGCCATATGCAGAGAAGACACTTTGACTCATGACCAGATACTACTCACATGCTCTATCAATGATAGTTGCCATTACACCAGAAGCAAATACTGATGCTTATCTGTCAGACAACCATTGAGAAGATTGCCATATCAACACGTCCAATGGCAGTGGAAGAACGTATGGACATTGTACACACAGTTATAGGCTCAAATGGAAACTAATCAAAAACAGGGTGCCTACAACTGTGAATAGCATCAAGATAAACTAATCTGAGAATCATACTGAAACAAGGTACTTCTAGTGGGATTGATTCAAAGTCCTTAAACAACCTCGCTCAAGACGAGCTCAGCATACAATGACGGAAATACTTTATCTAGGTAGGCCGCCTGGATAGTGACAGCGGGCAGGTTGTTGAAGTAGGTAGTGCATTGTGTTCTGCATGGTTTCTAACCGCATACAAGGATAATCACACGTATCCTAGCCGGGAAGGCACATGAAGACACCACAACACTCAATTTGGAAGCAGTCACCTTCAGCCGCTTTGCCAAGTCATGGTCTATCCCCCGTGGGCCTTTCACAAACAAGAATTCGCGATAGGGATTAGTACTTTCGTTGGTAGACATTGGTTAAACATATGAAGTAAATGTCCCAGCCATAGTATATCTGGTGTTCTAATGGTTCCGGTCTATCGCTTACGCACCACTTTATTGCGGACAATCCACTCCGCGGTAATCTGAGATAATACGATGTTGGCCATTTCAATTCCTCCAAGAAATCAGCACACTCTAGGTCAACTGTGACAACCCTTGTAATAATGTTACGAATGCGCAGCTAGATTAATTAAGCCGCGATTGCATGAAGACCTCCCCCAGAAAGCTCGCAACATAGCCCTGAATTAACAGCAAACTGTTGTGCCATGCGCAGTTAATCCCGATTAAAACGTTTTTCAAAACAGACCGAACACAATCTGTATTGGAGATATTGGAGATAATACTGTCACACTGCGTGTCGGTCCTCCGGAGTCCAAATCTCGACAGTGACAGAGATGCGAAGTTCGATCAAATCAGGAACGTGCCAGACTGTTGGAACGTCTCAGTTCAGGTTCTTCCGCCTGGCATGTTGAATTCCCAGAATTCCAGTCACTGTAAGACCAAGGAGTTCTGGAAAGTGGAAATCTAGTTTAGTGTTTCCCCTTCTGAGTAAGCTCACGAGGACGGTTACCTCAGAAAAGGAGGAGAAATTTATAGCTGAGAGTGATACGGAAGATACCACCCTGATAGCTTTCGCATGTGCCCGGTGCATTTTAACCAGTCTACCATTTGAACTCGGTCAATCCGTCATTCCGTCGGATATGTCATAAATAACTAATGACTTTAATACACTACTCATAAGGTTGCTGAAGATTCTTCGACAACCCACGACCGGTTTCGCCCTTCCCTTCCAGACTCATCAGGTAGGCGCAGTCCCCGAGTTTCCGTCAAACTTATGTTCTACCTGAAACCAAATTGCACGAAGTTAGCGAAATACACTCATTTGCAAACAAATTTGGTTTTGCGAGAGACTCACCTGGGATCCAGATGAATCTCTCGTTTGTGATGTTTCTAAGCGACTGAATGTGCTGCACCAGGCTGCCTCATGTTTCAGTTGGTACGACATTCGAGATTTCACGATACATGTACAGGCGTAAAAATTAATGGACGAAGAATTATTAACTACTTAGATTTTGCACACACATTTGCTCAAATGTTCTATGGTTCCTTGGTCCCTATCAAAGATGTAACCATTCCAACTTCAACGTGCATTTGCCAGCTCATCACTTAACTTTCAATTTCACTAACGGCTGCGTAATTTGGAGCAGCCGAATCACCATAACGTGCAGTTCAAATCGTTGGAAGTGGCCGTCGGTTTTTCTGTCAGTTTGATCAATTAGGTTCATCTGTGTTCGTTGGTGTGCTTGGCTACACTGCGGAAGCTTGGTGCAAAAACTGCCCTTGAAACCTGTTTCATGATTGACTCCTGTTCCCTTCTTGCAGTGCTGATCTGTCAGCTCTATAGACTTGCAGGATTGTAACAAGCTAGGTGGTTTTCTCCGACGCTAGTTCTGCCAGAAAATTACAGTTCTCCGCGTATCCGTCTCTACAAGGCAGATAATGAACAAAAGTGACGATAAGTAGAGCTAACTGTCGTGTATGGAAAGGTGAATTCGATATGGCAAAAGAGAACAAATGATGTTACGAAAAGTCTAGGTGCCTCTAGCGTGGCTAGCTTCCCAGGATGAGATCCACGTGATCCCCCGTTGCTTGGCTGGGAACACCGAACGACACGGCGGTTAATTAGTCCCAGTGACGTTCATGCTGTCAGTTTGTATCTATACTGTCCGACTGGGTGTTGAAATTGTAGGCGCCTAGTATGTTTTTGATAAACCAAACCTAGGTCCCCTTCCCTGCCCCATTTTCCGCTTTCCGTTATACAGTTTTATTCAAGTGAATTGACATGGTTGTACAGCAGCGAAGCATCAGTGTTCTCATCTGATGCCTCAGTTTATGATTGATTATGATGATGATGATGATGATGATGATGATGATGATGATGATGATGATGATGATGTGGGTAGATTCGTACATGGATCTAGTGGCGAAGGACATAAAGGGAGCAGGCTCTGTAACAGGAAGGATTGTCATCCTTGCGTAGTGTGCAATGTAAAGCTGAAAAATAATCACTTATATTATGAATATGACTTTAGTTCATCTTCTGGTTATGTTGAAAAGAATTCTCTCTAAAACTTTTGAAACCATCTACACAAGCGCATGTATCCAGCGCGTGTTTTCAATCCTCCACTATCCTCCAGGTAGTATTTTGCTGTAACATCTGTTTGAAGGAGGCGTTTTTCTCTTGAAATATGGACACCTATTCGAAAATGCATTGCATGATGAATCAACTTATTACCACTAAACGCGATTTTCAAGGGTACCTGTTAGTCGTAGGTTGTAGGAAACTGCTCTGGGTAATACCGTTTAGACGTAGGGTGCAGTAAGCACCTAGAGAACACCGTCTAGTAAAAGTTGTTTCATCCGCTTCTTTACATACGGTTGCGGTGCTGTGAAAAAGAAAAACATGTCAGTCGTGATATGGAGAATCAAACACTGTCTTGCAGCGCCCACTTTTTCTTGTTCTCAATACCCCAAAGTCGAATCTACACAGCTATATCTAATGTCTCAGCATCACTTCAGTTTTCCGCCACGCTTCTGATCTATTCCAGCACTTTTACCGTTTGGAGTTCAAAAGACCATGGTCACCACGAGACATCGCCTCGGGTCAGTTTAAGGGAATCACAGGACAACGTGAGTTCGGCCGGTCGAGGTACTCTCTCGAGTAAGTTAACCACGCTGGTCAGTTAGTTACTCTTCCTTGTGCACGCAATCAGTTGAGCAGTTAGTCTATAGGTAGTGTTCAGCGTGCTGAAGAGCCGTCATTATGACGAGAAAGAAACTAGACCAACAACCGACCATGTGTCAATAACCGAAGCCGCACTTGGGTTGATCGAAATTGTCATGCTCATGGCACAGTTGGCGCGTTCGTGGAAGGCTTTGGAATTGTGGATGGCCACTGAAGACCAAATGAAATGTTATGAGGACAGACATTGTGTACTTAGACATATGCTCTCCATCGATCATTGCAACCCTTCTTCTTCTGATCTTTTATCTCACCTTACTGCACATTCGAAACGTTTCTGGCTGCGCCATACGACTGAGTGGGACGACCGGATTTTGCGAGTGCCTACTCAAGCTGCACTGTATTGTGTCAACAGTCCTTGGATGGAAGACTTCACCATTTCTGGTACTTCCAGATCATTCGTAACTTTAGAAGTTGTGTTAAGCGCAGTTGGGTGTTCATAAATCCTGAAACTTTTCAGCTAAAATTTAACTTCACACTCTGAATGTGCAGTAGGGACAAACTACGGGAGCACTTTAAGCGAACCGTGTATGAGCTTGGTAACCTCCGTCGGGACGATCGATTATGGTGTTTATTCACTTAGCGTTAATATTGATAATATAATGATCGTCCAGTTGTAACACCCTTTTCGTGCCCAGCTGCAGTACGTCAATCTACAGGCGCTCATAGGCACTTTTTTTGAATTCCACAGGGCCTTGTGCGCGATTACCGAGTATGACTTTAGCTTGAAAGAAATAATACGAGATGCACTAAAATAGATTCCGACCACTTTGTTAAGGAGCTCACATAAATTTTTCATGGTTGTTCCCCGTGGAATTTCATTCTACTTAAGTTTTTCTGCGAGATAATCTAAATAAAGAGAAATGTCCTCTCATAGATGAATATGAAAACATGCACTTTCCAGGTTGAACCGAAGACAGGATCCGGGAGCCAGGAAGCCTGCTTTTTTGCAATAAGAAAGTCTTTAGGAGAGCAGCAAAAGGTGTTAGTTTTGAAGGAAGTCTCAATTCTCAGTGAAACGGAACGCTTTTCGATGTTTTACGGGGAATTCGGCATAAGTATTTGCTCCTGGGAACTGGAGGATACTCGACCGTCCTAGGTCAGTATATTCACAACACAAAGTTTCTCCTTCTCCATCAAAAGGCAACGGCAACTCCACAGTTCTCATTCACAAGAGTAATTCAGAATGTATGCTTGACTTTCATGAATTATCGGCACAGAGCAGTGCTTATTAAATTACTTGTCAAAGAAGTGGCTAAACAAATAAAGTTATTTCCAAAACATCAGGCTATCTGCTAAGTGTCTTAAAATATGATTAAGGGATTATACCACTCGATTTAGTGGCGTTTTTGTCAGACGAGCGATGTGGCCCGTGCCTGTGTTTGGGGGGTCTCAGAATTGGAAAGTCAACTGACTGGGAACTTGGATTTTTAGTTGATGGAATGGCAACGGGAGCGCCTTGTATAGTACACCGAATCGCCCATAGTGCGATCATGTTTTAACCTATCATACGTGATAATGCAGTGTCATCCATCGTGCTTGACATGTCGTAGGCCGAGAGTGCAACTCTTAGTAAACCCAGGGAGTTGCATTACGGAAACCCCAGCTCACTGTGTCCTTATTCCGGTACAACATAACCAGAACATTAGAAGTGATCTCCAAACCAGGTTAGAGTAGAAGTGAAACATAGTGTTCGGGTGTTGATTACTTCTATTAATATGGTCAACATTTTTATTGTGTTTTCGGTGTTTTTATGGTTGTTATTATTATTATTAATTATTATTATTATTATTTGTTCTGGAGGTCCTCAAAATTTGTGTACATAGGTCATGGTTAGAATGTACGCTAAGGTAATCCGTGTCAAACGGAACATCGGCCGAAGGAGCTTGGTGAAGCCGTTCCACTCAGCACTGAATGAAAATCCAACGAAATTTGCGGCCTCTCTTCAAGAGACATAAATGGCAGAATCACTGGTCTAATTTCAGATACTATAAGCTTTGAAGAATCAGCATTTTCCAGCAGGCCAAGAGGAAATTCCACAGGATTAGAGACAGAAATCTGTTTTGCGAAGCACAATGGCGAACACTTAAAACGTTTTGCTTTGTTATCTCTGCATGTGCACCTTGTTTATCAACAGCAGAATGCAAAAGCCATCAAATGCATGTTGCCATGCGATTAACAATCTTGGTGCTAGGTCGTATTGGATTAACCCAACCACTTCGATGGCACTGAACAATACTGTTCCCAGTCGGTCAGTAAAATACGTCTAATAATCCATTCGTCGTTTAGGTTAGCTGTGCAAAAAAGTATTACGTCCATCTGTCTCCAGAGAGAGAACTCCCTGAGAGACAGTCTGAGTCTGGATAGTTTCGGGGTGCCCACTTGAACTAAACTCATTCACCTAATATTGGTTGAGAATTTTTGCCAAATCACTGGATCCGACTAAAATGAGCCCAGATGAAATTAACACTATTCGTCCTTCATATAGCTGTGGTACCTGATACCGTGGAACTGACTCTCTTTTGGGAAAAAACCATCCAGGTTCTTGGGGAGAAGGAACAGCAAGCTTTTTAAAAAGGTCTTACATGGCTTTTTTTTCCACACGACAAACTGGTAACATTTCCCGTTTGACAAATGAACACGACCATTTTGGACGGGCCCGAAACTTTTGCATGTTTTGCATGCAATTGGACAATGGACGGGATTCCGGTCTTTTGCAACTGTAGACGATATTGTGAGAAGGCTGTGTCCCAGTTTAAGTTGTTGTACTGCTTCCTCTTCTGAATTATATTATGGCTATCATAACCTGTGTACTAATAAGCTTACTGGACATAATTTTCCACTCCACCCTCGAAACAAAGAAGCGTAGGAGAATGTGGGTGAGGCGAATCTATAAAATCTTCAGTTGAGCACGGCGTCTGATTGACACCTACTCTCATTAATCGGGCAACTAGGGAAAGTTTAGGCGTGAACTGCAAGACCAGCGTGCTAAAAAATTACGTTGTCAACAAAGGAGGGGAGGGGGCTAATCAGTTCAAAATGTTTTCTTTAGCTGAGGTTGTCTGAAGTCGCGCAAGCGGATCAGAGCATTCCCACAAAACATCAGTCTTGGTTCAAATTGCATGATAAATAAGTTGCTAATTGTTTGATTTAACAGTTATGCAGGACCAACGAATTGATTGCCAATATGACTTCATCTCCGCCCAGCTGCAAAGTCATATGGAACCACCCTGAAAAGCCTCGTAATCACTCTCTTTCTTTCCGGATTCACGTGGTACACGCATCATCCAAATCATGAAAGGCTGACTGGGAGCACTCAACTGTTGCGGAGGGTTTAGATTCTCCAAATATGGTCCAGCATTAGCTGTGTGGCAATGTGATCTGTCTGCCATCGACTTCCCCATGTAAGAACTTGTCACGCTGGTTCATCTCAGTTCCTCTTTTCCATGGATCAGAACACCAACGAGGGGGGATACTTTCATATTCATGCCACTGGTAACCATCAACATGTAGCGAACAGTAGTTAGGCAACTTGTAGTTACTCTGAACAAAGCAGGTTTAAACTGTTCCATCCCCGTCGAATGGTACAATTCAGTGTGATCATACCAGACATCTGACTTTAGTTCACCTCGTAGTTACATTGACATGTCCAAGCCCTTCTGCTCCTTACCTTTCTATCTTTGAAGAAATCTATTGACTTTGCTCTGCTTGCTTGTGATGCTCCCGAGTTCGGATTTAACTACTCTCCATTGTTTTTTAGCCATTAGGATAACGTGGAACAGAGTGAGATTTCATAAAACTGAACTGAGATTTCCCCTGTACATACGGAGTTTGCGAGTGGCCAGGTAACGGCATTGCATCCCAGTTTGTGGGCGTGGGTAGCCTGGAAACATCACAAACGAGAGATTCATCTGGATCCCAGGTGAGTCTCTCGCAAAACCAAATTTGTTTGCAAATGAGTGTATTTCGCTAACTTCGTGCAATTTGGTTTCAGGTAGAACATAAGTTTGACGGAAACTCGGGGACTGCGCCTACCTGATGAGTCCGGAAGGGAAGGGCGAAACCGGTCGTGGGTTGTCGAAGAATTTTCAGAAGCCTTATGAATAGAGCATTAAGAATAAAACTAATTTTCCACAGGTAACAACTGTTCTAGCTAAATTTTGGGTTGAAAATCGTGATACTAGTCAAGATACTATCTCCCGTGGAGATTAGTAGCAAAACCGTATCTGAGTATCTCCGCCGGTGAACTAATTGGGATGCATCGTCCTTGTCGGTTTAGGTATCAGTGGTCAACGAAACTTGATCCTGCCAGTCGCCTTCCCAAGGGCTCACGATGCAAGCAACATTATCGCAGACTTGTGCATTTCAGAATGTCAGGTTATTCTCGAAAGTCTCGTTGTTAAAGGTGAGTTTCTTTTAATCTTCCCTAATTGCGTCTACTTATTACTCTGTGAGTACTCTGTGAATTGGCTATTCCGAGTGATTCCGGACATTTACAAATCCACTGACCCATCAAAACTCTCGGGATGAATATCAAACATTGGAGTGCTTTCTATGTGTGGCGTCTTAAAAATGGTTAGAAAACAGTGAAAAAGAGTAGGTATATACAATTGAAAGAAATAGAAGGGGATCGAGGGGAACAAACAGTAGACTACGCTACATTGATTCTCATGTTAAAAGAACCCCCCTTTAGAGCGCGATCCTTACACATGTGAGCAATTTTGTTATGTCGTAATGCACTGATATTACAGTAAGCAGAATACGAGGCACCATTAAATGCCAGGGTCTACAGCAAGTGCTCACTAAAGATCACTCCGGTCACTCTAATTGTCCGAAAGGAATGCGTATAATTCACACAGTAGGCCCCAGCAAATTTTCTATCCAGCCGACGAAGTAGACATTGTGAGAACTTCAGGGACAGTAGTTGACCTCAGTAACAACCACCAAGTCTGTAGCTGAGCTTCATTTCATCACGTCCTGCCAATCAGGTACCAGTAAGTTTTACACGGAGATTAAGGACGCCTTCACTAGCACTTCCTTGTGTTTAGAGGAAATCTGATGAACTAACAAGCAGACGTCGAAGCCATGTCATTCAGATAAAAGTGTCAGGCGTACGACTGCAGATGCGAATTTGTTCTCGTTTTGCTAAGTGTTGTTGTTTAGGTGCGTAGTAGGTGTTAGTGACCTAGCTGGTACTGAGCGCTGATCAGCAAACAAACAGGGCACAGTGTGAAGTGCGTTTTTGGCTCGCACTTGTTTTCAGATGATGATTTTGATAACATCAGCCATAAAGATGGAATAGACCAACCTGAACGGTACTATACTGATACATAACCATTCAGTGTTATACGAAACATGTGACCATTCACACTGAATTGGTTCCAGTGAATCAGGTCACATTGTGGGTAATAAGGTGTGGATTTGTATGATCAATACAGGACACAATCCTAAATACATTGGAGGGTGCTTTAGGCCCGCATGTAGCCCTCCTCAGTGAGGAGGATCTTGTGGGTGATCACGCCTATGGGCGATCACAATGCTTGCCAGTTCTCCTCAAACAGTCACTCTGGTTAGTTCTAATGTACTCATTCCTTTAATTCAACTGGCCCAACTTTTTAATTCTACCACCTTCACTTCGAGCCAGAACAAGCTACTAGTTCCAGCCCGATAACTTCTCGTAAACTGTCTCAAAGTGCGACCAGAAGTGTCGGTAGATTGGTACTCCTTAATGGCCGATTATTCAGTTAGTTGACACTCTGTCTATCAAACTCCACGAAAGGTCTACAAAAGTTCTGTCATCAGTCGAGGAGATGTTATCAGTGTACTGTTGGAAGGGTATTTTCACCCTTCCTTCTTGCATTCATTTTGAAGAGCATCTGGCAGTTTTAATGCAGCTGACCATTTAGAGACTTAGGTCACTTTGTGATTCATGTCACGTTTTGGTGTGTATCTGTAACACCTTCTCAGTTGACTGTACTCTTTACGTTTTCTTCATACGCCTTCAGTCTTGATTCTCAAACTGTGTCTCGCCGTGGTCTAATTTCTCTTTCATTCCATCTGTCTGCTGCGTCTTCAACTTCCTTCTTTTTTAGGTCTGAATATATACATGCCAAGATCCAATTCTTGGTTCTGTCCAGTTCTTGTGTTTCATCATCCACATGCTTGCATCTAACAGGCACTTTAATTTGGCTGGTAGGTTTCGGCTCCCTCATTTCATCACGTGGCCTTTCCTCTAAGTTTTGGACTTGAATAATCTTTCGACCTTGAGAGACTGGGCCAATCAAAAGGTTTAATAATGGTCCCATCCGGGATCACAATACAGTGATGGAAAGCAGTGCTCACAATATGTTTACCAGTGGAGTGCCTCCAGAAACTTTCGACTTAACCTTATTCCTGCTGAACCCAAGTTCAACTTACTGGCCATACAGAGAGATGAGTGCATATCGATCATTCCTTTTAGCATCAAGTTCGTGTTCGTGTGATTTGGCCGATAGCTTCTAGTTTGTCCCGTCTAGTATTTATTTTAACCTTGAATCTTGTATATGAAACGAGTCCTCATCATCGTTTCTAGCTTTAATGACCAAGCTAACAGACGAATCGATCACATCCAAGAAAGGCGTATCTGACGGCCAGGTGAAACAAAAAGAGGCTGGTGTAAGTACAAGACTACTGTCCATCTAGCCATTATAGTTAGAGGTAGCGACTATTTTTTTAATAAAAAAATGACGTATGCTCGCAAGCAAAAAATCAAGAAAAAACCACCCAAAAGTGGCCCGTTGGTGTCATTTCGGTTGTGAACGAAACCCTTCCAGGTGGACTGGCAAGCTCGCCGAAGAGATAAGCAACCAAATGAGTGGATACAAACAAATGCCTTGGTCTCCCTGTGTGCGATATGGTCAGACGCTTAGCAGGACCAGCTTCTGCCCATTATCTGAGACTGTCTGCTATTGGCAACCTCAATTCCACATTGACCTGACATTTGTTTAACTGTAAAGCAGGATGAGCAACAGTCAGGTGCAGTGCAATTTAATGGTACAGTTGGATCATTTATCCGGTCCCTTAGATGTTGCTGACGCTTGTTTGTCTTCGCTGGACTATCCTAGAATTTCCTCTTTCCTCAGCAAGATGTATTAATGAAACCGAGAGCAGCGGGTCAACCTTTCCTAACAGGTATTGAGAGTGTCTGTATTCTCACGGGATGACACCTATCGTTTGCTGCGCGACCTGAACGTCTGTTAATACGTCGAGCTTGCTAAACTGAACTTTCTCGATTCATTTAGACACATGGCATCTCGGATAATTTTTTCCAATCATTCTTATCAGCGGTACTTTGAGAATTTTGAAAAGTGCGTGCAGGCAAAATATTTGAACAGTCTGCGACGAGCGGGCAATTGGAAAGTGAACCAATAATAATAAGATAATCGCTCAGCTGTGTCATCCTTTCGGTGCCTAACTGCCATGCCACCCGAAGGAAGCACAAGGGTTGAGATACTGCCAGGTTGCCCAAGCCTAGACAGGAGGAGTTGAGAGGCAGAGGTCGGGTTCGAACCACAGGCCTTCCGGTCCGTAAATTCGTGCTCTAATCACTGAACCATCTCGTCCCCATAAAAAAGTGAGCGAGAATATGGGTGAATAGATTACCAAACCAGGTCGACCTTAAGATTCGAAATTTGTTGAATGCACAGTATAGACTGATTTCGCCACTAGCATCTGGAAGCACCGAGTATTTAGTTTTGGAGTAAACTTACGCAACCAGTTTAGGATCAGTCTGAATCTGCATGCCCATCACATCTAGGAGAAGTATATGGCATACTGAAGTGAATTACACTCATCGTAGAATTTTGAAGTTGACTAACTCGCTTTATTGGCCGTAGCCAAAGACTACTTTACCAGGCAGGAAATTGAATAAATCTTGAGAAGTTGGTTATTCTTTGATATGTAACCCGAAATCCTCCCATCAGTGGACTTTGCGTGCACCTAAGTCATTTAGCGTGTTTAAGAATTCAAAGTTGGTCTAGTTAGGTCGTCTGGGAGATTTTCGAAACCGTTATTTCGCTTACTTTCAGGAGCACTATTGTGCGTCCTCATTAACTGACGTGCATAATTATGATGTTTTGAGTGTTTCGTATTGATTTTCAACCAGTATTCCTCACACCCCCTTACACTTTAGGCACATATGGTCCGTTTCATGTGGGCAGGATGCGTGTAAAGCCCAGGGAAAGCAGAGAACTGAAAGCGAGTTTTGGCAACCGGTCTTCATCAAGTCAATTTTAGGTAGTGGGAAAAAGTTGTCCACATTGATTACCATTAGGCTACAAAAAAGGAGTTGTTTAGAACGTCGTACGGCATCGTACGGCCTGATTTAACCAACAAGGAGGAACGTATCATTCGGATGAGTGCCAGTTAATGCAAAGGAAAAAGTCCGTTCCGCCTCCAGAGCAAATCTTATTCCGTATTTAGAATTCAAAGAATCAAATTTCATTTGGTAGCTTGCGGCGTAACATTCATCATCGGCTGTTTAACACGCCTACTATGACGGTATTACAGCTGTTGTTACTTATGTATGTAATAGGATCCGGACATCTCCATGTAACAATAGAAGGAAAGGAAATCTAAATTTATCGATAAGTAGGGGATAAGTCATTTGAAGGACAAAATCACACTGTGCGGAATCAAAGCCCACCTACAAATTGAGACTGTAGAAACAGGAGCCTCGTGGAGATCCAATGAACTCGTTCGGTTAGAGAACACTTGGATTGAATGTGCTACACAAGGGCCGACCCGTACTTTAGTTGGTCCGATATTCAAGAAACGGAAGTGTTTCTCTTCGAAGACATGCGGATGTTACGTTTAATGAAAGCTTTTTGACAGTACAATAACGACTCGCTTTTCTGGAGCTCATTATAGAGGCACAGTTACCCAATAAAGTATAAATATACTGCCTATTTTGAAGTATGTCGTCCCGTCTCTCGCTCGACCAACCATTAATTTCATCACCTGCACAATAAATTTTCAAGACTTCTTTCGGGTTTACTTCGGAGTCCACTTCAAATGAGGTTATTGTAAATTTCCAACGCCTCGCAACTCCGTAAGTGAACCCAATACAGCCAATTCACCTGTCCAAAGTTCCTAACCTTTCGGAAAGTTTTGCAATATTTTTTTCGTGATACTGTAAGATAATATGTCTTCGTGTGTCTTAGCAGTGGTTCATCAAATGGCAGAAGGTACGGAGAGAGGAAACAGTCAACCGCAATTCACAATTCATAATAGGATTTTAGTAGCTGGATGCAGGCATAATAGATGAGAACATATCACTTGCTGCCTCATCTTTAGATTCTGGACAGTTTTTTCCTAAGGTTGAAGAATTATTAGTTGACTGTGAACGTGCCAATCCGCTTGAATATATCAAAGCATTACTACCGTCGTTCTATCAACTGACCACTTTTACAATATTTTTTTAGTAGCATACTCTGCGCTGAGACAATCGAAGCCTCTCAGATCCTCCTTAGAGATCACGATGAATTCTCCTGAAAATGTTCAATGTACCTTTGGGCGTCAGTTTAGTTTGAACTAAATGGTCAAGGATGCTAGTGAACCCCAGCTTACTGTAGACGTTCACATTGTTGGTACTTAGTGAAGCTTAAAGTTATGGATGTTCACTCACGGGACTTCTGTAAACATATAGAGGTTGAATGCTGAATAAGTGTACTTTATGTTAGAGGAATACGATAGAATATGATGTCGATATTGTTCGTGCGAGCCCATCTTTTTGGTGATGTTTCTTGAATCTCGACATCTGTTGGGGCGAGTGGCGTTGAGAGTTCATGGGTTTTAAAGACTGTACCAAAAGAAATGAAAGCCACGAGCACGTGGTGTCCCCATCTATGTGGAAACGAGTCGTTGCGGACATACCCTGATGGGTCCGTTTTAAAGAGCGATTCTACAGGAAACGTAAAATTCCCAATATAGAATCCCCGATGCTGCCTGATCTGATCTAGCTGCACTGGTTTACGGTTCACGTGACCTGAAACGTGTACGGAGATCCATCTAATGTCGAAACACATGTGGGTGAATTGTGTTCAAATGCACTTATGAACGTACTGTACTAAATAATGCCAACCCATAGTTTTAGCGCTATTGAGAATACCAACGTCCCCTTCTTTAGGGGACTGATCGTTGTTACTCCGTTCCAGGAAATACCACCATGCTGAGGAACGTATATATATATATATATATATATATATATAAAGTTACTGACTTCGTTTTCGAGAAATACACTCATTTGCATATCAATTTGGTTTTTGCGAGAGACTCACCTGCAACCCAGCTGAATCTCCCGTTTGTGTTATTTTCAGGCAACTGAATGTGCTGCACCAGGCCGCCTCATGTTCCAGTTGCTACGATATTCGAGATATCGCGATACATGTATATACGTAATGCACTACTCATAAGGTTGCTGAAAATTCTTCGACAGCCCACGACCGGTTTCGCCCTTCTTGGGGCTCATCAGGTAGGCGCAGTCCCCGAGTTTCCATCAACCTTATGTTCTACTTGAACCCAAATTGAACTGTTTTTCGAGAAATGCACTAATTTGCAAATCAATTTGGTTTTGCGCGAGACTCACCTGGAACCCAGCTGAATTCCGAGTTAACAGGTTTCTAACTCTCATGTTTTTCTCGACGATCGATGATTCATTGGAAGCAACCATCCGGCTACCCACTAGAGGTAACTAAATTGGTCAACAGTTGTGTAGACCAGGAATCACATTTAAGACTAGGAAAATTACCTTCCCCAAAACCGTCAGATGTCCCTTTGGACAGTCGATCGACGGCCTCTGAACTCCATGTGCCACACAACTAGTCGTCGATCCCATTAGTTCTGCTTGGTTTTTGATTATGGACACTGATTCCATGATTGTGGGGCTGTACTACGCATGCCGAATTCATTGAATGGCTTTGTCCATGACTTTAGCCATGAAGCCGAACTTATACTAGTCGAGACGTGGGTTCCAGGTGAGTCTCTCGCAAAAACCAAATTGATATGCAAATGAGTGTATTTCTCGAAAACAGTCCAATTTGGGTTCAAGTAGAACATAAGGTTGACGGAAACTCGGGGACTGCGCCTACCTGATGAGCCCCAAGAAGGGCGAAACTGGTCGTGGGCTGTCGAAGAATTTTCAGCAACCTTATGAGTAGTGCATTGCGTATTTACTGACTTGGTCTTCAACAGGCTAACCGAATCTGGATCGTCTAGTGAGCAGAGCTTCTCAAGGATTACCTCTGCAAGGAACGCAACTGCACAACAATTTAACCTGGATAGCTGGGAAGGTGGTCCATTTGAGGGTCGAATTCAAGGAACCGAGCAAAAATGTTCTATTCTGCAAGCTGGAACCGAGTTCAACAGTGAAGTGCGCTCCAGAAGACCAAATTAAAGTGGCCTGTGTTGCGAACCGGCCTCGTCCGATGACAGCCCCTTCAGAAAGAGCATCTGTAACTTAAAAAACGGGCGCTTCACAACGACACTTTAAGATGTATGTAGACTGTTAGAAATGTCCCAATGTAGTGATTGTTGTGTTTTGTGTCAGTCAAGACAAACAAGGGAGTTATAAGGATGAAGATACCGTAGCCCCGTGGTGCAACAATATGGGTTAACACAAACATTCGTTCCAGATCATCGGATAAGTCTGATTGGCTGGTTTTCCAGCCGCATGATTGGTAGGGTGTATCTTGTTTGATAGACGTTGTGGAAGTGTAGAAAACAAGCATTCGATCTTCATCAGGAGGGATTTACCTCAGAGATGCTGTCAGCATGTTCCGGGCCAAACTAGGCCAGAATATTGTTAGCAGGAGTGCCATTTGGTGCATAATATGGAAACTACTAAAGTCGAAGCACAGCGTAGTGGAGCAAGATGTTATAATCCGACGTTTCGGTTGTCATGGTCAACTTTTTTCAAGGATTTCTACAATCAGCTGAATACGAGTCGAGTGTAGCGTCATTTGGGTCCGCTTTCATGTCTTCTGATTGGTGTGTTCCTGAAATCTGTTGGCAGTGATGAGGGCGCGAGCGACCCTTTCTGGCTTGGACTTACTGCACACCTTAGTAGGCATAGTGGCTAGATATTAGGTAGACATCTCGACAATGAAGCATCACAACCAGCAGAACAACGAGCAGGTGCTCATCCTGGTGAAAGTACACACAATCACGCGTGCATGCACACAGAGCTAACACACACACACGCTGGTTGCATCTGACTGTCAATCAGAAGACGGGATGGTGGACCCAAGTGACGCTGTATTTGATTCGTATTCAGTTAACTGTGGAAACCTTGGAAAATGTTGCTCAAGTCAACCGAGACGTTGGATTGTGATATCTTGTTCCACTGCCATTTTTTAACCAAACGTTTCCATATAAAGCCGGTACTGATTCCAGTTTATACTTACTGTAGAGTCAACTTTAACACAGGCCCTAATGAAGACCTGGTAGCTCAAATAACGAATCTATTGTCAAGGTTTCTTGTGATTCGCAGCAGTATGGCATCTGCCTCCACTCTGTTGAATTGTACAATCGTTTTTTCACGTCTGCGTGGATGTACTGAGAACGGCAACAAACTGTGCAACTCATTGTCGATATGAATTGTGTTAGGACACAGGAGTGGATGCGGTTTTCAAGAGATCCAAATATATCGCTCTAGACTGGTCAAAACTGTTTCACAGAGGCTATTCACTTGAATTGTTGTCACTTCAACTTATGGGAGTGAAATTTCAGCACCCTTATTCGTCAATTCCAGGTTCAGTCACTGATGAACAAATCGAATTTTTCCTCCAATATATAAGTCACTTGGCAGGGCTACAGTGTGCAAACCTATCTCGTGTTAGCGCTGCTTCCCTTGGAGAACCGTTGCCTAGTACGAATTTTCAACACTCGCCAGGTTACAAGCCCTTAGTAGTGTGCAAGTACACAGAGTTGGCAACCTGAAACGATATCTTCGATCGATCTACGATAGTTCGGCTTGTATGATCAACGAACCGGTGAGTTCCATCACCCCCAGCGATAGTTTTAGTGTTTTTGGCAGTTCACTCCTGAACAGTGAACAATCGTCCGTCGAATGAAACAGATCTCAGCTCTCGAAAAGTTGCGTTGGCAAATGTTCAACTGCTCATGTTTAACTGTTCATTCCAGAGCGAATGAGCGAAAGAATGCACCAATATCATATCGACTACGTTCTAGAAGAGGAAGCATTTACCGACCTTCTGTTTGACTATTTCGTATTTTGAATATGTTATATCTTGTGCTTCATATCAAATGAGGAAAACTAAACGCAAGTTTGACTTATACTGAACTCAACACATATTTATGTTCAGGATAGAAGTCGATCCTCTGATCGACGAGACATGTACTTGTAGTCTCTAAAATCGGGAAATAGGTGGTACAGTAATAGTCATTTTGTATTGAGTTAGCTTTACTCTTGCACATCGTTAGTCTAAACGTGCTTACCACATTGCTTAAACGGTCTTCAACCATTTTGTTATGTAAACAAATTGCGTCACTGAAGTTCATCGAAGTTCCCAAGCGAAACAGTGCAAGGAAATGATCAAGACAAATTCAACGTGTGAATCAAATGCACATACGAGGAAGTTATCACGTGTTCTACAGCTACCATTCAAATACCTTGTTCTCTTTCTCACCTCAAACACAGTTCCGTTTCAGGGTTTAAAACAAAGATTACATGAGAGAAAACGGCCGTGTCTTGCTGCGAGTTCTGTCTGAATACCTTTTTTTGATTTCACATCAAGGAACGCATGCTTTCGCATTTATCAAATGTACCAAATATCATAGAGCCGACAGACGGGAAAGACCCCAGGATAAGATGAGAGCAGACAATATGTACGTGTCAATTATGAGTAGGATATAAGACACACTGTTGAACAGGTTTCAATGAGAACTAACGATTGATTGCAGAAATCCTTGAAAAAGATTTCCCAGGCAACCGAAACTTCGCACTACGACAACTTATTCCACTATGCTGTGTTTTGTTCTACATCGTTATACATCACATGACGCTCAGTCTTGTTAGCAATCTTTGAGCCGAATTTTGCCTGGAACTTCTAAACTAACGATTTTATTCCCAACTGGAAATGGCAGGAATATCAGCGAAAATGGTGCATCCTTCAGGATAACTATTCGTTTACTGCTAAAGTTAAAGTACACTAGAAACGTTCAATAATGCCAAACTCAAAAGATGCAGTGGTGCACTGACGCACTGGATGGAATGTTCGTTTTCATGCAAATATAAGTGCACAAATTTGAGCACATAAAGTAGGTATTAAGGGTGTTTTGTATGCCCTTTTCTGTATCCACCACAGAACATATGTGAACGAATGTTTAGGTCAACTGTTAAAACAACCAGGTTTTGCCGATTTAATGACGTCCGCGAACGAAATTCCCCATGAATCATAACCTAACTTGGAAAGAGTATTTTTTGAAACATTACTGTACATATGAAAATTTCCTAGGACATTCTGAGCGCACGCGCGCACTTCTTTGGTTCGTATTCCAGCGACTCACCATGAACCCACTGATAAAAATGGGATTTCAAATATTAAATGCCGTGAAGTTTGTGCACAAGCGCAAAATCATTCACAACGATATCGCCGCCAGAAATTGCATGTAAGTTTTACACCCGGACTGGCCACCATCGTGAGGAAAATTCGAGTAACTGAACTCATATGCTGGAATTGGAGCTCTGACTGAGCCCCTTGTAATTAATGGCATGTTGATGTTCTTTAAACTAAAGGTAATTAGAACAGGCTCTCTGGAGATCTGGTTGCGAAGTTATTCATTAAAGCTACTTTCGTTTGACATAAGTAGTATGAGACGATTGCAATTATCCCACTGCAATTGCACCGTACACATGAACTCAGACTAAGCGTTTAGGGTAATTGCTGCTTGAGTGATGGATTGATTGTGTCAGCTTCTGAGAACTATGCCTGCCTAGGGAGCCCCAAATGGGTGATGGGTTATCTGCTTTGGGCTGTCTTACACTATTCAGATAATTTGTTTCTTTGTCACGGGCGGCATGTTTTGCCTGCAGTCAGTTAAAGGGTTTGTAGGATTTCTACTCCATCGCCAATTCAAACAGTGTTTCTCCCGTTCTGTCTTTCTCGTGAGCATAAGAGCACTGGGTTGTATCTGAGGCGTTGAGCCAACCAGAGGCTGGAGATATTCGGCCTTTCGAAGGTATTATTCACATGTATAGTGGGCACTGCTAGACTGCACTGTCAATTAAGCCGAGGTCATATATATCTGATGAGTTAGGTCTGTTCAGATTCACACTCGAATCCAGTGCTATCCACCTACAGCACAGGCTAACCAAAATGAACGAACCAAGACAGGAGAAGGAGCATGATGGAAGTTTAAATATGTGGTTTTCTTCCAGTTACACGAACGCAAACTTACTGTGTTTTCGTCTGTGTTTAAAAGGCCTACCTTGTAGTCAAGCAAGTTTTTTTTATGTACTTTAGTCCATTTTGAGCTACCTATAGAATACTTGAAAGGGTCCTCCATGAATAGGATACCTGAAATTCTATGGAATGTAACAGTAAAAAATGAAAATGCAGTTTTAGTGTTGAAGACACTTGGTCCCACCACATCGACAGTTGAAACGTTACCATAATATAGATCGCTGGGTTAACGGGTAGGTTCAACGAGTAAGTAGATGGGCTTGTAAATTCGCCAGTATCACCTACTTACTTCTGGTGACCTCAACAAGTAGGGAACAAGTGTGAGGTGTTCTCGCCCTCTGGGCAGCTCTGCCATGCACCTCGTGGGCAGTGCGACAGCTGTAGAATTTCGAGATTCCTTGAGTCAAGGTCAGAACAACTGAGATCTTAAAAGTGGACTCGAATGACATGCATCACCTTATTGGACATCTGGGCGTTCGGCGTCACAGTGTGGGAACTTATTACCAGATGTCAGCAGCTATACGAGGAATTCGAAACATCTGAAATGTGGCTACTTTTACCAGCAGGCTACCGCATTTACAAGTGTCCTGATGATTTGTGAGTTGTTCTTAAGGAACCTGACCTGACTCATGGCATTTAGGGCTGCGAATGATACTCAAGTTGATTGAAGTCATTTTGAGCATGTTTACAATGAAAACTGTGCCATTTGATGAAGCGCCTTTCGATTGCTTTTCGTTTTGCAAAAAACTACAGAGAGCACATTTTTATCTAGTTTCCAGGTGGAAAATCATTATGGCCTGTTGGCTAACGGATCCGTCTGCTCGACCTAGTACCACTGATCTTTCAGCTGAATTGACACGCTTTCACTAAGCCCTGTGACGATACGCCATGTAAAAATTACCACAAACGTCCACGTAAAATTCGGTCTCTGTGATCTTATTTGAGATTTTTGGTTAGAAATCCAAAAAATCATGTTTTAAACCTTAGAATATGATGCACACGTGGCCAAAAATAATGAGTAGGCAACTACACTCTGTATTTCTGTGGCTTCAGATCGGTGGAATGAGGCAACATCTTTAGGACTGCATCAATCCTGCAGGTTGCCTTAACCCTTAGTTTACGCGCCTGGTAGGAAATAAGTTTAGGTGTGTCATAACTTGGTGTAATGGAGTGTTCGCCAAATTCTGAGCTTTATCTGTTTTCTATTTCGCGCGGTTGATCCCCATTGCGAGTCATAGCACACCAACTTCGGCACAGTAATTTCTATCTACTGGTAAAATTTCTAGTAGCACGGATAGAAAACAGCTGAACGTTGACCGGCTGCGTGCAGCCAAGATGTACTGATAAAACTGGGAGCAGCACGTCAAGCTTTCCGAACCTAGCAGGTCGCGAGAGTGTCTATATTCTCACGGGATTATACCTAATTTGCTGCGCAACCCGAAAGTCTGTTAATACGTGGAGCTTGCTAAACAGTTGATGCGTTTTGTTTCCGCAAAGTCCTGCTAAGACGCACTCCAGGTGAGCACCACACTTCAAACAAGTTTGTTTCCTTTCAGATCGATATTGCCCAGCTGTCTCGCTAGGGCCTTTCGTGCCACT
The DNA here is from genome assembly GCA_003604175.2 of Clonorchis sinensis. Classification (NCBI taxonomy): domain Eukaryota; kingdom Metazoa; phylum Platyhelminthes; class Trematoda; order Opisthorchiida; family Opisthorchiidae; genus Clonorchis; species Clonorchis sinensis. Next base: position 95,870,259 of record CM030369.1, read on the forward strand.
CGGCTGAAATAAAACACCGTAAGGCGCGTCGTCTACAAAAAGGGAGGAATACATAGGCACTTATTGTCCCCGAATTCTACATTATATTCGTCGTTGCCAGTTGAAGTACACAAGGCTGAAACAGAGTTCTGTAAACTGGGTGATTGGTCTTACATTTGGCACACATAATTGATAAATGTGTCATATTACTGGCTTGGTCATGTGACACCAGCAAATACTAATGACGCATTACTGTTCGCAACGATGGTGATGATGATGATGATGATGATGACGATGATGATGGTCGGATCAGTGCAAGTTAAGTAATATTCCGAGGAACTTAGTTGTCCCTGCAGTTGTCAATTTGGGTAACTTAAATTTAAACCATGCTCCCTTTGTTATTATATATGAGATGTAGAAATTTTTAATTTTGCTGGAGCCGTAGCAAACGTTTGATGAGTTTTAGTGCAGCGAATCCTTGCCATACCATCATATTTTTTAAAATTGGTGATGCTAGGTACAGTGAAGAGCCGAAAGCCGTGCAAAGGCGGTTAGAAACAAGCTTTGACAGTCTGTTCGCCAGTTGGTTGAAGCTGGTGGCAGTGTCATAAATCCACTGCCAAGCTGTATATTTGGGTACAACTTCCAACGGGCAAATATTGGGGAGAGCACACCTATCGTCAGTACAAGTGATCTTTACTCTGAGACGCTTCTATGCGTTTCGTTAACCAGCATATCTCAAAAACACAATTTGTGCTGCATTAACCGCAAATTTAAAAGAGCCGTTTGCCTTAGGTACTTTTGTAATGTCTTTCCAATCACCAGTCCATGAAATTGCTTTCAAAAATAAGCCGCTTTTCTGGTGAATAGAGCAAACACAGGGGGAACGGGATGAACTTCAACGCTGTGGCAGAATACAGAATATCCCTGAAACGACTGAAAGTAAGCGACGGGGAAACATGGGAAAAACAGAACAGTAAGAAGCCACTTAATCGTGGTAAGCGCAAATCGTTTACCAATACCAGGTTTAAATTTTTTTCCGTATTTTCATTTGTTTTACTTTCAAGTCAGAAATCCTATATACCCGTCAAAAAAGCCACTAGCTTAGTCTACAAAATGGAGAGGGTCCTTTAGGCTTGGGATGTGAGCTCTCGAACATGAGTTTCATCAGTCCTAACACCAGTGTTCGATCGACATCCCCTAGAGTTGAGTAGCATGACGGCACCCCAGCTATCATATTTCATTACAGTTCATTACAGTCTGTGAACCTGCCGGGATAAACAGTGCTCCTCCAAAAATGGTGACCAATGAGCTAGGCTCTGAAAAAGCCTCCTAAGCACACAGATGCTCAAAAAACTTAGTTCCGTGCTGTTGCATACGCTCGCTTCGTTTTTTCTAATTTTGCTTCTTTATGGATTGCTAAAGTGACACGACTCAAGGGTGTAATGCAGAGCATCAGTGTTCATATGACTTCTGGGGGCATGAGCGCAAACGGACAGTTAGGGTGTAGACGTTCAAAACAAAACCATTCTCCCTGAGGCGAGTTATGATCATATTGTTCGAGTACTGAAGTTATCAAAAATATATTTGCTTATTACCGGAAGTCTCATGGGAAGTCGAGGGCTAATCGCGATTCCGTGGCGGGGGGGGGGGCTTTTCATAAACCACTTGCATCGTTCACAATAAACAAACAGGCTTGTCAGTAAGAATTTCTGAGTTGTTTGTACAAACCTTTGAAAATAAAAGGGAATAGAACAGTCCAGGGAAAAGTAATGTCGTTACAAGTGTTAAACTCTCCGTATTCTGCTAAAAAAAATCTAAAGTCGATATTTTAGGGTGTTTATGTCGATGCTCCGTTTGACTGAACTAGTTAGACTAACTACTCGTATACCTCACTAAGAACGTTTCACAGTTTGATGTTACGAGTCACATCCAATTAACCAAAAGCGACTGATTGTTATTTAGTGAAATTCCCCAAGCAGACTGAGGCATTTTTTGTGGCAGAACATCCTGATGGATGCTATTTTTGCACTTCCCTGTTTTTTACGGGGTCTACAGATGACGTCAGTAAACGGTTGCGGTTTTATTCATGAAATCATTGCTCCGTCAGTTTTGCTTACATGGTCTGTGTTGTCGGAAATCGAAACTTAGTTAATTTGCTATCTAGACGTAACAGGTTAATCATAAGGTTGCTGAAAACACTTCGAGAGCCAATGGCCGTATTCAACCTTCGTCTACGGCCTTATCAGATAGGTAGAGTCCCTCGAACTTTTGTTTAACTTGAACCCGACCTGTACGGAATTTGCAAAAAATACACTCACCTGCAAAGTGATTTGGTGTTGATTGATACACGGGACAGCTTCTTGCAGAACATTCAGCTGAAAAAGATCATCATAAACGAGAATATCCGGTGGATTCAGTTGATTCCCCCATCAAGACCAAGTTGGTGTGCAAATGAGCGTATCTGGCATTATAAGTTGTTAATTTAAGGACTGCGATTACAGTTAAACTGCACTCAGATATCATTTACCCCAATGGATGATTTCATGTATTCTGCTACCTTACTTGGTGCAAAACTCCTTCTGATTTCTTGGTTGGTTCGATGATAATCAGACAAAACATATTTTCAAATTGAGCGAAACTGTTGACAAATTAGAGGGTTGGGATGTCCGGAGACCACGCCAAGGACAGATCACTAACTGAAAGTCGGAATTGTACACTGAATGTCCAGATGGGGTCTCTCCTTGGGTCTGGATTCATAGGGCCAAAAAGTGTATGCAGCAGAGACGAAAGTATTCTCGTCGAAAGCGGTTAGTGACAATTCGGCAAAATACAATCCAAACGCATGCGATAGAAAAAGATGATACGGAGAACTCGAATAGCGAGTATGAGTTACTAGTACAATGAATACGCACAAAGTTTGGTTTGATTCAAACGCAGATGCATTCACATCAATCCCTCATTAGTCTCTTCGGATACTTTCTGTTTTAACAAGGCGAAATAAATCTGGAAAGAAGACATCTGGATATTTGACACAGAAAAGCTCAAAATCGACAATAATTGTAGTAAACACATAGCTGTGGCAACTTGTCGTATTTCCACAGTGTTGCCGATGAGCGCAGCTAGCTCATGATGGTCACTACTTTTCTACAAATCATGATTGTCGAACAGAACGTTGATCATCATCCCAAAAGCTATTTCATGACAAAAGAAAAATTAACAATGCACACTAAACGAACATTTCATTGCATAGAGGTGCTTCATATTAGTTTGAGAGTGACGGGAATGATGACCGTCCAATTCAGACGGATATGGATCATCATCCCGACATTGTTCGAGTAGCTGATGCACAATAGTTGATGAAAACTTCTCTGACAATGGCCTTGAAAATTCCACACCCTCAAGATGTGAAGATAGGTCCTTTGCATCATCTAGACTAGAGTGACCCGTACATGGAATTTAATCACCAGAAAGGGCTGTTTTATTCCAGGGCAATCTTGATGAGCTAGCAAGTTGTGAGGGAAGGCAAAACTTTAGTTGACAGTTCAGCTGAGTTACGCAACTTAATACAAATTACTTTGCTCTGCATTAGCGTGAATGAAGTGGTCCTTGCGCATTTCAGTCAACACGAACTAAGTAGCTCAACAAGCATCGAAAGGAAATCAAGGCTTTTTAATGATGCAGCCTAGCCCTCATAACTATTAGTTTCAAACTGTCTTCTAGAAGATGACTTTCGCAATTGAAGCTCCTAGTGATTTGAATGGTTAGATCCGTGCCCACGAAATCCATCGCGCGTTGGAGCGACACAGCTAGAGGGATCGGAAAGCTTATATAGTTCTGGCTTTTGTCCTAATCTCAGGAGCCAATATCTGAATACTGAAGTTGAAATTGTTCCTCTGAACGAGAGATCACTACTTACTAAAATGAACATACATGCCTCACCAATCACCGATGGGAGCAGCATGCAACTTAATGTGAATGTTTGAACCACACCGAAGTTGGAGCTTACAGCAATGGGTCTAGCACATACTTCAACCGATTGTTTCAGCCCAGGTTGCAATGCGGTTTCCTGTAATGTCTGCTAATCCCCCTAGTACGTGGAATATCATACCTTAGCAAGACATCCGAGTAACATGTTGCGAGGCACGGTGCGGCATAAGATGTCATCTGATCTAAACGCCGTAAAGTTTGGTCTGACGGGTGCATGTGTCACATGACGGTTGTGATGTGGGAGCGAATTCTAATGAAGAAATACCGTTCGTCGGATAGTGTCAGATACACATAATCTTGAAGAACAACAACACATTATTCGGAGGGGATATTTCCACGCGGTATCCCGGCTTAAACCTTCGGCCAACAGTATCCGGACAGACCACAGACAAATTTGGTTGCAGCTTTTAGTGAGCGGTGTAAGTGTACAGCAACATGGGTTTGTACAATCGTTTTCGTCTCACTTTGGTGTGTACCACGTATCTTGTAGTCCGAGGTAGTCACTGCTGGGTAAGAAAAGCAAACAGTTGAGGCGTCACACACGACTAGAATCAATTCGAATCTTCTTCGAGAAGGCAACCTCCGTTCAGTTGCGTTTCACTGATCAAGCAGAATGTGTACGCTTCGGGAAAACAAAGTGAACAATGTCGAATTCGGAATTGAGACTATAGCACTAATTCGACTGTGGATGATTTTGTATTAAGGTGCGTAACTCAGCTGAATTGTCAAGTAATGTTTTGCATTGCCTCACAACTTGCTAGCACATCAAGTGATATTTTTTCGGTTGACTATCATTGAAAGCTTGCAGGTAATGCGGTGCGGTTAGTTTACAAAACACGTTTGGTTGACACCCCATCCTCCGGCAGCCTCGTGCAGCACATTCAGCTGAACAAGATCATGTTAAACGAGAATTTCGGTCTGATTCAGTTGATTTCCCCATCAAGACGAAGTGGTATGCAAATGAGCGTATCTGGCGTAATAAGCTGTTAATTTGAGGACTGCGATTACAGTTAACCTGCCCTCAGATGTCATTTAGCCATAGGGACGGTTTCATGTATTCTGCTACCTTATTTGGTGCAAAACTCCTTCTGTTTTCCTGGTTATTTCGACGATAATCAGACAAAACATATTTTCAAATTGAGCGAAACTGTTGACAAATTAGAGGGTTGGGATGTCCGGAGACCACGCTAAGGACAGAGCATTAACTGAAAGTCGGAAATGTACACTGACTGTTTAGATGGGGTCTCTCCATGGAGCTGGATTTATAAGGCCAAAAACTGTATATAGCAGAGACGGAAGTATTTTTGCCGTCCCAAGATATATCTCATGACAAAAGAACAATTAACAATGCACATTAGACCAAGATTTCATTGCATAGTCGTGCCTCAAATTTGTTTGAGAGTGACGTGAATGATGACCGTCCAATTCAGGCGGATATGGATAGCTGCGTCCCGATCATCATCCCGACATTGTTCGAGTAGCTGATGCACAATAGTTGATGAAATTTTCTGTGACAATGGCCGTGAGAATTTTACACCCTCATGATGTGAAAATTGGTCCTTTTTCATTTAGTCTAAAGTGACCCGTATTTGGAATTTAACCGCGAGAATGAGCTGAGTTCTTTTTAAGGAAATCTTGTTTTGTTATGCAGCGGATATCCAGTAACAGCCAAATATCCTCGTTGGTCGCTCGTATGAACTCCTCAGTGGGTGCCCTAATGCGCTCGATTGTGATCGGTCATGTGGTTGGTGTTGCAGCATCTTTTATCGGTTGCTGACTGGAAGAAACGCACCATACTGAATGGTCCCCGTTCTCTTAGGATTTTAGACACTGAAATATCTAGTTGACTGGTCGGCATACAACGGACTGATATCTTACCGTCATTCACTGATCATGTTGTCGTTTCGTGACTTGGTTCTCTGTTCTTGCTGTTAATAAGCTTTCATCTAGCTCTTCAAACCGCATTACAGATTCACTCAATCACTCTCCGGCTACCAAACAAACTTTCTTTCTAAACAGTTTCTGTGCACAAAACACAAGTCATTTCACTTAGTTTGATGTCATTCTGAAACTTATACTAATTTTCTAGTATAGTTTTATCTTCAAACTTGCACCGTTTTCAAAAACGACTCGAAAACATTCCCAACCCGCAATTTCGCCTCTATTAATAGATAAGTCCATGGCACTGGAAATTATCTCGCACCAATGCAGTACCTTCAACACAACAAGCATGAGGCATTCTTTGTTCGAGATGGCTCAGTGGTTTGAGCGCGAATTTACTGACCGGAAACCCTGTGGTTCGAATCCAACCTCCATATATCTTGACTGCTGCAGTCTAGGCTTGAGCAATCTGGCAGTATCTTAGCCCTCGTGCATCCTTCGGGTGGCATTGCAGCTAGGCACCGAAAGGGTGTTACTGTAACGATCGTTTCGATTTCTTGAGCAACGAGCACCCAAGTCAGCAACCACACCAGTAAAACTCCGAATGAATGTTTACGCAAATGTGCTGTACTATAAAAATAAAGGTAGTGTCATGGACACAAAATTACAAACCTCAACTGTTTTCGACAAACGGTGAGGTACTCCAAAAGCAAGCGTGGCTGATATGGATCAACAGTCAACGCGTGATCGAAACCGGGTCGCAAACTGATGCATTAAAACAACTCTATAATTGATCGAGGTTTTGGTACGAAAATAGTATAAGAGAAGCGGTAAAAACGATTTTTTGGCAAGAAAATCGGGAAATACAAATGTTTTTGTCAAACTGAAATACAGTTCAATTATACCAAAAGGAAAAAGGGCGTCCGTTTGAATTGTTAATCGGCAAGTTAGTCATTCAAGATGGGAGGCAATTTTAAAGATATGCATAGTTGGAACAGTTACAGCTCAACGGTTTTTAATTTTTGTCCAAAAATTTACCAGCTCTGAAAGAAATGTTCTTCTCACCTGACTCACCCGACTGCTCTCAATTCCGTGGGAAACTAACGGATTAACTCAACTTCTATTTTGTCGTCACATTTGGCCGAAACCAATCATGTCATCGACAAAGCGCAAGTCTTCACTATCATATACCTGGCACCTCTGAACCGATCACGATTGGTACGATCCAAACTAGTATCGATCGCAGAGGCAATTGGAATCCGACTGCTGGATCCACAACTTTGTGTCCAAAAGAATATTGTGCGACCTCTGAACTTGAACTGGCCTGCGAAAATCCGGTCCCACAAGCCTGTCTGACATTGACGTCACCCACCTGATTCCGTGACCCATTGGCCTACTCCTCATCCAACCCACTTCCTTTGACTTCTCTTTCACTACAGTGTATGTACTCCCGCTTTTTAACCTTTGTCACGTGATTTCTGGTATCATATAAATTTGTGATGTATTAGCGAAGATCACAGGAAGAAGCAAGCTTTGATCGCTTCCTTCATTGTTCTATTTTGTCGTTTACCATCCAGCTTAGACCACCTCGCTAGAAGTGGAAGAGGTTCGTCAATTGAAACTTCTCCCGGTTAAAACGGAGAATGGTAATAAGTGTGGTCAGCAAGACCACGTAAGTTGTTTACCGCGTCCCATCAAAAGCGATGCTAAACGTCTGGATGCCCTTTACACTGTGATCATTTTGGGAAAGCGTATTTGCCGTGATTAGTGCAATTTGCCCATACAGGTCTAGGTCACACGTTGGTTTTGGAGTCAAACAAGTGCTTTGATTTTTCTTCAATATCGAAGTCTTTTACCGTTCCCCTAGTTAGTGTTTCCTTACATGGAGAAACTCAGGGTCGGCATGTTGGACTCTGAAGTAAAAAGCCATTTGATCCCAATAAGCTACCCTCATTTCTCACTGGGAGAATGTGCCTCTAAACTAAGCTTGCCTTTAGTTGACCAGTTCATATTTTGCAGGACGTATACCCGCATAGGCTAACCCACAAGAAGTATACCAATAAGATTCACACGGTCACCGACAGTTCTACCTCCATAAATCTCGAGGAACTGCAGGGACGAATGGTAAAATGTGGAAGTCTCCGACCCATTTCCAGTAGACTTTCCGTCCATCCGTCTCAGTGCTGGATGTTATGACCCGAATCATGCTTTCTGCTGCATCACAACTCGACAACAATAGTCGTGTGTGTGTGGCAAGATTGCTAATCTTGAACCTCACAGAAGCCCTTGGCAACACAGGAACATGCTGTCCAAGGTCTTTATTATCATGTGATCAATCTGCTTGTATAAATGTGAGGATCAGGATGATTAATTGCTTCATTTTTGAACCACAGTCTTTCTCCGAATTCAAGAGTACTGTAGTAATTTCGTTATTTCATCGTTCACCATGTCCCCTATTTCTCACGTATCGAAGTGTCTGGACGGTTTTGTCCGTCTTTCACCTGTCGTACTACGTAATTCCTCCAAACCCTGTACAGCTGAAAGCCAGATCATCACTGAATCTATCTTGAATTGTATGTTAGATGATTTCATATTATTCTCTGTTCTAAACATACTACTCATGTCTGTGATGAAATAAAGCACCTTTCTTTTGTATCTCTGTTTCTTAGATTTTCTTCTGTCCAGAGTGACCTCACTGAAATGCTCGTTAAGAAATTTGTCCCCCACCCCCACAATCCCGTATAGCGCCTTTGCTTAGTTTCTCGGACTTGGATAGAATGACTCTATCTTTTTATTCCATTTTCTCGAGCTGATTTCCAAGTTCAGCGGACTTTTCTGTCTGTTTCATTCTGCTTCACAAATTATCCAACACCTTATAGCTAGTGGTAAATATTCATAGGAATGTTTCCGCGTGATTAAGATCATCCTTTGAAATATGGTCTTCGGAGTATCATTCCACGCTGGCATACGAGATTAGAATTTAAGGTCATTTGTGCAGCACTTCTGTACTGTACTGCATACAATCTACTCGTGTGTCTTTGGCAGTAATCTCGATTTTGTACCTGTGGTTTATGCGACATGTGGCCCCTGTTTTATAAGTTCTACCTGTTGAGATTGTGACCTGTGAAAGTGAACTTGGAATGTCAGTTTCGTGCATGCATAAATCCAGTATCTCCTTGGCGTGGATTTTCTGTCTTGTACGTTCGTGGTTAATTTTCCCAGTTGTTCAGTTGACCAAAGAGCTTTTTCATGTTGTTAATGCACCCATCATCCAAGCAGCCGATTGTTTACATACAAACGTTGATGGTTTGCATCTTCACTTTCGGGAAGGAATCACATAACAAATTTTGAATGTTTGGAAATCCGGAATTTTCGAAACCGGTTCTGTGTAAACAAGCCTGGGCCGTTATTAATATACACGTATTTGATATTGAGCGTTTTGGTTTTTACGCAGCTACATCCTCGTAGCCAGCATTGATTCATGCATTAGGCTTAATCAGTAGGTTGTTCACCCAGGTAGATAGATAGGTCTCAGTAGGACCATTAAGACTGTTCTGTGTCACATGTGTGTGGAGGGTGAGTGTCGCTAAAGCCTGTGCGATCAGACGAATGGTCATGCATCACGGGCCAATTAGTCTGTCTTACAACGCGCCGTGAGTCACGATTTTTCTGTGATGAAATATCTCATTGAGCAATAGTTTGGCCTGCAGTTATTTGAGGCTCGTTGACTAGTCTGCTAGTGACAAACTAGTCTATCGACGGGTTGTCAAGACAATGAATTATCAAGCGATAACTTGGTCCTGTGGCAAAGTAGTCTAGAAGCAAACTGGCTTACAGTGAACTACTGGAGTACCCACCTGCTGTCAAAGCGCCATTACTCCTAGCAAACCTAGCTCACGCTTCTCACACGTGCACAGCTTAAATTGGCTAATGCGAAATTGAATACGGATATGCTGTGAGATATAGGAAGGATACTGAATAGTTTGAGCATACGTGCACTTGCAGCTCCCTTGAAGTGCATTTTTGGGTGCTTGGATCGTAGAAGTTGCCAGAGACCTAGAAAGAATAAATGTAGCTAGAGGTAGACATGGTCTAAATTAGTAATAACCACGTGTAGATTGGCTATCACTCCTGGGAAGATTCGTGAAGTAAAGTGTGCGATAACAACAGTGAAATTTGCGGATATGGAAGGAGGAACGGGACTCGTAAGAGTATACTGACCGCACGTTATTCATAGGTGACGACAGTATGCCCAACAAAAAGATTTAAAATAATTGTGAAGAAATCAAGTGGAACTAGTTCTTTCAGTCTGCTAGAAATTGTCATGTAGGTTCGAACTGAGCCACGAACCTGATTCCGGACAAAGCGTTATTGGTTGTATACGCAGTCCTGCGGTTACGTAAGGATAAGATTATTATTGCAGTTTATTCTGATCACCAGACAGAGGTCAGCGTGAGTACCACTTAGCTGCCAACAGTATTCATTAATCCAGACAAAGATTGGCACTAGCAGTTCACCAAGTGCAGGCGATGGATTAATATAGATAGGTTCTTTGCGAACCCCCGGTCGTGGGGATGTAGCTCAGTGGTAGAGCGCTTGCTTCGCATGTAAGAGGCCCCGGGTTCGAACCCCGGCATCTCCACAGACTTTTACACAACAACGTCCCAATCCAACACACATGCCCAAATAAAAACTACCGATTGTTTACCAAGCTCTTCTGAAACCGGATGTTGTTCAAGCTTAGGAGCTGAGGGCACCGATCAAACTTACATCGTGTGGCGAGTGGCCCGGTCCTTGTCCATTCCGTTCGCCATTCACATTATTTTCCCATAAGGATGTGGTCGACCCCCGCGTGTGTAGTCCAACGTTGAACAGTAGTGCAGCGGATTGCGCATTTCAGTCAACACGAACTAAGTAGCTCAACAAGCATCGAAAGGAAATCAAGGCTTTTTAATGATGCAGCCTAGCCCCTCATAACTATTAGTTTCAAACTGTCTTCTAGAAGATGACTTTCGCAATTGAAGCTCCTAGTGATTTGAATGGTTAGATCCGTGCCCACGAAATCCATCGCGCGTTGGAGCGACACAGCTAGAGGGATCGGAAAGCTTATATAGTTCTGGCTTTTGTCCTAATCTCAGGAGCCAATATCTGAATACTGAAGTTGAAATTGTTCCTCTGAACGAGAGATCACTACTTACTAAAATGAACATACATGCCTCACCAATCACCGATGGGAGCAGCATGCAACTTAATGTGAATGTTTGAACCACACCGAAGTTGGAGCTTACAGCAATGGGTCTAGCACATACTTCAACCGATTGTTTCAGCCCAGGTTGCAATGCGGTTTCCTGTAATGTCTGCTAATCCCCCTAGTACGTGGAATATCATACCTTAGCAAGACATCCGAGTAACATGTTGCGAGGCACGGTGCGGCATAAGATGTCATCTGATCTAAACGCCGTAAAGTTTGGTCTGACGGGTGCATGTGTCACATGACGGTTGTGATGTGGGAGCGAATTCTAATGAAGAAAATACCGTTCGTCGGATAGTGTCAGATACACATAATCTTGAAGAACAACAACACATTATTCGGAGGGGATATTTCCACGCGGTATCCCGGCTTAAACCTTCGGCCAACAGTATCCGGACAGACCACAGACAAATTTGGTTGCAGCTTTTAGTGAGCGGTGTAAGTGTACAGCAACATGGGTTTGTACAATCGTTTTCGTCTCACTTTGGTGTGTACCACGTATCTTGTAGTCCGAGGTAGTCACTGCTGGGTAAGAAAAGCAAACAGTTGAGGCGTCACACACGACTAGAATCAATTCGAATCTTCTTCGAGAAGGCAACCTCCGTTCAGTTGCGTTTCACTGATCAAGCAGAATGTGTACGCTTCGGGAAAACAAAGTGAACAATGTCGAATTCGGAATTGAGACTATAGCACTAATTCGACTGTGGATGATTTTGTATTAAGGTGCGTAACTCAGCTGAATTGTCAAGTAATGTTTTGCATTGCCTCACAACTTGCTAGCACATCAAGTGATATTTTTTCGGTTGACTATCATTGAAAGCTTGCAGGTAATGCGGTGCGGTTAGTTTACAAAACACGTTTGGTTGACACCCCATCCTCCGGCAGCCTCGTGCAGCACATTCAGCTGAACAAGATCATGTTAAACGAGAATTTCGGTCTGATTCAGTTGATTTCCCCATCAAGACGAAGTGGTATGCAAATGAGCGTATCTGGCGTAATAAGCTGTTAATTTGAGGACTGCGATTACAGTTAACCTGCCCTCAGATGTCATTTAGCCATAGGGACGGTTTCATGTATTCTGCTACCTTATTTGGTGCAAAACTCCTTCTGTTTTCCTGGTTATTTCGACGATAATCAGACAAAACATATTTTCAAATTGAGCGAAACTGTTGACAAATTAGAGGGTTGGGATGTCCGGAGACCACGCTAAGGACAGAGCATTAACTGAAAGTCGGAAATGTACACTGACTGTTTAGATGGGGTCTCTCCATGGAGCTGGATTTATAAGGCCAAAAACTGTATATAGCAGAGACGGAAGTATTTTTGCCGTCCCAAGATATATCTCATGACAAAAGAACAATTAACAATGCACATTAGACCAAGATTTCATTGCATAGTCGTGCCTCAAATTTGTTTGAGAGTGACGTGAATGATGACCGTCCAATTCAGGCGGATATGGATAGCTGCGTCCCGATCATCATCCCGACATTGTTCGAGTAGCTGATGCACAATAGTTGATGAAATTTTCTGTGACAATGGCCGTGAGAATTTTACACCCTCATGATGTGAAAATTGGTCCTTTTTTCATTTAGTCTAAAGTGACCCGTATTTGGAATTTAACCGCGAGAATGAGCTGAGTTCTTTTTAAGGAAATCTTGTTTTGTTATGCAGCGGATATCCAGTAACAGCCAAATATCCTCGTTGGTCGCTCGTATGAACTCCTCAGTGGGTGCCCTAATGCGCTCGATTGTGATCGGTCATGTGGTTGGTGTTGCAGCATCTTTTATCGGTTGCTGACTGGAAGAAACGCACCATACTGAATGGTCCCCGTTCTCTTAGGATTTTAGACACTGAAATATCTAGTTGACTGGTCGGCATACAACGGACTGATATCTTACCGTCATTCACTGATCATGTTGTCGTTTCGTGACTTGGTTCTCTGTTCTTGCTGTTAATAAGCTTTCATCTAGCTCTTCAAACCGCATTACAGATTCACTCAATCACTCTCCGGCTACCAAACAAACTTTCTTTCTAAACAGTTTCTGTGCACAAAACACAAGTCATTTCACTTAGTTTGATGTCATTCTGAAACTTATACTAATTTTCTAGTATAGTTTTATCTTCAAACTTGCACCGTTTTCAAAAACGACTCGAAAACATTCCCAACCCGCAATTTCGCCTCTATTAATAGATAAGTCCATGGCACTGGAAATTATAAATACCGTGGCACTGGAAATTATCTCGCACCAATGCAGTACCTTCAACACAACAAGCATGAGGCATTCTTTGTTCGAGATGGCTCAGTGGTTTGAGCGCGAATTTACTGACCGGAAACCCTGTGGTTCGAATCCAACCTCCATATATCTTGACTGCTGCAGTCTAGGCTTGAGCAATCTGGCAGTATCTTAGCCCTCGTGCATCCTTCGGGTGGCATTGCAGCTAGGCGCCGAAAGGGTGTTACTGTAACGATCGTTTCGATTTCTTGAGCAACGAGCACCCAAGTCAGCAACCACACCAGTAAAACTCCGAATGAATGTTTACGCAAATGTGCTGTACTATAAAAATAAAGGTAGTGTCATGGACACAAAATTACAAACCTCAACTGTTTTCGACAAACGGTGAGGTACTCCAAAAAGCAAGCGTGGCTGATATGGATCAACAGTCAACGCGTGATCGAAACCGGGTCGCAAACTGATGCATTAAAACAACTCTATAATTGATCGAGGTTTTGGTACGAAAATAGTATAAGAGAAGCGGTAAAAACGATTTTTTTGGCAAGAAAATCGGGAAATACAAATGTTTTTGTCAAACTGAAATACAGTTCAATTATACCAAAAGGAAAAAGGGCGTCCGTTTGAATTGTTAATCGGCAAGTTAGTCATTCAAGATGGGAGGCAATTTTAAAGATATGCATAGTTGGAACAGTTACAGCTCAACGGTTTTTAATTTTTGTCCAAAAATTTACCAGCTCTGAAAGAAATGTTCTTCTCACCTGACTCACCCGACTGCTCTCAATTCCGTGGGAAACTAACGGATTAACTCAACTTCTATTTTGTCGTCACATTTGGCCGAAACCAATCATGTCATCGACAAAGCGCAAGTCTTCACTATCATATACCTGGCACCTCTGAACCGATCACGATTGGTACGATCCAAACTAGTATCGATCGCAGAGGCAATTGGAATCCGACTGCTGGATCCACAACTTTGTGTCCAAAAGAATATTGTGCGACCTCTGAACTTGAACTGGCCTGCGAAAAATCCGGTCCCACAAGCCTGTCTGACATTGACGTCACCCACCTGATTCCGTGACCCATTGGCCTACTCCTCATCCAACCCACTTCCTTTGACTTCTCTTTCACTACAGTGTATGTACTCCCGCTTTTTAACCTTTGTCACGTGATTTCTGGTATCATATAAATTTGTGATGTATTAGCGAAGATGAACAATCACAGGAAGCAAGCTTTGATCGCTTCCTTCATTGTTCTATTTTGTCGTTTACCATCCAGCTTAGACCACCTCGCTAGAAGTGGAAGAGGTTCGTCAATTGAAACTTCTCCCGGTTAAAACGGAGAATGGTAATAAGTGTGGTCAGCAAGACCACGTAAGTTGTTTACCGCGTCCCATCAAAAGCGATGCTAAACGTCTGGATGCCCTTTACACTGTGATCATTTTGGGAAAGCGTATTTGCCGTGATTAGTGCAATTTGCCCATACAGGTCTAGGTCACACGTTGGTTTTTGGAGTCAAACAAGTGCTTTGATTTTTCTTCAATATCGAAGTCTTTTACCGTTCCCCTAGTTAGTGTTTCCTTACATGGAGAAACTCAGGGTCGGCATGTTGGACTCTGAAGTAAAAAGCCATTTGATCCCAATAAGCTACCCCTCATTTCTCACTGGGAGAATGTGCCTCTAAACTAAGCTTGCCTTTAGTTGACCAGTTCATATTTTGCAGGACGTATACCCGCATAGGCTAACCCACAAGAAGTATACCAATAAGATTCACACGGTCACCGACAGTTCTACCTCCATAAATCTCGAGGAACTGCAGGGACGAATGGTAAAATGTGGAAGTCTCCGACCCATTTCCAGTAGACTTTCCGTCCATCCGTCTCAGTGCTGGATGTTATGACCCGAATCATGCTTTCTGCTGCATCACAACTCGACAACAATAGTCGTGTGTGTGTGGCAAGATTGCTAATCTTGAACCTCACAGAAGCCCTTGGCAACACAGGAACATGCTGTCCAAGGTCTTTATTATCATGTGATCAATCTGCTTGTATAAATGTGAGGATCAGGATGATTAATTGCTTCATTTTTGAACCACAGTCTTTCTCCGAATTCAAGAGTACTGTAGTAATTTCGTTATTTCATCGTTCACCATGTCCCCTATTTCTCACGTATCGAAGTGTCTGGACGGTTTTGTCCGTCTTTCACCTGTCGTACTACGTAATTCCTCCAAACCCTGTACAGCTGAAAGCCAGATCATCACTGAATCTATCTTGAATTGTATGTTAGATGATTTCATATTATTCTCTGTTCTAAACATACTACTCATGTCTGTGATGAAATAAAGCACCTTTCTTTTGTATCTCTGTTTCTTAGATTTTCTTCTGTCCAGAGTGACCTCACTGAAATGCTCGTTAAGAAATTTGTCCCCCACCCCCACAATCCCGTATAGCGCCTTTGCTTAGTAGGTAATGAGTGACAATTAGAAAACACATATCTTCAATCGGGAAACAGAGTTTGCGATCTCATTCTTCAATAGACAAGTCCACGGTCTATCAACTATCACATCCTCCGCGAGGATTGAGGGCAGATACAGAGCCATATCAGTTTCTGTCCGGAATTCTTTATCCGACTGAAATCGATCTACGCCGAAAGGTCGAGAAGCACTGTACAGCTGTTTGATCTTTGTCTGGATTCACCAACAGTGCGCATCTCGCGAAGCTCAAAGGAGATCCGAGACCTCGTGGTTAGCTGTTTCAGTCTATGCCGTTCAGTGTGGATGCACTGATCAGCAGTGCGATTAAATCGCACAGGCTTTAGCGACACTCACCCTCCACACACATGTGACACAGAACAGTCTTAATGGTCCTACTGAGACCTATCTATCTACCTGGGTGAACAACCTACTGATTAAGCCTAATGCATGAATCAATGCTGGCTACGAGGATGTAGCTGCGTAAAAAACCAAAACGCTCAATATCAAATACGTGTATATTAATAACGGCCCAGGCTTGTTTACACAGAACCGGTTTCGAAAATTCCGGATTTCCAAACATTCAAAATTTGTTATGTGATTCCTTCCCGAAAGTGAAGATGCAAACCATCAACGTTTGTATGTAAACAATCGGCTGCTTGGATGATGGGTGCATTAACAACATGAAAAAGCTCTTTGGTCAACTGAACAACTGGGAAAATTAACCACGAACGTACAAGACAGAAAATCCACGCCAAGGAGATACTGGATTTATGCATGCACGAAACTGACATTCCAAGTTCACTTTCACAGGTCACAATCTCAACAGGTAGAACTTATAAAACAGGGGCCACATGTCGCATAAACCACAGGTACAAAATCGAGATTACTGCCAAAGACACACGAGTAGATTGTATGCAGTACAGTACAGAAGTGCTGCACAAATGACCTTAAATTCTAATCTCGTATGCCAGCGTGGAATGATACTCCGAAGACCATATTTCAAAGGATGATCTTAATCACGCGGAAACATTCCTACGAATATTTACCACTAGCTATAAGGTGTTGGATAATTTGTGAAGCAGAATGAAACAGACAGAAAAGTCCGCTGAACTTGGAAATCAGCTCGAGAAAATGGAATAAAAAGATAGAGTCATTCTATCCAAGTCCGAGAAACTAAGCAAAGGCGCTATACGGGATTGTGGGGGTGGGGGACAAATTTCTTAACGAGCATTTCAGTGAGGTCACTCTGGACAGAAGAAAATCTAAGAAACAGAGATACAAAAGAAAGGTGCTTTATTTCATCACAGACATGAGTAGTATGTTTAGAACAGAGAATAATATGAAATCATCTAACATACAATTCAAGATAGATTCAGTGATGATCTGGCTTTCAGCTGTACAGGGTTTGGAGGAATTACGTAGTACGACAGGTGAAAGACGGACAAAACCGTCCAGACACTTCGATACGTGAGAAATAGGGGACATGGTGAACGATGAAATAACGAAATTACTACAGTACTCTTGAATTCGGAGAAAGACTGTGGTTCAAAAATGAAGCAATTAATCCGATGCACCAAACACGGCTTAGCAACGGAGTGGGTAGTGGGGCCGAAATTGCTGACGACCGGATAACCGCCATTGGCTGTACAGAACGAACAAGTGAACGACCATAATTGGCCATTTAGTCATCCTATATATTTACGCAGAGGCTCTGTATGTTTGTCCTGACAGTACAGCCGTATCCTGAGCTCTCTGTCTTCTCCCTATCGCATAGTCTGGCAGGCTCAGTGCAGCCGTAACCAATAGACGGCCACCCACGATAAAACAACCGTGGACTTGTCTTTTGCAGAATACGATCGCAAACACTGTTTCCCGATTGATGATATGTGTTATCTGATTGTCACCCACTACTTTGCTTTGCATTAGCATGAATGAATTGGTACGGAGCTAGCAGTGGAGAAAATGTCTCCCAGTAGATTGGAGGTGGCAGTCATTGTCTGAGTCGTAATCACAACGCTGTTCATTGTCATACCATTATGAATAAAGCATACAGCGTTAAATTAGCCCAGTTTGTTTCTATCGTTCCAAGACGTTAAGGATGTTGCCAAGTGTGAGGTCAGAGGGATTAAGGATGAACAGGCCTCTCAGACACGACACTGATGCTGTAGGAGACAATTTCAACTTCACAACCAAAATACTCCGGATTAGCCCCATTTGGAGTGCGGTGATCTTCGTGGTATGGTGGGTTTCAGCTGCGGCGAGATGAGCGGCAAACTGTTTCTCCACTGCCTGAAGTGCTCGGCAATCGCAATCATGTTGACCACAAATGGCATCAAGCCAAATGTTTTGCAACAGTGAGAGCGGCCTCCGGTCTTTCGGTATCGCATAGCTTTGGGCTTGAGCAGTGTTGGGCAAAAATGAAGACAGGTGATTCATGTATTTTTCCATCAACCTATTTCAGTGATTCTCGTTTCACGGTCATCTCTGCATTGACGTGGGCATCAAACGAGCGCCGGTCGTTGGGGATGTAGCTCAGTGGTAGAGCGCTTGCTTCGCATGTAAGAGGCCCCGGGTTCGAACCCCGGCATCTCCACAGACTTTTACACAACAACGTCCCAATCCAACACACATGCCCAAATAAAAACTACCGATTGTTTACCAAGCTCTTCTGAAACCGGATGTTGTTCAAGCTTAGGAGCTGAGGGCACCGATCAAACTTACATCGTGTGGCGAGTGGCCCGGTCCTTGTCCATTCCGTTCGCCATTCACATTATTTTCCCATAAGGATGTGGTCGACCCCCGCGTGTGTAGTCCAACGTTGAACAGTAGTGCAGCGGATTGCGCATTTCAGTCAACACGAACTAAGTAGCTCAACAAGCATCGAAAGGAAATCAAGGCTTTTTAATGATGCAGCCTAGCCCCTCATAACTATTAGTTTCAAACTGTCTTCTAGAAGATGACTTTCGCAATTGAAGCTCCTAGTGATTTGAATGGTTAGATCCGTGCCCACGAAATCCATCGCGCGTTGGAGCGACACAGCTAGAGGGATCGGAAAGCTTATATAGTTCTGGCTTTTGTCCTAATCTCAGGAGCCAATATCTGAATACTGAAGTTGAAATTGTTCCTCTGAACGAGAGATCACTACTTACTAAAATGAACATACATGCCTCACCAATCACCGATGGGAGCAGCATGCAACTTAATGTGAATGTTTGAACCACACCGAAGTTGGAGCTTACAGCAATGGGTCTAGCACATACTTCAACCGATTGTTTCAGCCCAGGTTGCAATGCGGTTTCCTGTAATGTCTGCTAATCCCCCTAGTACGTGGAATATCATACCTTAGCAAGACATCCGAGTAACATGTTGCGAGGCACGGTGCGGCATAAGATGTCATCTGATCTAAACGCCGTAAAGTTTGGTCTGACGGGTGCATGTGTCACATGACGGTTGTGCTATGGCAGGGACCTTGAATGAAAAGATAATATTTTGTCGAACAGGGTCAAGTACACATAATCTTGAAGAACAACAACACATTAGTCGGATCGGAATTTTTCACGCAGTATTCCGGCTTAAACCAAGTAATGACAGCGAGATGCGTGTACTTTCTGTTGCCTTTGATTTGCTTGTATATAATTGATCAGTTCGTACTCACCTCGTGGACCCAGTGATCCACGAATACCTGAGTATGCCACTGGAAGATGATATGGGGATATGTGATTCGAGAGAACAAACACCGTAGGAATGCAGGCCGTGGAGTAAACAACCCATAAATTTAGGTTCATCTGCACACTACGGACAGCATCATGTTGTTGACACTACTTGCGAGTAGTCACGAATAAAGCACAACTTTCAATTGTTTGGAAGGCATTTGGAGCCAATCGACGGGTCGTTATTTGGGAACTTTGAACCACTGAGTCCAGAACCTCGAGATTGACGTAACTAAGGACATGTTAACACGTCCTTTAGGTTCGTGACTGATGCACGTAAAAGGCACAGTTATAGGCATAACACATGTTAAAAACAATGAGAAGTGATAATGGCTAGTCTGAGGCAAGTCCGACGGAAGACAAATTTTGAATCAACATATTTTATGTACGAAAAATTTGCTGTCTCAGCTTTGTAAGAAACACCTTGCTGAACGTTAGCACGCCAGGATTTTAGTCGCACAACAGAACGGTGGACAATTTTCTGGGATCAACCGAATGACCAGTCGTCAGCAAGTGTCGTGCTATGTTGGGTTCGTGGTTGTAGACTGGCGAGTAGGTGATTGTTGTCTCTTCGTGCGCACCAGGTAGTTTGATGTGTGTTCAGTCATCCTTTGAGGGAGACGGCGGTCTGTTCTGCCAGTATGTCACCACGAATACAGGCGGACTGACAGATAACATGGGCTGCAGAAATACCCATCTCTCGAGATTGGGTTGCATGATGGACTAGGCTAACCATCGTTTTTCCGGCCGGAGAGGTTTGGTGTATAGCGGCAGTCCGTTGCCGTCCAAAACTTACAAATATATGTCCGTCTTTATGTGTTAATTCCAACAAAACCTCCTTTTTGCTGGTGGGGTCCGGGTTCGCGTTAGTTCTTTTGGGCTGTGTATTCGGACCTCAGCACTAGCCTCGGACAAGTATTCATCCCTGTTCATTGTTGTTTCATGTGCTATGCCCGTGTATCTGTGTTCTACGCAAACGATACACGATCGTAAACAAATGCTAACATAACGTCAATTAGTTTTCTCACGGTTCTGATTGTGAGGTCATTGTTTCAGAAAAGTTTGGAAAACCATCGGCAGATTTATTGCTTTGTGGCCAGCAATAAATCTGCCGGTTGTTTTTCAAATCTTTCTAAAAGGGAAACAAAACCTTCCAGTGAATCCATCTTAAATAACTGGATTCCTTTCATTCACAATGCTTCTTGGGATGGTCAGAATTACAAGTTGCAAATTAATTGCCCAGTATGTGTTGTTTGATAATGAAGTTTGGACCAAGTTCATCGATGCACCGGATGCACCGAATAGTGGAAACGGTTATGTTCGGCTATATCAGTTTTAAAAATGTGAGTCATCGATTAACTTGGATGGGGGCGGGGGTGGTCCGGTGACTGACTGTCTTTCATTTTTCATCTGCCTAATAAAAGACTCCAAAACAATCCATTCATGTTATAGGGTGCTGGGTAGAAAAATGGTTTCCAAAAATATTCAGGTGGCATGCGTTTTCTCCGTGGTTAGCAATTAGGCTCTGGACACTTGTCCGATCACATGTAGCATTCTACCCTGAGGACTAAACTGACACATAACTTCCAACTTAACTTTTCAACCATTCTGAAAAGCCTTGGAACTGATCAAAAACTCATCATTCCAGAAGTCTACCAGATCAGATTCCCTCGAAGTACTCCAGTTTCGCCACCTGCTTTATTACATAATGCGTTACCCTTTATCCACAGTAGAAACACCGTATGGGCCCCTGTAACTCGAAACCGGGACAGCACAGATTGACTTCACCTCAATTTTGGACTACCTGTCACATTCCGGCAATGCTCATGGATCATTTCAAGAGTTCGCTGAAGTGTTTGCGTCATATATTTATTAGTTCTGCAGCTGACGCCAGGTGAATTAGCATCCAGAAGTGCTTGTAATGATTTGGTGCATTGAAGGTTGATTGTTTTTAATTGCTGAAGTGTTTAGACTACCAGTCGGGATGTCGCTGGTTCGAAACTCCCTGGAATTTCGTGGGGTGTGCACTAGTGATAATTCTCAACAAGAAAGCAGCAACTGTACAATATTCTTCGGCTTTTCAGCATAGATTGGCTTCGCCTAGAAGAAGGAACTTCCAGTAAAAATTCCCAACTCTCATCCTAATGCGAACAAACATAAAATTTAAAACGCTGCATTCCATTATTCCGTTTCATGGGGAAATAAGCAAGGTGACATAAGTCGGCACATGTCAACGTTGGCTTCAACATTTTTGTCCAGAGTTGTATACAGCTTGGTGAGCACACAGAACGTAAGGTTGATGAAACTCGGGGACTCCGTATAACCAATTGGCTTCAAGGATGCTGAAACCAACAGCTGGCTATCGGTGAGTTTTCAGCAGCCTTATGAGTAGTGTCGTACCAAGGAAATACGCCACAATATCTCCAATATGGTGTCAACTGAAACACTGGGCTACCATTGTAGCACGTTCGGCGCAGAATTACATAAACAGGAGTATCCCCTGAGTCTCTTGTTAACCCCAATGCACTTTAAAATGAGTGTATTTCGCAATTTGGTTTCATCAACTGCGGAACGCAACACGTGCTACATCTATGTGGTGAGAGCATAGCAGCAAGAAGAGAAAGAGACCGTATTGTTTTACACGACTGGAGGGTTGTATGGTCAGTTCCAGCGTAACTAAAACTTTCTGCACACATAAAGCTGGCGTTCTGCAGTTGATCAGTACGGGTTCACTAAATGCTAACAATCTCGGATTTAAATCACGCAACAAGACCGGGAATGAACTGTTAGGGACACATAGACGATTTATACGATGTCAAGCGGTCGATGAACCCGGAATCCGTGTGATCGATTGAAGTCTCTCACGTCTGAGTACCTTCCAGAAAGTTGGTTGCGAGCCAGCCGGGCACAACAGTACATAATAAGTTTTGTTCTATCCACTGCTAATCCTAAAGGCGGTTTAATTGCTTAGTCATGTGACTTCGAATATCATTCAGTCTTCTCCCTTTACTCAGGCGGGTAAGGGAAACAGCCAATTAACTCAATGGACGGGATAAGCCAGGCCATTCGAATTAACTCCAGCTTTCATGTGTACGAAGCATACGGACAAAATTTTGGTAGCCTCCAACGGAGAATGCAAATTACTCGCGGTTCTGGTTCACTCTGTTAGTTGAACCCTTTAAAGAATGATAAGTTGGTTTGTTCTAAGCATGAATAGTATCTCAATTTAAATTTGTCCTCACGACAACAGTAAGCTGTAAGTGGGAACCATGTTGGATGTCTGCTGTACATGAGGGTAAGCCTACTAACCTTCTTAATAATTAGAAGTAACTGGGTAGGAAAATCGAACCATTAGAAGGATGACATGACATCCACGGATGATGTTGAGTGGTACCATCAAGTGCGTCGATAACAATCCGTTGTATGCGGTGAAAACCAGATTTGATGTACTATTTAGCTCAATGGAGCTGCGATCTTTGTTGTACGGTGCTTGCTGCAGTGTCCCAAAGAATAGAAAGCTACCGAGGGTTACTTCGGTCAATAATAGATATTAATATTTAGTGACAGTTTACTCATTTGGACGAACTTCGAAGCTTTTCAAGTGACAATTTAGGGAACTTCCTCAGAGGTAACATCCCTCACATGGAAACAACCTGGCCACCCACTAATCGTGGATGCCCCGTTTTTGAGAGGCATGTCGTATTCCGAGGATGCACCGAACGCTTGAGACTCAAGCTCTTCTAATTTTCCGCGTCAGTTCTACTAATCCTACCGGGTAGGAGGTTTTCATGAGCAGACCCACTTTTTTGCAATTTGAGAGTATTAGATTAGGTTTATTGTAGGGGAAAGCAATTCACAGTCTTTTTTAGCGGTCAATAATTAGTGGTCAAAACGGCATCCATTGTACGTGTGTCTGATTTGCCTACCCACCTATAGCACTGTGATTCGCATTCCGTTTGGCTACCAACACTAATTGCATTTTAGTAGGTCTGTTGACCAAAAGAACCACTTGAAATACACTGAAGTTCCATTTCATGCTTCGGTAAACATCAGCTGTCCCCGCACAAGAGGGAGACAGCACACACGGTCACGTGGTCTAATTGGATTGAAGAGTTGAAGTGAGAGAAGTAAATCTTGCAATCCGAAAAACTCGTTTGTGGACAAAGATCTGGGTAACACTCTGGTGTTCGAATGGCGAATGCTAATGGCCTTTTCGGAATGTGTGTATGAGTGTGTGTGTACAAAGCGAGGGAATTTGGTCACGTTTATCCGAATTAAATCCAGAGGGAATTGGAGGTAAATTTACGGCTAAAATTGCATTGCGCACAAACCTGTTCGGTAGGCCGGATGATAGAGAACCGAACTGAAGTCATCTGTATGCTGTGATACTGCTATCCGGTTTGCGTGGGGCATACAAAAGCTGACTGGTTGTAAACATCCCTGCAGTTTTATCATCCAGGTTTACGCAAATTAGGCAAAGAACTACAGAGTCACTTCACACCCCGAGGAGGAAAGAAGCTCACGATTATTGCGCTGTCATGGTGGGATGTAAATCAATATGGAATTTCTGGCCTGGTTGCTTCTAGTTTGACGCTAGAAATCCCGGAAGATCTAAGTTCTAATCTGTTCCACATGGTACAAGCCAAATACACCCCGGATAAGAATTGAGGAAAAAACAGAATGTTTGAAGAAGCGCGACCACTGGTTTTCCACCCACATCTCCATAAGCTTGATTACTTTGGCAGTGACTGTGCCCAAATTACAGTACCACGGGTGAAAAAAATCGGCTTGTTCGTGTATTTTAGAATACTTCAAAATTCATTCTTATGTGAACCTGAAGTATGAATTCAACCGCAGCTAGGTACTGAGTATTACGAACTCAGTAGTGTAACTTAGAAAAAAAACTACCTCACCTAATGAAAAAAGAACGATAAGACTGTTCTGTGTCTAATATTAACTCTTTCTTCAGTGTGTTCTTGGATGTTTCAGAAACAAGGTACTCATTGGTCAAAGCATATTCCCCATTTCAACTCTCAAGAATTTTAGGAAAAAATCCTTTACTCCACGTAATTGTTGCAGAGCGACTCCTGAAAAATTGCTCAGAAGTAATGCGGATTGGTAACTCCCTCAGCGGAAGACACAGAGCGTCAGATTATATCGCTATACTGGGTGTACAGGTAGTTCATTCCAGAACGAATCCTAGGATTCCGATAAATACACTCATTTGCAAACAAATTTGGTTTTGCGAGAGACTCACCTAGAACCCAGCTGAATCTCCCGTTTGTGATGTTTCCTAGGATAATTCACTACTGCTGCTCCACTAGGACGACACCTATCGTTTCCAAGTTTGGATGCCAAATCAGCTGGTTCACCTTAGGGACAGCCTAACCACTCGCAGTTTTTCAGGTGCGACTACACATTAACTCGTATACTTCCCCTAACCGCGGGTTCCGATGTAGCCACATTTGTTTCACACCCATCCTGTGTCACCTGCCAAGGCAGCAGATGAGTTCGCTCCTGGCGGAGTCATACAGTTTCTGTCACTTTACACAGTCTACCTCCTCAGAGACGGACAAAACACCGACGTAGTTTGAAATCACAAATGGTGCATCTCGATAATGCTACAGAGACCAAACCAATGGGTCGAGTTGAATGAAATGTGAGACTAAACAACAGGTCGGTGAGTTATCCGAAAAAGAAGATATTGACATTTGAAAAAAGTAATAAGGAGACAAATGGTTTGCACCGAATTCTTGGTGTGAAGAGACACTACGGAGAGTAACAAACAAACCAAGGAATATTCCTGAGGCTTCATCCAACCAGAATCATGGACGCTGCATGCGATGGGGTTCGAATCAGGGCTCCTACAACTGCTCAGCCGGTTCAAACATTGCGATACAATGATTGTGAGGTTTTTGAACTTAAGTACTTTGACAAGTTATACCACCCCACGGCAGAAACCACGGCACCTCAGTGTAGTGAGCGAAATAGTTTAGACCAACATTGTCTACAGTCCAATGGGGCCAAAGTCACATCAGCTACTATACTTGTGTAGTTGAATGTACTTAATGCTTTATTGAAATATCTGTCCAAGACAGTAATTACTACTATTATAGTAAACTGCTACCCTAGCTATCTAAAGTAAAGTCTTAAGTAGGTAACAGAAAACGTGGTTGCACCTCATTGGGACACAACAGTTTGTTGCAGATTCTGGCCTAGTTGAAGTTTTGCGAGTGTAGGATCGGAGTTCGAAAACTCAAGTGGAAAATAAATCACAGTGCTCACCTTCCGTTTGTAGACAGACTTCTGGATAGATGGAACTCGCTTCAGAGGAACAAATCCTTGACAGAACCGAATATAGGCAGAGAATTCCTCACATAGAAAGAAGTCGGTTTTCTCCGTGTGTGGGTGTGTGTTATGAGTTTGAGTCTGCGTTTTATGAGGTCAGGTTATTTTTCAAAAGACAAGATTAATTGGCGAAATACACTCATTTGCAAGCAAATTTGGTTCTGCGAGGGACTCACTTGGAACTCGGCTGAATCTCTCGTTGGTATTGTTTCCGAAGAATTTTCAACAACCTTGTGAGTAGTGCATTACGTATGTACAAGATTGATTGGTTTGGGCTTCGGTGTATTTCACCTCTGTCAAGCCAATCAGTGAGATTATTGCCAAAGCGAAGAATTATACGTGTGACATCACTGAGAAACTATTAGTGCACGTTAATTTCGGAATTGGATACTGCGAACACAAGGAACAACACCTACCGCATTGGATTTCTTTATTCGGTCATCCTCCCATCGCTTTATTTTCGGGTATTTCTTACTTAATTACTTTCTTACTTCCCTCAGTATAGTCCCTCCAGCTACATAGTTTAATTTTATGTGGCTGGACTGTTTCCGAAAGTTCCATATGACGGTAGACTAGGTAACAAATGCATCGGAAATAGGAGATATTGGTTGGCCTATCTAATCATCACTGTTTCATCACATCAATTAGTCGAAAAGCTCAAAACTGCCGATCAATTGCTTCAGTGTTGACTGAATGACAGCTAATACACACCCCAGTTTACCCTCTGGGGACATTCCCGTCTAGTCCGTTTTAGACATTCGGTTAATGGATTAAACAGTCGAATAAAACAAACTGTCTATGCTCCTGTAAAACATTTTATGGGGGCTAAACGAATTTCCCGTCATCCCAGTTTCTGGAAATACGAGGATAAACCTACAGTTGTATGGTATGGACACAACAGTATTAAGATAATTATTGATGAAACGGTTAGACTGTGGTCAAGCGATATTACAGAGGGGAAGCAGTACACACGTTTTTTATTGTTTTACAGTTTGCAATGAGTTGGAAGTTTTGAGATACAAATTATCGATCGGATCAATCCAAACGAGCACCTACCTAAAAATCCTGCACAGCACACACGCGAACGGGTTAAGAGGAAGTCACTCAAGTGCGTCCGACGGGCGAAGATGAAGCAGTGCTCTCTCTCCCCTTTGTTGCACGTTTCAGTGACCAATGGGACGAAAACTCACTAGGGTTAAAGACGAGCACTCTATCTATCCCAAAAATTGAAAGCTCGAGTCCGGACCTTTGCTCCAATCAATAAATGACTGGGGTAATTACATCGGGCTAGGATTAGGACTTTAGCAGACTGGATTATTTCGGTCAATAACAAGAATAACTCAACAAGATTATGCCAGTGTCCTATTAGCTGGACGGTTTCACGAAATTGTATACGTATTTTGAACAGACTTCTTGATCAATACATATCAGTCTGGAATCTTATTGGGTTGATTTGATCTTTTAGTGCTTTGAACGTCCAGATAACAGAAGCCTACAGCGCCATTTCCCACCGAATTTCGAAGTATGTCAAAATAAATAGTACAGAACGTTGGAAGGCAGACAACTGGTCACTGGAAACGTATTTACTGACTGGTTGATGATCTTGTCTTAATACGTTAAAAAAACGAGTGAATAACGCAAAATCGACTCACAAAACCACTGCGAATGATGCCAACTGCTTGTATAAATTCACAATTTGGCTTCAGCCTCGTGGCTTGGCTAAACAGATGGCTTACTTCCCGTGGGTGACCTACATTACAAGATTTCCCCATTCGTTAGTTCAAAACGCCGGTAAAGTAGATCGTTGGGGACAGGTTGATTATCTTTACCAATTAGTTACACTGAATGCCAAAAATTGCCTTTTTGCTAAAGTGAGGACAGAACGTTTCCTCGCAATAGTGATATTTTCCTTGTAGGCACACTGTATTTTATCTGCTGGACGAAAACGTGAAAGTGGCGTGGCGTAGAGTTATTTCGGGATAAATGTCGCAAGAGCAGAGTTTGACGGCCTAGAGGAAAATTTTTCATGAATGCGACTGTACAAAACACTTAGTCGTTAGTTTGCCCAACATCGTTCTCTATCGACCCACCTTCAATGTTCCGAAGTGAATTTCCTGGTCAGATCACACGCAATGTTCCACAAAATGGATCCAGGTTTCTCCCACAGATGGAACTTATCAGCGACGTATATCAGGAGTTGTGACTAGACTTTTTTCTTAGACGGTTGCGTGAAACCGCAAACAACACATCATGATAACTAATCCCACCTGTGACCCTTGAGAAGACATTGTGCCATTGTTAGATTAGATGTCTTAAGAAACTCCGCTGTATACCTCAATGAGTTGTTCGACCAAAGTTACATGTCGGGGAAATATCAGGGTGTCTGTGGAGCGAAGATGTCTCAGCAAAATTGTTGTCTCTCTTAAAACAGCTATACGTATGCTCCTTTTTTAGGCAACAAGGTCTACGGCCCGCCTTGACCTCGGAAACTAGTACGGACTGGTAGCAAACAAGATCGGGTGACCGCTTTCACTTGGGCATCGATTAAGGTGTGGGGTGAGTCCTACCAAACAAGCATCTGCGGAGGCGATATTCTGAAGGCATGTGTTGAATCTCTGCCATGTAAGGTATATTACGAACACCCTTAAACATATTTTTCGCACGGTCTGATGAGAACTGCATATCCGCCGAGTGCAAGTTGGTAAGTGAGACATTCCACTGAGGGACATAACTGAGAATAATGCAGAGTTGCCTTTGTCAGGGGCTTGGCCTTTTTCGTAACCTCTTCCTCTGGGCCTTGTTTGGTGAAATCACTTTTGCTGTGTGTCACCATGGGTCGTGTTATTAAGTGAGAACAAGAACAGTTTCGGTATGGCGCGCTGATTTAGAAGATAGTAGTATACCCGTTGATTTGTTTTCAGTCGTGAATTAAAGTCTCAAAAATGAACAAACACAGGACCTAACAAACACATTTGGATCAGTTATCTTCATTCATGTTCCTCTGAAACACGTCAGTCTGGCATTTCTATAAACACAGTTGACAAAATGTGACAATGTTTAATGAGATCATGCAGTCAAAAATACCATCAAGTCAATGTAGTTTCAGCCTTCATTGGACGTAAACGAATGAGTCAAAAGTACAGTAAGGCTAGTGAATTAAAGTGAGCATACTAATCGTATCGGTTCTCAAAATTAGACCCATCCTGCTTCTTCACCGGTTTTTACACCGGTTTTTCCAGAGAGGTTGTAAATGTGAGCGTGTGCCACACAAATATGGCGGCGCTGTAGAAGATTGCCTCACTGAACTTCGTCTACAGGTTCTCAGTATATTTCGGGGCTCATGGGAGAATCACTGTAAATTGCACCTTTCAGTTATGTTTTATGAACCTACATCCTCAATAGGAACCAAGCTGTACACAGTGCAGAGACGATCTTGAAATTTTTGAAGCCATATTAGCCCACTGATGCTGCCAGTGTAGCGGCACATACTACTGATGATACGTGCGAGTAAGATCAGGTCAGGTGTTTAATGAGTCGTCCTTCCGTCTGATGGAAGGTTGATATAGAAATTATTCACAAGTTTTTCGGTGTTTATTCATTATTGTTTATTATTTGAACCACATCCGGAAAAGTTCAGGTTACTACTGGAGGCTGCTGACTTTCCAAAAACTCCGTGCAAATGAGGTTTTTAATTTCCTGTCTGATAGCACGAATTTCAAAGGACTGAACTCCCGTGAGCATTCTGATTTACAGTAGTTAGAGGACAGTCGAGATCTAGTCATGGCCGGTTCTATTTACCCATTTTTTGTCTATACAAATACAAGGAGCTCGCTAAATTCTGCATACAACAGCTCAACTCGAGGACCCCGTAAGCTACAGAAGCGCTCAGTATAAAGCAATGCTTTTGCTCGAAGCATTCTGTACATTTAGCTACCATTAGAAACACCCATCAAATCTGTAAACGTTGCCATACACATATAAACCGAAAGGCCCAGGGAAATTCCTCCAAAAATGCACCTACGTATACAGTTCCGTTTTAACGACACATACTACTGACAAAACGACGGAGTAGCTATGGGGTCACTAGTAGATCCACTACTTTCTGGTAAAACTACTTTCTCTGGGAGGAACATGAGCTGGCGAGAGATATCTCAGGTTTCATCTGGCAGTGTATATATATTGACGATGTTTTTTGTAGGTATTTCTGCCGCAGAATGCAAGTTTAATAGAATTCCACATCGATTCACTAAGTACGATGCAGTTATCAGCTTTATAATGGAAGAGAAACTGAACAAGTTGTCCTCTTTTCTGGACATATTACTGATGAGGCAGAACGACGGTCTCACTCAAAGAAACATCTACCACAAGGAGGCATAAAGTAGACAATATAGGCATTTTCACGGTTTTCCCCCGTACAAGAGAAAATAAACGTTGCTCTCTGATTGAATTCAAGAGCTCAAAAACACTCGACAGCGCGATCTGGATGGTGCTAGGAACAGAGTAGAGCGGCATGATTAACCCGATCGGTTTAGCTCACGCAGTATGCAGAGCAGAACGAAACGAACGATCGAAATTAACCAATCTTTTTTACTGCACTCTTTTAAGGGAATTTATACAGCCGACACGGTAATTAGGAGTCTTCCCGCATTCGCGTGATCCGCCTTCGGCGGAGTTATGATTCTATGCTTGTTATCAGTTTTCTCTACTCTGAATTTGTAAAATAAGAAAATGCTATCAGTGCTGACGTGTTGGTTCAGAAAAATTAATTTGAGTGCTTGTGTCGTGACCTTTAGGCCAATGGTTGAACGCCCAATCGTTTGGCCACGAGCGGCTGATCAGCAGTGTGATTAGCTGTCAGTTAGACAGTATATAGCACCACTCAGCCTTCAATCACGGAATCCACAGCACGTGATCACGCGCAGCCTGGTAGGTGCCTAAACGGGCTACGGAAGTTAGTCGGGTCGTGCACCAAGCGACGCAAGGCCTGCCTGATGTAAACAAACCACGCAATCTTGCGATTGCTGATACCCATCACTATCCGACTCCACACACATGGACTTTGCGCAGAAACTAAATTTGCACCACTGAACTGGCCTAGTGTTCGCCTGCTGCCTGAGGTAAGCGCACACCAGTTATACAGCCCACATAACCCAGAGAGGTAAGGGTGTATTAGATGACCTTTGCTCTAAATACCATGTACATTTCCTCACTCTAATTTCTACCTGACCGTAAATGGTTCATCCCTATTGTAATCTGTATCGGCCAGGACACGGACCATTCCAAAATACATTTCGTCCTTGAAAACCAAAAGTGGCTTACTCAGATCGAGCTTGATTGAACATTCTTCATGTACCTTAGAGCTGGTGGTGGTTTATAAGTTAACGGAGACGAAACCAGCTGATAATGAGACAACAGGACTTGTACATGCCGTTTTTAAGGTATATACGAAAAATTTGCAAGATTTAAATCACAGATCGCCATCAAAAATCATTTTTAAGTTTGAAACCACAAAATTGACGGTGGTAAAGTTTGACTGATAGCTTTAAAAAGCTTATATTAAGTGAGCATCCGTAATGATCAGTTACTGAAAGGCGCGAGTGGTTGAGATATCTTTAAAATGCCTTTTTAAGGAGCCTCAATTGCAACCTCTGGAAGCAAGTTGAGTATGAAAAATGGTCATGTTCTTGTTCTATCATGTTAAGAAATGATACATGCATTGGCCCGTTTGAGGCAGTCAGCGCGCTACTTCAGAAAATGGACCTGGCTCCAGGTTTTCGTCGAGGAAACATTGAACGATAGCAGAGAGGGCAAAACGATAGTCAGTGTGCAACCACATTATGCTATCTAACTGTAATACAACGCTTTTCGGATATCCGTGGACGCTTGTTTCAACCACACACATGAAAGTTGATTGGATTATTTTGCCCCAATATGCCACTCAAAATCTCATGGTACTAAGTAATAATACTAACAACAATAATACTAACCGTTCAACTGTAACACCCTTTCGGTGCCTAGGTGCCACGTCACCAGAAAGGATGCACGGAGTCTGACGTACATTCAGGTTGCCTAGACAGGAGCAGTTGAGATATATGGAGGTTGGATTCGAACCGCAGACTTTCCGGTCAGTAATTACGTGCGCTAACCACGAAACTATTTCGTGATGCTACGGTTCGTTCCACATAATCTAGTTACAGCAAAACCATATCTGACAGTTTTGAGGCATGTGCTAATTACCCCATTTTCAGTATGGTTGTTAATTAGGCTTTGTCCTTAAGATGAATACAGATCGATTATTCTGATTATCCACACATAATAAAATACAAAGTTACTGGTATTGCTGATGAGTATGGAGATCTTTTCACTTGCCCCTACCCTCGGACCAGTTGATCAGATTATCTGGAACACAGTGCGATTGTTCCCCGCCACAAGAGTTTTCTCCGTTTCTCGGGCCGTTTCCCGCTGTCTAGTAACCTATACGACAATAGGGTAGAAACAGATTCTCCAGCTGGGAGATTATGTTCGACTCTAGCCGGTATGAATTTGGACCAATGTTGTACCGTAGATGACGCTATTATGATAAGACAGTCTGAGGACGACAAGTCCAGGATCTGAAAGCAAGACGAGATAGTGAGGCTAGCACAATTAATGTATGCTTGAAAAAGAAGAACGTTGTCGTCCAAGATAACATCACCCATCCATCCATCCGTCCATTCAAAAAGAACTCAGTCGCACGGAATATTCTGAAGTACGAAAAGGCATTATTGATTTTACTAGAGACGTGACTATTGGTTCCACACACACACACACACACACACACACACACACACACACACACACACACACACACACACACACACACACACACACACACACACACACACACACACACACACACACACACACACACACACACACACACACACACACACACACACACACACACACACACACACACACACACACACACACACACACACACACACACACACACACACACACACACACACACACACACACACACACACACACACACAAAACCCAGGATCTTATCGATCTTCCTAATAGGGATATCTGTCGTAGGAAGAACCAATGTGACCAGAAACGCCCTAAGTGACATCTCGGTACCTGAAAAACGTGTTTTGAGGCACACCAATTTGAGAACAGTAGTAGTGTTAAAAAATAAACGATAGTGGTGGTATTAATAGTCGAATATCAGAGCAAAATAAAACTATGTGCACGACAACACGTCCCCTATGGTCCCAAAGTACCCTATTGTTGTTGAGGTGGTCCCTCTACAGGCGTCAGTCCAAATTCACAGCACAGAAGATCGTACTGGGGAGAAATCAGAAGAAAGTAACCTCTAGTGTAGGGTACATTTTGAAGACCATTGATAATTTTGTGGTTTTTGTGTGACCGGACACTTGTTTCCGTATATTTCGCTGCTTTCAGTGGTGAGAAGATTCGTATTCAGAGCGCACTGCTTGTATATTGCCGTACTAGACAACTTTGAGCATCAAAAGCAACCTAACCATGCCCTCGGACCTTTAGAATAGTTTTTCTGGTTCTCCATTTCCATAGATATACCCTCTTAGAAAGGAGTTTTCTAGACATCTTCGTTGACATCTTACCTTTATTCAGATGTAATATAGACAGCTGAGGTCATCTGTTCGAATACTATGTCTCTCAGTTACGTCACTTCTTATCTGCCCATAGGTTATGCCCCTGGTATGCTGATCAGATCAGAGAGACGGAGTTCAATGTCCGATTCCGCCAATTCAGATCCGGCTATGTTCAAGCCGTGTGACGCGTCATCGACCAACAGCCGAGTGGCCGCTGGTTTCAGGTGCTTTCTTTCACATGACCCTGTCCATTACCCTAGCAAAGGGGCAAGCGGCTCCGTCCTGTGACCACCACCAGCTTGTCGATACCCGGTAGCGCATGTGTTTACGAAATGAATAAATCACTAGTGCGCTGGTTATGGGGCCAAAACAGACGGTTATATCGTGGGATGTCATGCCTCAGAAGTTAGAAGGGTGCAAAAGGCTGCTGACACGATTATATCGGTTTCTCGGGTTTGGCATCTCTGTAGGGCAAATTGAGGTGAGATTTCGTAGGTCATTTAAATGCACCTCAACCTGGTGATGCTGACACTGCTCGTCTTGGGGAAGGAAACTGACTTCCATCCTTTTCACCAGCCTCGTAATGAACCCATCCTGCAAAATTTGATAAACACATTTTCCTTCTCTAACTTCGTACATAATGGGTTCAAGTAGAACATAAGGTTGACGGAAACTCGGGGACTACGCCTACGTGATGAGTCCCAAGAAGGACAAAACCGACCTTGGGTTGTCGAAGAGTTCCCAGTAACAGTATGAGTAGTGCATTATGTCTATACAATGTATTGCGATATCTCGAGTACCGTACCACTTGAAACATGAAACGGCCTGGTACAATACATTCAGTTGCTCAACACCATCATAAACGACAGACTCAGCTGGGTCTCAGGTGAATCTGTCGTCAAAACCAAATTGGTATGCAAATGAGTGTACTTCGCTAAGAATTCCTACACTTCTAGATCCAATGGCAACTCAGCTTTCTGTAAGATGCGGACTCACTCTTTAATGACTCCCAGGGGTAACAATCGTCTGTTAAAAACTAATGTCTTTTTTTCAAGGTCGGTCTTCGACTCTTTATTACTGATGTTCAGTTTGTAATTCGACATGCGACCGTTCATTCGGCCGGTAAGATACTTGTTGTTGGGTAGCACATATCACCCATGGCGTAGTGCAAGACTGTGCTTTTCCTAGGATTCTGCTAAGAAATTAGAATCCTAGAACCAGTAGCATGGGTAACAGACACGGCTTTAAATACACAACTTCGTTCAGTTGGATTAGAGTTTATGAAAGTCCACAGGCCACATGTATACATCAGACTGTCTGCCGCCATCAGATGTCTCTGAACTGAAAACATTGCAGAATAGTTCATTACGGGTTACTAGACTTCTGTGCGGTACGCTGCAGTATGGCATCCAACAATTGCTTCTGGCTTGGAGCGATGGATTTGGAACAGCGCCGTAAGGTAAACTCTATCAGCAGATTCACCCACAGTCATATGTGACTCTTACTGTCTAAAACAACTTGGTCTTTTACGTGACATGGAAGACATATGTTCCAGTATTTGATAAAGCAAGGGGCCTATATGGATATTACGGATGAATAGTGATCAAGGGTAAGTGACCTAATCACGCATGGTATTTCAAACTTAACTTCATTTGTTTCAAAGTGTTAGTTTTCGTCAAATGCAACGTTAGATCAAAGCTGCCACACTGAGACTGAAAGTAGAAGTCGTTCGGGTAATACGGAAAAAAGGTGAATGGGTAATCTTGAGAAGACATGGTGTTGAACAGACGTCACTTCCGTCTGCCGTAGAACACAAAGAAGGTCGTATACTCAGATGTATAGATTTTTTGAGTGCTATGAATGGCTTTTACTAGTAGTATTGATCTGCGCCAAATATCCTTCCCCCCATGTTAATCATACCTCTCAACCAAGATTGAAGTCTTCATTTAAGCTGTGGATGAAACCAATCTACTTTGAAAAGCCGAGAAGTCATCAATCCAGTAGCCAGCATAAAGGTGACCACACGACGAGAATCCTCTGATACTCTATCCTGTTCCCACACCACTGATCAGAGGCTACTAAACGAAAGAGTTAGGGTTCGATTCACTTACAGGGCAAAGTCCAATTGGAAATAACCAGACCTCCGCACACTACCATTATGACTTAAGTTATCCGTTTTTGTTGAAGTCCTAAGCGAGACTCATCATGGTGCACTGGCCCAAAACGTGGGCAAATTTGCTTCACCTCGCCGATTAAGTCTCCAACTTCTCCTTACGTTGCACAAAATTAAATTCTGTGAAAGCCTCACGGTGGACTAGGAAGAAAAACATATCTCCCGTGACAACTCTTTAATTTGCGTCCGTTTTTTTATTGATTATTAGTTCTTACACTATCACGTAGGTTTTATTAGCAGGATATGATGTGTGCTTTGTAGTGTGATGTTGGTTAGCCTGAATTCATTCACATTTTTATTCACCTGGACCTGAAACGTCATTTCTGAGATATTTTTCACCGGCTACCAACACTTTAGACTGATCTGCGCATCAAACTATCCATCAGTCATCTTATTCTTGAATCAAGTGCTTCTTCGTCTGAGGTGAATGGTTCCCTTACTGCGACTGCGTTTTTGTCACCGTCATCGCCGTCAGCGACATTTGTGTTGAAATACTAGCGCCTCGCTGTCACATAATCAGGTCAGTTTATCTAAAGAAGGTTCTATTGTATTAAGAAGATAATTACCATCTCATCGTATACTTATGGAGTGTTCATACCCCCCAAACTTTCAGTCAAACAGTCTGGTCAAAAAACGAACGTCACTGACTTTGATTTGCTGCCATTTCCTACGGCCTCAGAGCCATCTAGAATAAAGGCCATGGGGACCCAAAAGTGGAAACCGTTTGCATCCATACTTCGTATCTTTCAATCTCTTTTTCAAGCCTGATCGTCTTCATCTTTTGTTTTACGTCATTCTGAATTCTGCGGAAGAACACAATTCGAAATGCGTAGTTCGTCACCAAGTCATTGCTCAGCCATCATCATCAACTTGTGCATCAACAGATTGTGGTCCAAGGACGAAGGTTAGTGAGGCCTTATTTAGGAACGAAGTAAAAACCATCCAGTGTACAACATGGACAAGTTAAGGAGGCATAAGGCGCTCGAGACCTGTTGGTGACACTGACCGTTTTATCTCCCTCTCCCTAGGAAGCCATGCAATGGTCTGAACTTGTACACGTCGAAGAAAGAGTGATCATTGTATAGCTCGGTCGCTTTACCCTTTTGTTTTTCACTCTCAGTCCACCTCTTGCAAATATGCGGAAGTCCAATTTAGCAGCTACAATTCTTGTTGCTTTATTCCACTATCCACCAAGTTTCAAATTTCACGGCTAAGAATCTGCGAAAGTTGTATTTTGAATGTTTTTTAGTCACATCTACCGGTATGTCTCCGGCCTCTGTGCATGCCATCTCTTTTTTCGTCATGTTTTGGAATCAAACTAAACGCGTTGGTGTGAGCTGTTACTCTGTTTTTTCCAAACAGAGTTGCCCGCATCTGGCTTGCTCGTCGCAGTCTGCATTCTCACAGTTACTATAAAGACAGATAAGGATGACCAGATATATTTCCTTTTGCTTAACACGTGAGATGAAAGATGCAACTGAACAGTTGTCGGTTCGGAAAGGTCAGTGAGAATGCTACTGAAAGTAACTGTATCCTGTCCACTGATGGTCCAAAGGAACTACAAGAGACTGCATTTCCCAACTGGTGAACTGACGAAATCAAGTTTTCGAAGAATAAAACTGCCTAGTCAGTAGTCGACTGTCTTAGATTTGATACTAGTCAGCCGCCCTGTTAACCTTAGTTTTTGGAATTGACAGGAACTAGGCCCTATATGTCCAACGCTAAATTCAAAAGCCGAGGTGGTTATCCTGCCGTGAGCGCGTACCGTATTGAAAATTCCCGTCCGGTCACGGAGAGTAGAAGATCTTCCGAAAACTCAGCTTCGATAATTTGTCTTCAGGTCACAGAACCACAGACTAAAAGATTTGACCAAACTACGAAAGACTGTGGAACCGTTCTGCTGCTTACTAAACGTGGAAATATGGAACAAGTCCACCGGCCAGAAGGCCTTGAGGTATAAACTGGGTAGGATGGACCATAGTTCGTGTGTTGTGTAGGTAAGTGATGTTAGTGATGGGGTTGGCCACGAATATGGCCTCAAAAATTATCGGAACTACATGCTCTTTTGAACTTGCCCTCCCACATTTCTACTGTTACTCGCTGCGCCCCATTCTTAAGAGTTTTTAACAGATTTTGGGTACACTTTGCGGAGAGAGTGCCGTACATCAGAAGGAAGAATACCACCAAGACTCCAGCTTGAGAATTCGGTTTGTATGTCGTGCAAATCATAGGAACATACTCGTTTTATGACTTGTGGTTTATTAGTTAGGACTATCTTAGCATGTTGAGAATGGCCAGCAGTTTGCCTAGACGGGACGCATTATTCTTGAGGGTGCTGAAAACTCTTCAAGAGCTCACAACCAGTTTCCTCCTTATTCGGGGTCATCAGGCAGTCGCACTCCGCAAGTCTCTTCCACCTTATGTTGTTCTGGACGCAATTCCCGAGTACAATGGCCTGCACACTAATTTGGTTTTAACAAGAGATTCGACCAAATCCAAGCTAAATCTCTCATTTTGTGACGTCCTTTTACAACTGGATGTGCTGCGCAGGTTGTCTCAATTTTCTGAGACATCCAGAATATTGTACAAATGAAACATGAGCAGTTGTGTGCGGCAAATTCAGCCGGAGAACATCACGAAAACAAGAGATCCAGCAGAATTTAATTGAATATCCTGTTTAAAAAAAGGATTTTTTAAAAATGTATTTCGCGAATCGGCAGTTGGCTTAACAACTATTACCGATGACCTGATGCATACCAGAACCCCATAATTACAGCATACCAAGCTTTTGTACTCCAATTAGTTGATTCGAATAAAAAAAAATAAGGCACTGTTTCAAAATGCTACCACCTGCTGTCTACTTCATATCTGTTACCTTGCTGCTAGACTGACTGACCTGGATTTGGTTGGAAAACGAGAAACGAAAACCACGTCACATTCACACGTAGGTTGATAAAAAGATTTTCTCTTGGGATCCTGCTAATCCTTGACCATGTATTCGGTGAAAAGCCGTTTTGTCGTTGCTGATGC
The DNA here is from genome assembly GCA_003604175.2 of Clonorchis sinensis. NCBI lineage: Eukaryota > Metazoa > Platyhelminthes > Trematoda > Opisthorchiida > Opisthorchiidae > Clonorchis > Clonorchis sinensis. Next base: position 95,908,946 of record CM030369.1, read on the forward strand.
TCATTGTTACTGGGGCCATTGGTGTTCCACTCGGGCAGCCCTAAACACTAGGCTGAGACAAATTTCGTCCTTCAATAAAGTAATATAAAGTAATATAAAGTAATATATATATAAGTAGTATGACAGGGTTCTTAACCTTGACCGGAGTATGTGTCATTGATGGCCGTACTCTACTGGATTACCAACACCGACATAATGTTAGTTCTCCTTATCAGGATAATTACGAACAGGTGATTATTTATACTACTCAGTAGCACTTGAAAGAAAGCCATAAAACTGCATGATTTTCTGAGGAGAAGTATCCAGATATTAAAATGAAAAATAGGTGTGCTTATTGAGATATCGATTGGCGGTGAGCTGTTTTTCAGTGTCCAGTCCTACTGTCCAACTTTAACGTCCACTACCCATATTACAAACGTATGCCGTGTTTTGAAAATCGACGGTAGGGTGAAGAGATCTGGTCATTTTCAATCTGGATTTCTCCTGGTAAGTGAAACCGATCCGTGCTGAAAAACCGAAGGGCAGTGCACAGCTTTTTCATTTCTATTGAGATTCCTTAGCAGTGCGCATCTCACGACATTCAAGAGAATTCCGAACCCGTGACCTCTCATCTATTAGTTGGTTTGAGCATTTGGCTGTTCGGCCATAGGTGACTGGTCAGCAATTAGACAGGATACATCGCCACTCATCCTTCAAGCACGGTAGCCACAGCAACTATTCAGTATGATAACTATTAAACCCATTTCAACGGATACTCGCATTATCATTGTGATGTTTTTACCTGTTAGGTGAGACGACGTGAAGTGCACTTTGTGTCATCAACATCGTCATCGACAGCATAACATCAGTGTTCAACACTGATGACTCCTCGCCGTGCGTGCTCCCTTCAGAAGGGGTGGGGATGAAGAAGAATTCCTTAACATGTCTCCTGTTCGTCGTTCATGGACGATTACTGACAATAGAAACAATTAACATCCTGATCAGATTATCAGCCTAGTCAGTAGGCATTGGTCTGGAAAATCTTGGACATGTTACCTTTACGACTCACAACGGGTGCCCCGTAAAAATCCATGATGATGACATTAAAAGTTCCAGTCCTGATGGCAGCTCTCAAGATTCGCTACCTGTGGTCCTTAAAAATCGTGAAACTCTGGTCTATGCTCCTTCTTCTCTAGCCAGTGTTCACAGATTCTGAATCTGCCTACAGTCATCAAAACCCAACGCAGGCTCAAAGCCTTCGTGGTCCGGAATGTCTTGAGCGGTGAATCAGCAATCCTAAGAGCCGAAATGACTACTTGGTACTTTTCGCTTAGTTAACCTGTCCACGCATCCTTCATCATGTTCTCATGATCGTACTGCACCGTTCATATGCTTCCAGAGGACAGTCTCAGACACTCTTGCTTCCGATATTTGACAATCAAGATCCTAGGTGTTGTTTACTCCTAAAGCGCTTACTACTGACTATCCTTATTATGAGTGACACTCGAGATTAGTGCTTCCTTCTTGCGCTGAAATTTACGAGAGTAATCGTATCAGGTCAGGGGGCATAGGTGAAAAGAACGAAATAGGTACGCTGTTCAGTTTGTTTTAGAAAGCTTTGAGAGGTGATGTACTTCAGCTTGGAAATGATTTGTTCGGGATAAACCTATGCCCTCGACTGAAACATTCATTACCATACACTTTTCAAGGTCATTGAACACACCACAAACAGAACAAAGAAACACTGGTTTCGCGCTGTATTGCCGAAATTCCCATGTGTCGCACTGAGTTGTTGGATTATGACAGAAACGTGATGATTATCGATTGCTTCCGTTTCTGCTTTTTGGCCACAAGATGAATGTGGAAGAGTAAATGAGATACTACTGCTAATAGGTAGTGATAAGAAAGAAACAGCTCCGCAGATCAGTCTACTTATTTCGGTCTAGTTTCTACGAGACATTTTCCGTTTGTCCTATTTCAATTCGCAGTCCGGTCACGCATTGTTTCCACACCACTGCGCACATTTTACGGAGTAATCTGTTGTTCAATTATCGTAACTATTAATAACTACCCGTGGTTTCGTTTTTTCACTAGCGCGTAAAGATATAAAAACCCGCTTTTCATTTTGCAATATCGATCGACTGACTCCAGTTTGAATTGTCGACGCTAAGATGAACGGCGCTCAAGCGTAATTTCGACCGCACACCGTCCTTAAATATGCGACGCGTACTACTTTAGAGAGAAGTCTCACGGGACCAATGCAAATCTTCATCTCTTGCGACAAATTTTTCCCAAAGGGTATTAGGTCTTCTTGGCCATGATTAACTCTGAAACGTTCTCACTAAAGTAATCAGTGCAATTTCGCATTCTTCAAAATTGATTCTGAACTCCGCCTACCTTTTTTAATTTCCGACTGGTATGAGCTGTGAAATTGGGTTGGACCGAGGCAGTTGCATAATTTGGATGGCACCGGCTGTCTTCCTTACCTGGGCTTATAATTGCGATCCGCAAACAAAGCTGGTAAATCCATTCTTACTCTCCCGAGCTGACATAGTCACTCAAGAAAGCTCCAGTGATGTTCGCTTGGCACTCTCAAGGTGACATCGCGTGCTTTGCACTTGAAGTATACGGATGAGTGCCATAATGGAAGACACTACACGTGGTGTCCATCATTCTGCTTGTTGGTAGCTGAGAAATGCTGACTATCAGTGAACTCGGCAAAGGCAACACGTGTCAGTAAACAGATCTCGACAAAATGGGATAAGTCTGAGGATGCAGTTGTATCGTTCGAAATTGATATCAGAAAAGAACGAAGTTGTTGTTTAACATAAGTCTGCTGGGAACTATAAACCAGAAAAACTAATAGAAAATGAGGTATTGACGTAAAGTAGATGAACTCGGAATATAACCGACTGACTATCGGTACCGTGCTGAAGTGACCGGATGACAAGGTTGACCTGCCAGTGATCAGGGCTAAATTATGAAGCCTACGTGTGACGAAATCAACCCACGTTATTTTCTACTCAAATGAGCTAAATTTGACTGAACACTGTCGTGAGAGGTCTTTTGTCTGAAAGGTACTCAACAATCACGACCGAGAGGAATCGTTGTCTAGTGTGAAGCTTACCCTTTAAACACAGTGGTCTCATCAATGTGCCTTATGACAGGTACGTCTCGAACCCCCAAATTAGCTTATGCTTGCTCGCTCAACCACACGACTAACCTGTTAAGGTTTCATTCATCGTAGAGATCACGTCACCGGAAATTTCTTTCTCTAGGGGTTCCTATAGGCCCGAGGTTTGCAAATAGTTTCGTAAACCAGCACCCATCAGAAAAACTCAATGGATCCTACGGTCTATCTTGTTTCAAAGTTTCCGATCTTTTGTATCGTACATGCTATTTACTGGAAAAGAATTGTGGAAGCGCTTCTGTTAACACGTCAAGAATTGTCGTTTCAAATCTGTTTACACAAAACAACGAATATCGTGTGAATTTTGGAAAAGCAAACAAGGGTTTTTTGTTCATACACACTTTCTCCTAGGGAGTATCACCTTCTCCATTGTGAACCGATTTTCTGGCTTGATATATTTTTACACCATCATCACATTAGACTGATTACCAAATGCGCCAATAAGATCGCCGCAAATGAATTGCATACGAATTAATAAGGGTAAGCTGACCTGGATCTATAAATAGCCACCAATGTCCGCTACAATGATCACGGGACAATGGTGTGTCAGTGTTTTGTAGTGTTTCTGACTCATCTCTAGTACCCTGACAGGTTAAGGTGAATGAAGAAAGCATGTTTTTCTGGAGGAAGTAATCTGTCAACCGCAATATCATACATTACTGATGGTCGAGGATTGGAGAAACAACGTCTGATGTGCTAAAGATGCTATGATAACATGACATTTCACAGAGAACGCTGGTGCATGTGGTGGGCAACTAATGTGCTACGTCCATCAGGATGTATCGGCATCTTTTTTACGTGGTCGAAAGATGACCTCTTAAAAAGGGAAACCCTTTGATTAACCTTTACCTGCTGTATCGTCCATTACGTTGACATTTGAAATTCCTCACGTTTCTTCTGTCCCTATTTGTAATCCCCGCTCCACTTTTGTGGTATAAACTGGCGTTTGTCTTTACCACTTCACTCATTTGGCCTTGAGGTCATCCAGCCATTTTTTGTGGCCGACTTTATGCACGTGTGACTGTCTCACTTGGGAACCTGTTTGCTCATTTGGTTCGTACTTTTGTAGTCCAAGTGGACCATTTGTTGTGGACGAGTAGCTACGTATACAAACCTAGCTCCGACTTTGTTTTGCCTTCCCGGAGGTTCTGGTATTACGCGTCACTCGAAGGAACCGCTCCTCCGTTACACCTCTATTGTCACACAAACTTTGGACAGATGGACCGTTTTGCTTCTGCACAGTCAACGAGGTGTTGAAAAATCACCCGACCATGGTGGGCCAACTACTGTGACAGAAGGCAAAACAGTAAGATCATAAATGCTCTGGCTAACTTAACTTCTGTCATTGACTGGCTATAAAAACCCAGTGTCGACCCGAAAAGATCGAACGGAACGGCAGTACAGGATAGCGGAACGGTTAGCGCAAACAACTGTATTAATAATATACAGAGAACCATATTGGTCTAGCCACGTCAGTGGGCCAACTTTGACGCACAGATGAGTGTCAGAAAGAGAAGTGTGAATAACGAAATATTGTGGGCAGTGAAATTTGTCTTTCCACCAGCTGTTGTCTCAGTGACAGTCCAACTAACTGCTAACCCAGCGGTCGTGTACGATCGCTCTGTGCGCACCTGCGGAAACCTAATAAAGACGAAAGATGAGCTTCACGGAATCCGACCACGTCTATCAGCGGTAAATGTCATTATATTTTAAAGTAGCTCCAAAGGCCTGGCCAAATTATCTTGCAAAACTAATATCAAGATTGCAAAATGTATTGCGCACCTTGGTAAATTCAAGCAAAGATTTATTACTTTGACTGACCAGTCAGGCAATTTCCTGAATTAACTGACCCGTCAGATGAGTCAGTTAATCACAGATGAATCTGTCCATCCGCCGTTACGCACTGCTTTTTGGCTGACGATGCATGATTACGCGCTAGTGGTGTAAGTTAGCGTAATATTTCAGCATGGCCCTCAGAGTGATAGAAGGTAACAAAAAACATCAGAGTTACAATCGTCGTTAAATTGTGCTGTCATAAAGTCCAGCGTATCTTCTCTGTGTATGTGATTCGAATGCGTATGGTTTCTTAATCCAGTGATCAATAAAACTGGTCGGTTCACACTTACGAATCTCACAATGTATGTTAGAGCACGTGACTTGACCTCGACTAATTGGATGGTGAACGCTGGTTGTACAGCGTGATTTTGTACGTGTTGTTGTACATGATGTTCTGGTTAGAGAGGCATCGATTTCCTTACTTTGATGAATAATCGCATCTAACATTATTCACAGGTGAATTGGTCAATTCACACCTTTGCATACTGGACTTTCGGGCCATTCGTGACCGACCTACTAGTACCTGCTGGTGGGTGGGATAACCTTCCAGCACAATCGTCTGAGCTCACCAAAGGAAAGTAAATGTATACATACCCGCAGCCAGTAGTACAGTGATATTATTTTGAAAAGGATTCTGACTTTGCTTATGACTGGCTATTCGTTTTTTGGTACGTCAACGATTTGTGAAAAAAGTTTGAAGCAGTGCAGGGCTATGTGAGTTGAGGTCCAGTTTTTTTGTTAAATGACAGCTACGGAAGACAGCTCCCGTCGCACTTTTTCGGTTTTGTGAAAATTACCCCTAACTTGAACAAATTTTCCAACCAAGTAAACAAGTGGATTAATGGGTTTGATTACCTGACTGAGGAAGTTTTGAGGTGCGCGACAGGCAGAAGAGAGGTTGAATAACTCTATTGTTGCACCTGACCTGAGAACGATCAAAAATCAGAAAAACGCCTTGGTCTTGTGCTGAATGACCCACGAAATTCGTCTAATGACTCGGTGTGGTACATCTCATATCGTGGGAAAACTAATCAGGTTTTATGCTGGGATGTCCGGAATAGAGTGAATGCAATAGAAAACCAGTTGAGTCAAAGGTTGACCGACTTGAAAGCCCTTCTGGACCAAGAGCATCCACTGTGAAATGATTACTTTGATATGGCACATGGCTGATTATCTTGTCTTCCAGGAGGTAACCATAACCGAAACATTTCACATTCGTTCGTGTCAGCCTCAGATACATTCCAGTCAAGTATACAACCATAATTTGCAGCGATTAGCGTTTAAAATTCAACAAACACTGGTCTAACCATTGCACACTTGCACTGGATGCATTAAACCGTCAATTGAAATAGCGATCTAGGTATCAGTGTCATCCTCATTGAGATTTGAAGGGTGGATACTCCGTAACACACCGCTCAAAGGCCTTTTTTGCTTACCACAGTATGCCATGGATGAGGCCATCTTAGTCATATAATATGTCGTGCATTGCCAACAGCCGTACAGATCTACGACACCTTATTGTTTGTTGAAAGTTCGCATTACAAAGAGTTAAAATTGACACGAAATGTTTGCATCTGGCGGCAGTTATTTTCCGGCCATAGCGCTTCCTTTTACTGTCTAGCCTCACACAAAATTCAATGGCCGTGAAAAGCGGGCTCAAGAGGTAAAAATGACCCATAATCCTCGAATTAGTTTGCATCACACATGTCACGGTCACTTTTTGAATGTTCTCGTGAAACTGTTAGGTCCAGTGGTGAAACACAACCATGTATCCTGTTCAAACAGTGTTATGGATGACCACGCACGATAGCTTCATCTGACATCTGCTGGTGAACTGAAAATTAGGGGATACATTTCGCTCAAAATGCTTTCGGACAGAAAGTCCGAAGGCTTCAGAATCAGAACAAACAGTCCTAGATCTGGCCGCTTGAAATCAAGAGACAGGCAGCCGTCGAGTTACTCTGTACTATCCGTAAATGGTCGAGGTCTGAAAGACTGATAGAACTACTATCTAGTTTAAAAACTCAAGATGCATGTAGACGATTTCACTCACAACCACCGGGGTTGGAAAAGAACGATTTAGCAAATATCTGACTTACTTGAGCCCTTTTCTCGATGAGAAGTTGGTTGAGACTCCTTGCCACTGCCAAGCACATCTGTGTACCCCTGCGCAAAGTGTGAACTGTTGATTTCCGGACACACGGGTTGGGAGCGACGAGACAAGTACGCAAAAGTACATGTCCATATCTACGTACCTAGTGTTTTTTGTTACTCCGTATTGTGTGTGACGTTTACACTGCAAACTCTACCGTCATTCTGGTCTCTCAGCATTTACCAAACAAAATCTGATACGCTTCTCCAAATCAAATACCTCTGCTGAATATCGAAAGCCGTCCCTCCAAGGGAGGTGGTGGCCATAAGGAGAGGGATGATTGTTGGTTGATCAGGTGGCGGCTGATTCATTCACCATGTTGAGCAGTTAGATTGAGCAGGTCAGACACCAGCTGATCAGCCATCAATGAAGGCACCCAAGCTAAAAATATTCCGGTACATTTCCGAGAGAGATGATACTTCCGCCAGAAATTCGGCCGCCTGGAAACATCATCATTGCCATATTAAGGCTGGGTGAAATCATGTTTCCCGGGAAATGTTTTCAGCTAAATAATTCCACAGAAAACGGAGTCCTTGTGTCATTAGCCATGCGGCACTTTTGAATTCATTCAACTCGTAGAAGGAGAGGAGTGCACTTCATCGAAGCTGTCTTCCACAAGATGCTGTGAATCTCTTTCAGTCAACACGCAGGTTATCAGAAAATGCCGCATTTCGCACGACACAGAGTTTGCTCCTCGTTTATTGCGTGCTGAACTCACATCTAAGAGGAGCCTGACTTTCTAGTCCCCAAAAGCTTTTGATTTTCCACAACTGTCGCATAGTTTACGAACGTCACTTAGGATTTTATGCTAAAATGGAGAGTAGATTGACGTAGGTTGGATTATCAGAATGATCAAAAGTTCGGTCCGATTGACGGATGGGGTTACCTGAGGAAACCAGCTTTTATCTCCCTTACTATCAAACCCAGATTTCGTGCAAGTGCAGATTTGAATTCAGCCTAAAAATAAGCCATTCAAATTGCAGTAAATCTCTCACAAAGTTATATTTGACCTGTTAAACCAAGTTTTATTTCATTAGTGGGATATCTGGCTTTTGAATTTACTGAGGGTAAATGTAGGAGTTCCTTCAAAGATAAATCTTCCTGAGGGCAAGTTGCACCTGGTGAGTTTGGAAGAGTGTACTGTCTCAGCCGATTGCCTCAAAGTTTTCGGGGATTTCAACTGTTTGTTCCTTCGTCATAGACCCTCCGAAGAGATCGCCGTGTTTTATTTTGTTCCTCACTATTTAATTCACGACAAAACGAAGAGTTTACGAAACCCAATGATTTTATCCCTATTTTTATTAGGAATAAGCCGTTTTCCTGCACAATTGTCCTTTTACTGCAGATTCGGACCGATCCCGAGCGACTACATGACGGTCTGTTAAGACAGTTTGGTTACACGTGTAAGGTGTGTGGTGCAAATACTGCTGTATCGTTGAACATCGGGTACGTTCGTTTTCAGCACGGTCTTCGTCTCCGACAGAAGCTCGAGGTGGCTCAGTGATTTGGGCGCAGGATTACTGACGGGAAGGTTCGTGCTTTGAACTCACCTTCCGCATCTCGACTGTTCCTGTCTAGCCTTGGCCAACCTGTCAGTATCTCGGTCCCCGTGCTTACTTCGGGTGCCGAAAAGGTGTTACAGTTGAACAATTATACTATGGTATTACTTAATTTCAACGATGGTTGGCTTCACGTGACTGAAAATGTCACTGTTGATTAAGTCCTGGCAACTTCAAGGTTATTGTCTTGACGCGCAACATTCTCAACAAAATAGGCAATACTTCCATCCGACTATCTAATTACATGTCGTGAACGAAGACCTGTGCCGGTTACCTAGGTAATCGTTTGATTTAGGTGTTTTGCAATAAACCGGCATGCATTTGCCTTCTATTTGAACGTTGAGAGGGATGAACCGATTTTAATTGTGATTACCCTCTGCCACTTGCTTTGCTTGAAGTGTTCGGTCAGTGTGTCGTTATGCTTCTGTTGCATATAAGTAACCATTGTAGAATATCTGCGAAGGGACTGATAAAAACACCACCTTCTAAGATAGTTCCGTTTTATTTCACGAACACGATACTATCAGCCTAGTGTGGCACCACAATTAGCCTTTTGGAAGGGCCCACCTGATGATACCAAGTTTTCCTTTTTACGTGTTGCTTGTGTACACCAGGTTTGCTGAGCATGTGCCCGGAGCTAGGCGCCCACAAATCAAGCAGAAATTCAGGCGTGGAGTTTGACACATTGATGGGCCCAGCTGGTGCTAGCCTTCTTTTATGGTCTTTGGCGAGGCGTGCACAGAGAAGGCCTGCTCGAAGTTTACCTGGGTCGATACTCAAGATTTCAAACTATTCTTCCGCATCCGGAGTACCTGCTCAGATCTGTTCCATATGAACATGCTTTGGACATACAGATGGGCAGTTCTACACGAGCTAAGCAACGCTGACAGCGACACCCAGTCAACATGTAACAACTCTTTTTCGTTGGCACAAGTTCGATCATCATCCATCATTATTGAATGAAGATATCGTGAAGATAATGAAATCTTCTAAAGTTCCCTGCCGAGTGGGATGAGACCAGTTGTTCCAAGAACACTCACAATGTGGTCTTTAAGCTGTGTAGATTTGCTCCGTTCATTGGCTTAGCACGGATAGAGTTTAACGAGGCTGGGCATATTTTGTATCATCCCTAAAAAAAGAAGGATCGACATTCCGACTGGGCGTGAGAACCCACAGCGCGTAAGCTGGATTTTTTGAAAAGACAACCAGAAGGATCCCAGAGATCTGGGATACTAAACCTAAAACTTTTTCGTGAAGCAGCAAACAATCTTCTCCCAGCTAAAGTAAATTCTCAAGGTCATCTATTTGTATCCGTTGTTTAGTCGAGCGCTTCTGTTGCCAAAGTAAAACATATGCAGGGCGGAACTGAATTTTATACAAGTGTTAGAAATTTTCGTGTCATTGCACTTGAATTGATAAGAAAAAGGGTAGGGTGGTTGCTGGTCGTTGTTTTCTGGAAACAAGGTTGTTTCGGACATTGCTCAGAAATGCATTATGTCTGGGGATTAGTTAGCTTTCAAGACTGAAATCTTGTCCAGACGAAGTGTTCGGTTCGTTTGTTATACGGGTTCCTAGAACCGACATTCTGATCAAAATCCGCATTCAATCGTCAAAACCAAGTCTGAATTGTAACACCGACATTTCATTCCATTGCTTTTAATTTCGTGTCACGGAGAGCTTTTGTGCCTATTCGGTTGTAGCCACCTTGAAATGTGAGTAAACACTGTTGGCGCTAGTTTTTCGCTCAGGATGAAATTTTTCGCCTTTGTCGTGATTGGATTCAAGCAGCCAACGAGTATAAAATTTGGTTAGCCTGATAGAAAACTGCATGTGAGAATTTGGATGTAGGAACAGATGTTTTATTTTGCAAACAAGTGGAGTCATTGGGATAGTCCATTAGTGGCCTTTGAAAGCGCGTTTTAGAGAATGATTTGAGATCAACCAGGAGGTGCCTGGTAAATCAGCATGATCGACTCGACTATTCGTGTCTACTGGGTGAGCAATGGTCGTGCTGCTTAACCACTTGACGTTGCAGGTTCAACTGCAGGATGGTAGGTACCGAACCTTTCGATAAGGGCTTTATCACATTCGCGGGCCAAAGAGTAACACAAAAAGACTGACGAACGTTCGATACCGTATTGAATCCTAAGCTCTGAGGGACGAAGCCTTCAGAGAACTCAGAAAAAGCTTCTCTTTGGGAAGCTCTAGCGCCTCTGGAAGGCATCTTGTGGTATATGTGCAATTTTGGAGCTGTCGTAACTTTTCTCTCCATTTTCTTGCCAGTCTGCAATAGTTAGATCAGTAAGACTTTGTCCAGGTACTCGTTCCTCTCAGTGCCCTCAAATCCGGCCCCAGTCCATGTTCGATTTTTCAGCCGAGCGATTTTTATGCGTCTGTTTGCCAGACAAGTAACCATGTTTCATTCATACTGCATACCTACAAAGCTGGAAAAACATCATAGTTTGTTATCAGGTTGTCCGCTATCAAAACTGCTACAATTGTCAAACCAAAATGAACAATCCCTTGGGGTATAAGGCTGATTGGTTCGCCACGCGTCAAGTTTTTTCCGTTCAAGATCAATGCGAAAAAAACGAGATAAAGACCAAAAGATTTGAACATTCGAGCAAGTCAGAGCACGGTTCAGTCATTTGTCCTTCCCAGTTTTTCTATGAAAAAGTGTAGACAAACGAAATTCGTTTCAGGACAACTTTATTTATCCTCATTATTGCATATGTGGTTCGATTTTGAAAATTTTGCCATTTTTTTGTTGGGGCTATCGGTCATCTTCTTAACAGTGCACGATCATTGGAAGTTTATATTATTAAACCTGTGCGGAAAATATTCATTTTATTTGTTCAGTTATTTTTGTTTATCTGCTTATTTAATTTATTCTGGATAGCATATAGAAAGAGTACTCCTATACTTTGAATATCGGCCCGAGTGAGTCCTAAGGCAGCCTTTATGCTGTCCTTTGGGTTCAACAATACCAGCGACACTAGGTAATGCTGGGTCGTAGGCTAACCCTATTTCAGTTTGTGGACGGGCGTTTGACTCCAAAGTAGTAAACACACGGGTTACTAGAGACTTCAAGTGTTGACTGATAATGTGCTGGCGCCACATGTCTGCAAATTCAGAACGACCCAAAATAGGGAACACGTGATTGATTCTGTTTCGTAACGTGTGACCCATCCAACGGGCAGACTTTAACGCTGCGCGCTTGCTGACTGCCGTTCACATCCTTTGAGCCTACTTCATTTGTGGTTTTATTTGTAACAAATCTAATGACTTGCGGATGCAGTTATCGGCGTCGACGATCGACAAGCTCTATCAGTGTTATTAGCTGCCTTTATTTTGATAAATGATACCAGAAAACTAGTTGGCTATAGAACACTTCGTCTATGTTTCTGCGTATATTTTCGTCTAGTCCGACGGAGAAACGTCCGAAATCTCGATGGCTTGTCAATTGAATCCCTAAATCAGTCTGCACTCGTGCAGACACAGTGAATTATTAAGTTATGCTTCAGTGATTGATGCAAGCAGCTGCGAGGCGTTACAGCCACCTATCTCCAACCTAATTCAATCAACACTACTTTGAGGAATCTAGCGTCCTGCTCTAGACTGGGCTTGGTTACTCTGGTAGTTTGACACTAGGAAGGAGGCAGTGAACGACGAACTAATTCCACACTAAGAATTATGGCAGGCAGGTCGTCTATTGTGCCGATCAGGCTGAGTTCCGATTGGCTGCCAGGTTACGTTGTGAATAAGGCGTTTGCTCGTTTATCAGGTTGAACAGAATCCGAGGCAGCGCACACATACGATTCCTGCTTGCCCTGAGGTCTTTCATTACTACAAAGCTCTGGTCTAGAGCTTCCCAGTTGGCAAAAACCGCCTGAATGATCGGTCAGAACATGGGTTTATCTGAAACGGAGTGGTTCCGTGCAGATCTAACAAGTCTTGAGATTACTTAACGGAGACTAATATAATTTTCACCGAAAGGTTGGCGGGCCAACAATCACTGAGACATAGGACGTGGTCACCTAGCGGTATTTGAATTGGTGATAAAATGTGTAAATGGATAAATTAACAAGTGGGACAAGTGTACAACTGTTCAAATTTCCTTTCTAGGGTGACCGTCAGTAATGGAGAGCGTAGTAGGCTTACAATGAAGAGGACTAAAGTGATTTCGTGTTTGTTGCGGTGGTATGGCTTATGAACATTGCCTATAGTCATTTGAAAGGGCTTTTCATCAGCCAGTCTTTTCTGGGACAGGGGACTAAGCTCCTTGCTAACCCAGTGTCTCTGCTACTCCGGTGAGAACCAAGCGGATGAGCCAAAGCGGATTTGGCTCACTGGTGTTAACAAGTATTGAAAGCTCCTTTATTGATCGGGTAGACCAACAGCCCGATTTGTCAGGTGCATTCGGGTCGTAATTACTTTGTAGTGGATTGGCAAAGCAAGGACGTCAATTCAGGTCACCGCAGTAGTACGGGAAAATTATAGCTGTACAGGGTTAATTGGGTTGTTTCCCATTCATTCCTGCTGTCTGTAGTTTGTTTCTGAAACGTCACTTGACTCGGTAAGTAAAACCAACGGAACACACTACGCATAAGGTTGCTAGAAACCGTTCGATAATCCGCAACCAGCTTTGCCTTCTTGGGGCTCACCAGGGTAGATGCAGTCCCCATGTTTCCGCCAAACTTGTGTTCTACCTGAACATCATTTTGTACGCAATTAGCAAAGTACGTTCGTTCGTTTACAACCTACCTTGTTTCTAACGAAATACTCTACGGAATCTCTCGTCTATAGACATAAGGTGGACGGAAACTATGTGATGAATCCGAAAATGGGTGAAACCGGTCGTGGACTGTCGAAAAGTTTTCAGCAACCTTATAAGTGTCTTCTCAATAAAATATACTGCGAATATCGATTGTATTACCAACTGAAACATGAGCCGGTCTTTGTGCAGCAGATTTAGTTGAAGAATATCGTAACCGAGAGATTAAGCTGAAATTCGTTTGAGTCTACCATTAGCATTATTTTCGTTTACAAATGAGTGGGTTTGCCCTGAAACAACTTTATTCTTTTCCCAAAAAAACAAGGAAAATGTCACCAAGACCTAGCAGATTTTTGCCACATACAGACAAGCTAGATGTGTCACGATGGACTGCCGATCCCTGGAATTCGTGTCATGTTTGTGAACTGTCAGTGACATGTTTCTCACAGCTTCCTGGAAGATGGTACCACTGTACATGTTTAATCGTTTTGCCTGGGAAACAATCAGCAATTAGCTTCTCGATCGTCCACTTATACGGTCATTGCTTACCTGACTGAACGCTTGGCAAATCACTGAGACTGTGGTGGTTTCTGAAGACGTTTTAGACGCGCTAAGTTAAGTGATTCTGAGTGATTCTAAGTTAAGTGATTGTTAAGTGATTCTGACCAAGTCCATGTCGAAATTTTTCATCTTCTTATTCGTTACCAAAATGATCCGTACAGTGGTTCCTACACGTTTTTTAAATGATCTACCAAGCTGTGAAGATGATGCATTCGTGAGTTTTGAGGCCTTTTGATGGGGCCAACATCAGAAAAAGACGTCAGAAACCCGAGCCAGAAATCACTCCCAGATACGCCACCTTAGTCGGGGTGTTCCCCGTATGTGACATGGTCTCGCACTTGTGCATTACTTAACAACTGAGTTCGGCAGGTCGATAAAACATCCGTCTAAGCATAAAACAGGTGGTCATGGCTGTCACTAGTCGATTTATTTACCGGATAGAGTATCTGCACTATATGATTCTGAAAAGCTGAAAAACTTTTTGTCCACACCGTGTCACAGCATAGTCTCGGAAAATCTTCTCTGGGTCGCCTACCCGTTTTCATCCACAAATTTGCCAGTTAATTTGGTGAGGATTCTTGACATTCCCCACAACTTGTTGAAGTGAACTAACATACCATATATCTGAATAGTGGAGTCGAAAGAACGTAGAATTTGTGGCATGTTACTAGGTTGATCACTTAGGAGGGCATCAAACAAAATGTTCAAGGTTTTTCACCCCGTCAACTCCCAATCTAAACTTCATTTAAATCGCAATGATCCAGCCTGGTGTCGTGTACATCTACTAAGGTGTGTTAATCGGTAACAAGTTCACACTATGCGTTTGCAAAGAAATCCCCAAGTTTGTAGTGTACTAGGTGGTCTCACGGGTTACTTTTACGGTTTTTTAAATGTTGTCCGCTTTCCGTTTCCTGTGTATGCCAGTTAACGAAAAAACGCTACCGTTCTACTGTTCAAGTAACATTGAATAGGGCACGACATTCACGATACTATGAAGCAAATTTATCTGAAAATTTGCTGTTTCTTGGTCTACTTCTGATAATCTGTCTTTAGGGATATCAAGCGTACCTCGTGTGCGAATTCCGCTGGCTGCGCATGCCAGCCTACAATAGGACTCGTTCTATTATCCAACTACTGACCAGGATGTATTCGAATACAACAGAGCTGTTAATTTAGAGTTCACATAATTAGTCTATCCATTGGTCTGCATCGTTCTCATTCTGATCTTGGTAGGGGAAAATCAGTTCGAGTCTGGCTGATAAGATTGTTTGAATTCGAATGTACTTCTATCTGATATTTTGAGTCTTATCTGATGCTAGCTAAACAACTGAATAGTTGGCTGCAAAACAAAACTGAAAATCAATTTAATTTGGTTGTTGTGCTCAGCTCACACCTAACTGACATAGACCCAGAGTCTTCGTGTTGTGGTGGACTGTGAGTTGGTAAGGGCTGTCGCACACACTGGGAATAAACAAGCGCAATATTGTTGTAATTTCTCAGTAGTCGAACAGGGGAATTGAAGTATTTTCGCTGAACAAGTTCTGAATCAGTTTAACCTCTGAAGTCAGTGCCCATATTTTCTGCCGAAAACCTAACTAGCATAAATATGAAGCCTTTCGGACTAATCCTGATAGGAACGAAACAGCTGATTTATTCATGTTCAGCGTAGCTGCTTGCAGGCCTAATAAATTAACAAAAGGGTTTTCCTTTTTCTGATATATATATATATATACGTATATATATATATATTCGCTCAGAAGTTACTCCGTATGAAAATGAACAGTGACTTTAACAACATTTTATGGGCGGGTCTTGTCGTGCTGAACTATTTTCGGGACAAACTGCTCAATTATTCACGGTTAGTCAACTTGTCTTTTGCGAACTTCTCACAGAGAGATGGATAAGGAAAGCCCTGTCCCAAATGAAGTTGCTGTTTACCACTGCTGGCCCAAATTCCTTTTATTCCGCACCCGTTTTGGCAACCCTTGTCGATACCCGGGCTACCCATACTGGTATCGTGCGCAAATTCTTAGCCGGATGTTGTCAAAATCGAACAGGCAACTTGACTGACATTTTGAGAAAAAATGGAAGTAGGATAACGGGACAGAAATGTATCGTCGAAAGTGATGAACAAACCAGCATCTACTAAAGAGGCGCTATGAAGCAAAGCGCCTCACTAGCCCATCTGTGACAGTGACAGCCATCTATTCGTCCTGCAAATGGAGCTTTGAATGCTAATAAATGAATTCTGTTCAGCAAGTCACTGACCAGTAGAACCTTAGAAATTCGTACAAGCGATGGACAACGCTGAAATGCCAAAACGTCTAAGGATGTTACACTCCGAATCACGCCTGTCACTTCGCGTCATCTACAACACAGAGTGGAGGCAATCTTTCTGAAAGAATGCACAATAACTGAATGAATGAACAAAAGCTGACGAGATTATTGATATCGAACATTTTGCAGATCCCCTAAAAAAAGTTCACAACATCCAGTCACGGGCTACTAAACATCGTTTGATTTTCTTGGAGGGAACTACTCAAAAGGTTATAAAAAGGCTTCAACACCCCCGGATGGTTCCACCCTTTTTCGGATCATCAGATAAGTGGAAACTCGGGGCTGCGTCTTCATAACGAGTCCCGAGAAGGGTGAAATCGATCGTAGGTTGATTAGGATTTTTCAGAGAACTCGTGAGTAGTTTCCTTAGACAAAATATACTGCGATATATGGACTATCATACCAACTGAAACATGAGGTGGCTTTTGTGCAGCACATCCACTAGAAGAAACGGTAGATGAAAGATTCAGCTGGGACCCATCTGAGTCTCCCGTTCAGACAAAATTGGTGCCCAGTTAAGCGTATATCGTGAATCCCCGTTTACTATTCCTAGGCAACCAAGTCCATCAAACAAGGCCGAACATTTGGATGTAGTGTTAGGTTTATGATCTTCGAACGTCAGATGGCTAGTAACGAATAATGTAGGTCTTTGTGAAACGGAGTCAGACATCTGTGACAAGGATTTTCAAATTTCTCTCCTTAGCTGCTGTAACGCCTCATAGCTCACATGAAACTAATCTCAGGGTAAGAATGAGTGATTTCAAAAAGACGGATAGTTGAGGCTGTCACAAATCGACAGACAGAGTGACACGTGACACTGGTCCCCACCAACGGTGTGTAGCTCCTCTGTCAGTAAACCCAAGGCATTTTGTCGCTATCTCCACTGAGCACTTTCAGTGTGAGGACGTGAAGTTGTTTTTCTCGTCACAATCCAAACAGGGTGAGATTCCTACGAATACGTACGGTATAAATGAATTCGGGTTCTTGCGTGATGTAGCTCTTGGGTCAGAAGTCCGAGAGATTTGGTTACTAGTGAACCGCAAAATGAGTGTCCTAACGTTTCATAGCCCATGAAAGCAAGCTTACCATAATGCTCATCAGCTCATCTTGAGTGAGTGAAATCACTCAAACTGCTGCTTCGAACTAGAGGGAGCAAGTACCTGACACTTATCTAACTAGCTGTGGGTGGTTGCGATGATTTATCATAGTCGTTCCTCCTGTTCTCAAGCAGTGAGTCCATACCAAAGGAGGGAAGCACTGGGCCCGAGTTTTTCTACTAATAAAGTTCATGAGGTCATGCTGGGGTTTGAATTCCGGACATCTGACATGCAATGCGATCTGAGCAATGCTGAAGGCTATTCGACAGCCCACGACCGGTTTCGCCCTTCTTGGGGCTGTCGAAGAGTTTTCAGCAACCTTATGAGTAATGTATTACGTCTGTACAATGTATTGCGACATCTCGAATATCGCGCCAACTGAAACATGAGGCGGCCTGGTGCAGCACATTCAGTTGCCTGGAAACATCACAAACAGGAGATTCAGGTGGATTCCAGGTGAGTCGCTCGTCAAAAACCGAACTGATATGAAAATGAGTGTATTTGTCGAAAAAGCAGATCTTGTTGTTTTTGTTTAGCCGGTTTGGTCAAATGATTGTTTACAAGTTTCAACTTGTGAAGCTCCAGTGACCGCACACGACATTCAGTTCATGGAGACCAGCCTAATCGTGAACGCAGGTAGGGGCTATTTAAACTTGCAGGATGTTGTGTACTATTTGAGTGCTTATGAATGAGAATCATTCGTTTGTTTTCATATTCAGCTTGTTACTGAACAAGCTTTAATGTGGTTTGGCCCAGAGCTAGGACAATTCCTCAGTTCGATCCGGCCAAAACTGGAAGATTGCGATTTTACCCGGTTTTTCAGACATTAGCAACTTTGTGCTGCATCGCTCTGAGACGGTAACCCATGCAACTGAATATAAAATGTAGACCGCAGTCTAAAAACTTCCTATGGGCTTTTCAGCATCATCCCAGTTTGATAGCCTGATTGTCTGTTGCAAAATATTCAATAACATCTTACAGAGGCTTCTGATAATTCACCGACCAATAACTTCTACCCCGGTCGACTGCAAAGCTGACAAACCGTACTGTTTCACCTGAATAAAGATTACTTGTGGGAAACTTTATCGGGTTCAAAGCAACCGAAGAGGTAAGTAATAGCACACTTACTTCGACTGCGCTTGAAAGTACGTACTGAAAACACTTTCTCAACCTTCATTGTTGAAACAGATTATCAGAGCTGGGGTTTACTAAGTGAACACTGAAAAATGTGTATGCATTTTTATCAGCCCCCAGGCTAGCTGAACTTCAGCAGACCTTGTAGGGTGGCCGCAGGAAATCGTTAAGGTGCTCCACTGGGAAGAGTTTTGAGCAGCGATTTGAGCATAGCGCTTAGGTTGTAGATGTTCCGAATGAGGACAAAGTGAGCTTCGTGTGCTGGACATAACTTTAGCAAAAGTTTTCGACTACATGACTTAATATTCCTTCATAACTGAAGGGCAGACTGATAGTCTGGTAAATTATCGCCACACAGACTAATCAGGTTCAAATCACAATGGGAAATTACAGGAAACCTATTCGATTGCGTGACTGGATTTGTATGTGATGGCGCCGTTACAAGACAAGTTACTGCGACATTGTCGTGTCCGTTTCGAGCAGTCCTCTCTCTATTTTCAGATGCCTTCTCTATTTTCTGAGCATTTTTTCGGCGAAAAAACTTTTCCCCCCGAAATCATAAGGTTGCGAAATTCAATTTACCTTATGAAGAGCGCATGGAGTCTTTTAGGAATAAAGACCAATCCTTACTGGCTCATTCGCAGCAGGTGGGAGGAAATCAGCCTACACATGTATCAATCACACTGCATTGCAAGTTCTGGCTGGAAACTGTCACACGAAGCTACAATGTCCATCACTGCTTGGATTTGATGCTGGGAGCTATGACAATATGAGGGATTTGGTTGATTTGATTGATCTTTTGACAAACGAAATGGGACTGAAGTTGTCTGCATACCATCAGAAACTACTGACAGAAATTCAGAATTTTGTGTGTTGCACAGGCTGAATGCTGAGTTTGTCCATCATGTAACTAGGCAAAGACTGGTCCTTTTAAGAAGCTTATTTTGCGTCTGTTGTCAGTCTTCAATGGTCCTACATTTCGATGAGGTTTAGCTGGCTTATATATAGTTAGAACCACCGAAAACTGTTTCATTACCACAGAAACCTTTCAGTTTGGAGCCATCGAATTGGGAAACTCGACTTTAAAACAATCAGAGATTTGGTAAGGGAAGAAACGGCTTTCATCTGTACTAAAAAAATATCTCCTAACATTGAGAGTGACTAAAAAATACCCTGAGCTTAGAACACTAAGCTTTAACTGTGAAAAGTATTTTCCACCCACTCGCTTTTGGTCAGCATAAAATAACAAGTAGGACACGAACAACACAGAAGAGGTCAACAGGCACCTGTGCCAAAAGTTAACCACTTAGGTAGCTACTCCCCGAAATTGCTGAGTGTACGAAACAGTTGGTTCAGCTGAAGTACGTTTCAGGTGAACGCTGAAAAAACGGGGTTAAACTACTATAGCACCCCGACGATGAATGTGTTTAACAGTTTGGAAGTTGTTCATGTGTAGTTCTTTTGAGCACCACACAATTGTTACGGGGAAACCAAAGGTAAACTTAGGCAAAGCGCCAGATGACTGGCCAGCCAGTTCGTTGACTTCGATTCGGACGTCCAACCGAGCCACCGACGTCACTGAGCCATAAAAAGTGAGTTCGTTATTCCAAAAACGTTGAGGAACGGGACGGCATAAGAGAATTGGAATTCCACTTCATTGAACAGTGAATATACGAACGTATTACGGGAGGTGAGGCGACTTCCGCGGGTGGGTGGATGAGGTGAGGTGGGGGTGAGGGGGTTGAACAAATACACTGTGAAAAGTATGCGGTGGAATGAGCCGAACATCTTCCGTCGTGTGACTGGGTTGGTGGACCACCGAGAATAACAACAACCGGTTAACCCTTCTTTGGGCTTATCAGGTAGGCGCAGTCCCCGAGCTTCCGTCAACGGTATGCTCTAATTGGACCCAAATTGGACTGATTTCGACAAATACACTCACACACGTTTCATTTATGAAAATATACTGCGATATTTCGAATATCGTACCAACTGAAACATGAGGCGGCTTGTGTGCAGCACATTCAGTTGTAGAACATCATAAAAGAGAGATTCACTTGAGTTTTCCTTGAAAACCAAATTGATTTGCAAATGAGTGTATTTGTCGCAAACAACCAGTTAACTTGTATGGACATAGAAAATGAGGCAAACTGGTTCACTAAGGCAGAGCGTGAGCGATGGTCACGTAGGGTGGAACACTCGCTTCATAGATAACCGTTCTCACCAATTCAGAATGTTCCACTGGACCGCCCCACGCATACACGTTAGTGCAGCATCTAAATGACCGAAGGACCGAAATTCCCGAACGCGTGGTGTCTGGCATAGTAAAGTTGGGGAAAGTGTCCAGTATCAAACTACCAAACTACCAAATTCAAACTACCATATGAACGTTCAGTCAGCGATCAGTTTCTTTCAAACTACCATATGAACGTTCAGTCAGCATCCATGCACATACCAGTTTTGAGTGATTAATGCGCTATTTGGAGCTTCTTTTGGTTCCATGGTGTTGAGACCCGAGCTAAATCGCTTTAATCCTAATTATTACGTGGATTGGGGTTTTGGAAACAGTTCCAAGCGGTCGGAATTCATTAAGAAGCAGCTAATCCGGCCTTTCCAGTTCGATGATTGTGGTTGACTAGCTGGATAACGTGGTTTAGTCTAATCAAAATATAAAAGCAGATATAGTTGCATGGTTGGGTTATCTACCGCATTCTTCTTGGTAATACTAATCAGTGCGGACGTATTCACGTAAGGTTCGCGTCGTATGAGACCGTATTACGCAGCCTACTAACATCTCACGTTTTCGGGATACTCAGTCGAAGAGAGATTTGTTTTTGCAGGCGGAATCACACAAAGATAAAGACTCCTGACTGTCCGGTACTCCCTGAAATGTTCACCTAGCGATAGTCTGTACCCAACTACTGATTGCGTCGATTTCCTCTGCGACGAAGCCGTTGTGAAGGAAGACAGCCACTATCTGTCTTTCACACTAAACAGCGTTACTATCTACCATCGTCTTAGTCTAATGCTTCTCCAATCTTTTTACTCACATGATGATTTTAAGCACCATATTGCGCCCCATCATGGTAACTCTGTGTGAGATAATGCGGCTAAAGAAATCCCAAAGCGCCTTCGCTTTTGTCGGTTGATTTATTGGTCTCCAATGTGTACAATTCCCGAAACTGACCAAATATGATACGATTTATGGTCTGGGGTAATAGTATAGACCATGAGTGGGGTGGTTGGCCAAGCACCACATTGATCGATCGTCTTCGTCTATCAGGCGAGTGTTTCACCCTACGTGACCATCACTCACGTTCTACCTTAGCAAACGAATTCGGCTTATTTTTAGGTCTATACGAGTTAAACGGTTGTTGTTTTTCTCGGTAGTCTACTAACCCAGTCATACGACTGAAAATGCTCGGCTCAGTGTGTACTTTCCACAGAGTATTTGTTCAACTCCCTCACCCCATCTCACCTCATCCGGCGGCTGCCTAACCTCCCGTAATACGTTAGTCTATTCACTGTTCAATGAAGTTTCCATGCCCTGTCCCGTGTCTCAAAACGGGAGAGGACGTTTTATCCGAATACTGAGCCCACACATGACATCCGAATCAAGGTAGCCAAAGTGACGTGTTGCCGACACTTAATTTTGGTGAGACGAAGCATGACGTGGGAACGGCGAGCCCTACTGTTGATCGTCTTTTGTCGCCACGCGCCCTTACCTACTTCCAAACACTGCATCATGCGAGTCTCACCTGTCGTCTGCTCCAGTCTGAACTGTCAAACGATAATCTATTCTCATGAACGTCAAATTTGACTACGTCACTGTCTGACCATCTCCGACATTTGATTGGGAGCACGGACTTTTTCCCAGGATGAGTTGAAGCATATATCAAGCGTGAGATTCAGGTTGGACACATTTGAGTTTGTTCGTCCACACCAAGTTCACTGGTAACTGAACGTAGTGCTCCGTTTGCCTACGGTATGGTGTTCAAGCAGAACATAAGGTTGATGGAATCACGAGGACTGGGCCAACCTAAGAGCGGCAAAAGCTCGTCATGTACTATCGAGGGGTTTTCAGCAACTTAATGAGAGAGCGGCAAAAACTCGTCATGGACTATCGAGGGGTTTTCAGCAACTTAATGAGTATGATGTTCCGATAAAAAAGACGTGAACTTGTTCTTACAATGCGACACATTTTATTGTTGCCTAGAGTTCTTTGTGTATTCCTGTTTCATGTAAGAAGCCCTGTACGGTGATCCCAGACCGTTTCACCTTAACTGCACCCCGGAGAGTCTGGCAATGCAGCAATAAAACATACGAAGCCGAGTAAAGAACCATCCGAAATAAGCCAGAGATGTATAGGTCGAATGGCACTTGCGCGAACTTTTTCTTACGTTCTAGTTGTACGAATATATGGTTGGCGGTAAAAAGTCTTTTAGGCAAGAAAAAAGACAGCTCGCAACTGCAGTAGACCTCAGTAGACTTAATAACACATCCACCACTAAACACAGTAATGCCATCCGTTCGGCTGCCACCATAGAGCTAAATATTCAACGGACGACAGTCATCGCAAAGAAAGTTCACTTTGAACCGGCACACATCCGCTCGAACAAAAGTAGTTGGCCCCAGAGAATGCTCCCCCGTTTGTGTTACGGTGTTTTATACAGTCGGTTGTTCGATAGTGTCCCAGGGAAATCGTGTGTGGCCAACTGATGGTGAGTTGCTAGAGCAGTCCTTATATCCAGAGCCTGCCGATCTGGCGACGTACCAGAATCCTGTTCAGTTCCATGCACCTATTGAAAGTGCTAGGACTCCATGGCATTATAAACCCATCGCCGAACGCTTTCAGCGATGTGGATGCGTAGATGTAGATGCAATAGCCTCCCTCCATACAATTCCGAAGACTTTAAAATTCGGAACAGGGTGCTTCCGGGACTGCTTTATGGAATTTGGAAGTGGCCTTCATTCAGTCAACTAAGAATTCTGGAAGCGTAGGCTTTTTGGGAGGAAGTTGTGGGACCACTTCCGCGCCTTTTTGCACGACAACCTTACTGACCGAAAGCGGTGTGTTGAGATTGGCGGAAAGTCGCCTGTCTTTAGCCAACGAATTTTGTGTGCCTCAAATAGGCGTTCCTACCCCTTTCCTACACAGACTCTTTAAAATTTGACGAACACTGTACTCGGGAAAAATCTGCGGACGGCATTAACGTAAACGGAGCAATGCTACACTATCGAACAAGTTATCGAAATACGGCTAAACCCATCCAATTGCACCGAGATTGTGTTTCCACGGGGGCCATGTGTACACCTCCAGGCTGTTTGACCTAATTTTGCACCAACTACCATCAACGACCTCAAGCCGTTTGTATAAATTATCTTGGTCTCATAAACTCCTCTGACTTGATGTAGCATGAACACGTCGATATAGTCTTCCCCAACTTTCGAAGACTGAGTTAATTTTCCACAATGACTTTTAGCATGAACACGTCGACATAGTCTTCCCCAACTTTTGAAGACTGAGTTAATTTTCCACAATGACTTTCTTCTCTAAATTTGACTACTTCAGTTACCTGAAATTTCACAATTGTCACCACTTTTCCAGTTGTTTCCTGTTGTTTCTTCATCTAGGTAAGTATATTGCTGACAAAGAACTATGTTATTATTAAGAAATGTATTCGGATTTTATCAGCTTCCGACAAAATTCCCTTCAGTTTCCTGACTCATACTTTGAATGAGAGGCATACAACCGCCCACTCAAATCTTCTTAAGACAGTACTTAATGAGCTTTTAACCCCTTACATTCAGACATGGTCAGCTTCATCCAAAAAATCTCACTGTGCAGCATCGACGTGCACTTGCACGCAAGAACATCAGCATATGGAAACCCCATGGTTCCTCATCTTGTTCGCTTGTTGACCTCATTTTTGTCCTTTGAACTCGGATCCTTAGACCCAATATTCCCAAGATTTTTTCTCCATTGTGAGTGTTTTCGTCCCACCAGGTCCTTACTATTTCCTTCTCAGGCTCCTACCTATAGTTCAGTTTTATTGTACAGGTTGTTTGTATGTACAGACACCCCTGTATCTGAAAATTCGTCAGCAACGACATATGAAGAAAACTCCTTGTGGACATCACAAATCTCCACACATGAGAGACAAACCTCCGTCATATCGAGATGGAGTTGACCGCGCAGCACATCACTCCTGTCATGAATTTGAGGACACGGTAGAACTTGTAAACTGCTATTTTCCATGCTCAATATCAGCTTCTTTCTCCCTAGCAATATCGATCACATTACTGTACAAAAGTTTGTTTTACTGAAATACAAGAACAGTCGCCCGCTCTTTGGGTCCAGCGTAACTTTGGGACTTTTGTTGAGTGACTGTCGGTTGGCAATCATTGACTGCTATTAACGCTCAACGTGAACAAATTTTTTAGCTACCAACACTAGACTAATCTATTCACATCAGTGGATTAATATTGCGATCACCGGAGGTTTGGAATTCCAGGAAAGTAGAACACCCTCTTTTTGGTGCGGTGGTTCAACGGAATACGGAACTACGGAATCTTCTATTGTGAACTGTGGGTCAAGATTTACTTGCATTTTTGGTTCTGTGGGATGCTGGTTTTTCAGTCTTACTGCAAACTTACATTGAAAGCGGTAGCTGTTGAGCGTCAGCTTTTTATTAACCACTACAATACAATATCCACTGGTGAATGTTCAGTGTGGATGGTTCACCTAAACTGGGGAGCTAGTGACGCAAAATGGGAAAACCGCGAGCAGAGCTACCTAGATCGATCTGTGATCGTCTGGGAAGCAAATTTTACTGGTAGAAAAATATCACTTCGTGCGACCAAGTGTTAACAAGAAGTGATCGATAAGCGGTCTAGTTGTGTGGCAGCATATTACCACATCTTACTTACTGTGTTGAAAGGCAGTCAATGGTTCGAGAAAAAAACAGATTGATTTCAGTAGTATTTAGGTCGGTAAACTCTAGGTCTCCGAAATCTAAACGATAAGATCTGAAATATCTACAGACATTTGAGTTATCTCGTGACAATGCCACATGACTATGAAAAGTACGAAACGTTTCAGAGATCACTCAGACTATACGGACTGCAGAAATATTGTTGGTAAACATATGGCAAATTTTTGCACTTTGAATTGATATGCATTCTTAGAGTTTGAGAATGAACAAATGTGACCCCCTGCTGGCACCGATCTGTGGATGTGCACTCAGTGGATTATTGGAATACTCTGAACAGTAAGCTTCATGATCACGCAGATTAACAAATACGTGAACATTTCATACCAGAGCTCTTTTAAAGCGGCGAAATCACATGTGAACTCCCATAAGTGCCGGGAATGTCTTGGGTCATGGGAGCTTTTGGGTGCTGATACATCTTAAAGACCGCTTAGTAGTAAGGCTTAAGACGCACCAACGCCTCATCGTAGTTCACAGAATAAAATTGTCCGTGTGTGTTTGCAGAAAGTCCCTATGGTTTGTTATTTATTCTTCCATCCAGGGGATTGATGCCGTAGGCTACATTCTAATAAATTCTGCTTCTGTGACCGCTGCACATTTTTTCCTGAAGGTTTGTGTTCTTTGACAAGGATCACTCTCAGTTGTCTTCAAAAATTCGAACGATTTCATTTAATCTATCCGCGCCAGCGTTTTTACCATGTAGGTCTAGGAAAAGGAGTTTCCATGCTGTAAACCTCTTCACAAAAAGTAGTGGCAGAGGTATAACATTCCTTCTGTAAATGAAGCCAACGAAACCGAGAAGCACTGTACAGATGTTTTTTTCTTTATTGGGAACCATCAGTAGTGTGCATCTCATGAAACTTCAGGAAGTTCCGAACCCATGACCGCGCAGCCTCACGTCACCGGGATATCGCGCCAGCCACCTTTCAGTCACGGAGACCGCGTCACCTGATCACTTATTGAGTTGCTTCTCGAGTTAACTCCAACGATGGCCAGCCGCTCGTGGCCGAACGGTTGTGTCCAAACTACTTGCCGGGTCCGAAACCCCCTGGATTGTTGTGAAATCTTCACGAACTAAGGATGAAACAGATGCACACTGCTTTTCGCCTTTCCACGGTAGACTGGCTTCACTTACAGGACGAAATCGCAACTGAAAATTTCCAAATCTCCTCACACTACCACTAGAGGTATAGGAGTTCGAAAAAGGCCCGCCGGTCAGGAATAGACCATATTTCCAAACGATTGCAGAAAATTTCAAAGATTCATTAGCTTCCCATTGACCTATCTTTGAAAGATTGCTTGCCAAATTCGCATCCATTCACTTTGATTTGTAGTGCTGAATTTGGTAGGCGAATAATACTTCTCGGATTTAAGGAAAGTTTGGTGAAGTTTTAAGGATTACAGAAGAGCGAATCACAGTACTTCGGTCGAGAGAGATTTTCTTGGGACTTTTCCTATTTACAGATTACGGCTGTAGACAAGATAGTCGCGTCATGTCCAGACTTTGACAAGCACTGCTGTTGAGCTGACGGACATTCAAGAGGGCTTAACCTACAGTATTTTCATCCCTTGTACGACCTCGACAAAGCCAAGTGAACTGGTCTCATTCTAGAGGTAGTTGTACCATGGGGAGAAATATGCTGATAAACGTGAGTGGCATGCACTTGCAGAGGGAATCATTACAAGGAGGGTTGTAAGCCAGAGAGAGGAAAATTGTAACCTATTTCGCCACTTGTACACAGGGCTTCTGCTGGCCTCCCGAAAGATTCCAAGTCTTTAAAAGAACTATAGCGTAAACTATCCTACTGAAGCCATTGCATGTTTGTGAGCCATGTTTGTTCATCTTAGACGACTGAAGTAATGCGCTCAAGTTAGACCAAACCATGTGTTGGACTTAAACCATCTGAAAGAGGTTGTATTCATGAGTAAAACTGTGATAACACAAATCAAGCCTTTCTACCGAGCACAGGTTGGGTCGTGCAGACGAACGAGCGGATACTGTTGACGTTATTCAAGTGGATGACGGAACAGCGCTATTCGCCGCAATATGTTTTCCTGTATGTACTGTGCCTCCAAGCACACGGGGAAGTTGGAAACCCATCACCATCCAAACGACACATGGAAAGCAGTTGGTTGTGTTGCACTTGTCTAGCGAGTAGGAAGCTCTGTCTTTCAAATTTCTGACTACCCTCGAACTGTCGTCTTACCACCGGATCGACTAGGTGGACATGCAGCATCTCTAACCTCGCTTGGAAAAGGATTAATTTTTATCTTTGCGATAATAGATTGAAATTAAGTGGCATTTCCTGCCAAGTTTTTTTTCCAATGTTTCCCCTTAATTTCATTTGGATTCATTACGCTGAGTACAGGTGTAGTTGATGTTGCTGCGTCCGAAACTGACCGGTGGTTCCCCAGGACATTGGATTGATCACAGTTTAATTAAGAAAACATACGGCACGATATCACCGAGTAGTAAACTGTGTGAATATTAACGGAGCCTACTTAATGCAACCAACTTCATGAAGTCTGCGAATTTGTCTGCTGCGATTGCAGATCGAGTATAAAACCTCACCCACACACCCACCGAATCAGGGGATCATCGGATGTTTACAACGAATGCGGGTGTGAATCGAAATATCCTCATCAGCAGATGGGAACTGTGAGCAACTTGTGGAGGTGTGTTTGCAGCCAAATGATATTCAAAAGTTGTAGCTAATAGTTTGCTCTATCGTGTAGATTCAAGATTGAGAGCGAGCATGCTTGTTGCAAGTGCACGTCTGAAGGATGGTCGTCCTATTCACATGACACGTAACGGTCAACGAAAGTCAGCTACCACAGGGCTGAGCAAAAATAGCCACCGTATAATTAGATACTATACGGGGGCTAAAATCTCTGTGAAATTGGTAGTGTATTTTCGCTCCACGTGCGACACTCGAATTGGCCATTTTGTCTTCAGCAAAGTGGTTAGAGAATCGAAGAAGTACCATAACCATAATCATAGCCTCATAGTATGAACTACTAACTGTGTAATCCAAGTATGAGTGCGGAACTTGGTCAAAGACTGCAGACGAGTTGGTGAAACCCAATTTCGTTTTGCATGAAGTGGCCTATGTCCAGGAGCGCTTTGAACGTTTCAGCAGTTGTAACCACGCCTGTACGTTTCTGAACGGGTCACGATGCATGGTCTGTTAGGTAAATAAACTAAAGCGTCCGCATTGCCATATTTAACTGAAAACAAACGTTATGGTACTACTGTAGCATGACAAATGCATCCTGTGCTGGAGATAAACATCCAGAATTTGGTTGACCTTGGTGGTGATGTTGGTAGAAGTGGTAAACCATGAGAGGATTTCTTGATCATAGCTATTTCCTTCTAGGACAAGATTAATCGGCTCCTGTTGGCTGCGAATCGTTGCTGCCTATAGGGTTACGTACTTGCCTTCACTCAGCGGCGAGCATGTGGTTCTGTTTTGAGTAGCTTCTATAGACTAGCTGTCTTACTAACGGGGATATGGGTTCCTCAAATCAAAACGGTGGTGGATTTTATGAATGAGAAGAGCGCATTTTCCAAGGAATTATTGTTCCCCTCTGTTTGTTGACACTGTTAACTCAAGGTAGGTCACAAAAAAAGGAATGCCAATAAGAGTAAGGCTTTTGACCTCAAGGGTAGTAGTTTTTGTTGTTTGTTCATACCTTCTTGCCCTTCGTTCGGTGCGATGAAACTGTCAATAGAACATGCAGTCATATATCCTTCGTTCGGTGGGACGAAACTGTCAATAGAACATGCAATCATATATCTTGACGTGGAACACTGATATGTCAGAAGTTGTAAAGGTGTCACGATTAATACACTCATTTTGCAAATCAATTTGGTTTTTGCGACAGACTCACCTGGAACCCAGTTGAATTTCCTGTTTGTGATGATTTGCAAAATGAGTGTATTTCTCAAAAAACAGTCCAATTTGGGTTCAAGTAGAACATAAGGTTGACGGAAACTCGGGGACTGCGCCTACCTGATGAGCCCTAAGAAGGACGAAACCGGTCGTGGGCTGTCGAAGAGTTTTCAGCAACCTTATGAGTAGTGCATTACGTGTCACGATTAAGTTCAGCGTTGCTTACCGTGTTCAAGTACAGGACGGGATTTGACCTTTAACTTTGTTGGTAGTGTAAAGTGTTTTGAAATTTTATTGGAGATTTCGTCCTCTGGGTTAAGCAATCTATGCTAGAAAGCTGAGAAGCACTGTATAGCAGTGTCATCCTCATTGGGAATCATTAGTATCGCAGCCATCACATAACTCCAGGTGGGTTCGAACTCGTGACCTTCCGGTTAGTAGTTTCAATACAACCGTTTGACCAGGAGCTTCTGATCAATTGCGTCACTGTCTCGCCCTTAAACAGGATATAGCGACACCCGTTGTTCAGTCAAGGAAACCATATCACGTACTTACTCACTGCCGGCTGATCAGCAGTGTGAATCACCGGTACCGTTATTTGGCCATAATCACTGGCCGGAAGGTCGCGGGTTCGAAATTCTCTGAGTTCCTTGAGATGAGTCCCATTAGGGGTGAAACAGCTGTACAATGCTTCTCGGTTCCTCAGCATAGACTGGCATTCACCGACAAGACGAAACCTTTATTGAGAATTAGAAAATCCCCTCACGCTATCATTGTCACTGTAGTCTGGCCGAAGAATGTTGGAATCAACTGCAGTTTTGGCAGTGATATCACATAGCATAACTTTTGAACACTGCTAAGATCTAGTAGGAATTTGGGACATCCTGAGAACCAAGTTCAAAGAAAGCATAACCACAGGGGTAGAAATGCACTATGAAGTACATCAAATTGTTGCCTTGGAATTTTGTGTACTTAGGGTGACATCCTATGTGAACTACATTGAAAATCAAGCCTGTCTCTGCTGTAGCCTTCTGTGGCCATGTAGATTGGTGCATAAACTAAGCGACCGTGGAGGAGTTTATTCTCAGTCGTGCGGACACTGAGAGTTGGTTGAAAATGCATCCGCCAATAAGGATGGGAAAGCTACCTGTACAATACTGTGCCAAAAAAAGATCACCAAAACCGTGAACAATCGAGTGACCAAATCAAGTAGTGTAGTTAACTGAAAACAGGTGTTCGGTAAATGCGCAGCCCAAGGTTAAACGCGGCAGCAACTGAAACTGTTTCTGCAGACCAGCATCTGGAGACCATGTAAAAACAAACGATGTACATGAACCCAAGGGATAGTTTTTTTCCAATACAATGACGGATAAGCTAAAAATGAACATGTTATTCATCATGATAATAAAATATCGACATACAGCAACACACCTTTTAGAAGCGGACAATTTAGAAAAAATCCGTCCATTCAGCTGTAACGAATAAATTGAAGTTACAGATGCGTTCCGACAGCCAGTTTGATAAAAGCAGGAAAGTTTAGAGATTATTTATAGAATGGTTTGTCGGTTTTAACAGATGTATCCTGAGAGCCAGCGACTTCGAAGCTGCGGTATCGTTGGCCGTGCAAGGCCGCTTAGCAAAGTGATGTAGTGCGTGAATGAATTAGTTGACTCGAAATGCTGCTACCCGTAAAGGCCCTAGGTATTCGTCGTCCGGTTCCAACGCTCATTCCAATGGACCAATCCTTGGTGCTAACAATTCACTATTACAGACGGCCGCGTCTGGGCCCCTGCTACGAGCCTAATAGGTTCATTATTGTCCTTGGTAAATGATCGTCTTCCCTCTGTTGCCTACGGATAAATATGCGTCCATGTATGTGGGGGTTACCAACTTTGTACGGAACCGAAGCAGATATGTAATGATCGAGTTTGTTTTGACAAACTGAGGCTAAGCCGGATGATTAAAAAAACACTGGAAATCAAGTAACCAAAAAGAGCAACCGTTGCGCGCGCGAGTTTTCATTTAAAGGAGCCGTTTACAAGGGCTTCCTTTGTTTGTGAAGTTAACAAATCTTGATTGCTGGGCCGAGCAATTCAAAGTGTATGCTTTTGCCTAGCCCTGGATATTCCTGAGAAAAAGACCCATATACATAGTCGTCAGAGTGAAACATTTTGCTTTGACACCAGAAAGAAATAAGACAATAATAGGCTAATCGATATTTACTTTTCAGAAGAAGTCTTCATCTAATAAACGTCCTAAAGAAGGACGAAATTTCGGTTACCCAATGAGTGCAACATTTCATGTGTATAAAAAACCACTACTACAGGAATTTTTAGCGACTAAGAGGTTTTACGATGTGAATACTCTGCTTCAGTTGGATTCCTGTGATGGACTTCGAAACATTTGACCAACACGAAATAGTACCCCAGCAGAGAGAAGAATTTCAGCGCATAAGTGATCGGGGTTTTGTTTTGTGTACTCGAATTCGGCGCCACCATGTTCGCTACATAAAGCATAGGAAACAGATAATCCTTCTGCAGTCGAAGGCCGCTCACGTTATTTGTTCAGCTGCTTACTGACAGCCCTTTCACGGAACTGCTTCTCCCTCCTCAAAAACAACCGGGGTTGTGAGTCTTAGAGAAGCAGAACAGAATGATCAAAATTAAAGAAATATACTCATCTGCAAACAAATTCGGTTTTGCGAGAGACTCACCTGGAACGCAACTGAATCTCTCGTTTATGATGTTTCCAAGACTTTTCAGTAACCTTATGAGTAGTGTATTACGATTATAGAACCATCAAAAGTTTTCGGACAAAGAGATGTTCATCGGTGTCATCAATCAAAAGACACAAGACATCAGGAACCAGTGGAATGAAGGTTCCAGCGATAAAACGATCCACGCGTGGTGTGACACATTTCGTAAGAGGAGCACTTAGGTTGGTAGCGAGAAGCTGAACATTTGACAACACAAGCCGGCAGTTCGGAATTAAAAGCTGAGACAAATTTCGCGGAAGGAGGATGATTCGGTGTTGGATGTTGAATTTACCAATTTAAGCTGTCAAATGTGACATCGTTAACGAGTGGAGCAGACGCATAACCGAATTTTGTCCGAACGGTCGTTGGAAAAGCTAGCGGAAACAATTTTCACAATTTCGAGGATGTTAGTTCTTTATGGAAGTGGACAGCTTAATTTAGTTGGGGTCATCTGACCTGTTTTTTTTCAAAATAGTGGCGTGATTACAACTCCACACTTAGTGATCACAAAGAAAAAGATGAACAGTCGGAAGAAATTTCAAAAGTAGTTTGATATTGAGGAAATTAACAGAAACAGGTGAGTTCAGTAAGAAAGGAACTGAGAGATAAATTGGGACTAAAAACCATTGAAGATCATCGAGACTCTGTCAGAGTTTTAGAGAATGAAACTAAGCCAACCAGTGCAAAAATAGGCAGAAGTTGTTGGAGCTTATCAGAGCGGGCTGCCAAATGTATATGGGAATGTCTTGAGTTCTTATTGGTATTCATAGGAGCTGGGAATACTTGAGAGAAAACATAGTCAATGTTACTTGGCTTGCGGAATCCTGAGAACCCACTGGCCTGATGATTGCAATAGTTTCTGGATTGCAAAGTATAGTTTCGCTCTGGTCCGAATTTCGGAGTAAGGAAGAGTTGAGTATTCCAGATATATGTTACTTATAGAGTGAGTACTCCGCATCATTTCAATCACGAATGAGGTCAGTGTAATTTCAAATGCAACCACCACGAAATCGAGTGCTTCCGGTCGTTCCTCAAAAATTGAATTGTTCTCGCCTCACAGCAGTAACACATCGGTTGTGAGCAATACTTCAATAAAATCTCATTTCATGAATGCATGTGTAAACAGTACATAAGGTTGAGGGAACAATAAGTGGGATTTGTTATTACAAACAACCAGATCGATGTGGAAGACTAAATCAACCCGGACAAATCGTTTGTTGTGATTTGTTGAGTGCCACCAATCGCCCAAAAGCTATCTGCAAAGATACGCCAAGAAAAACAGTGAAGATCACAACCACGTTACTTTAACCAGTAATCCGTTGTCAAAAGAAGCACGAGAAACACGCTCCACAGACCAACGAATCCTGTCCGACGGAGACCCAAATCCTTACTTGAGTGCAAACAAAAACCCTCGCTTATTGTCCCCTGAACCATGTATACTGATTACAAATCTACTAGTGTGATGAAAGTTGTTAGAAATCACTGCTCCCAGCCTGTGTGTTGGACGCAGACTGAACTGTTTGATAGGTTTAAACTATGTAGAGGCAACCATGAAGTACCATTTGTTCTCAAGCTGCCAGGAGATCAAAATGAGTCATGCTTTAGCTCAATCCGAGGTTAGGACTGCAATTCCTTCAATCTTGCTTGAAATGAAAGTTCATCGACAGTCAGTTAATGAGGTCGAGCTAGTCAGGTAGGTGTGCTCCTTGGACTGTGTGCCTCAGTCCAACAGGTTTCGGGAGTTTTATTCAATTTGATCAGTTTCCAACACTAGCTGGAGTGAAAAACGGGGGCACTGACTGAATCCCGAGGTATATTGTGAGCCACGAACACCTTCGGAGGATCTTAGTACTCACTTTTGTGAGTACTATCCAGTGGGCGCACTGGTGATCCGAAAGCTGGACATGAGATTAATTATACGAACCGTAAGACGGTATCCATATGATACATTGAGCGAGATCGATAAGAAACTTAACGGAAACCTGGGATATAGCCATCAAACAAAACATGCGACGGATGTATTGTAGAATATTTCCAGGCCCCATACTTTGAGAGTGTAAGCTGTCTGACAGGACACCCACGTAACGTCTTCAGCTGTGTCGCCAAACGAACTAAACCACCAGATCTATTCAAATCACCGTAGCGCGATTTTATGTGCAATAAAATGGTAAACGATATACACGCATCTCTGGACGACCGATACTGGTCGATCATATTTTCCAGGGGTGTGTGAATCCGACAAAAAGGGGGACATTACCATATGATTAATTTTTAAAAAAAATCGTATTCTGGAACGAGATGAAACGGATTGGGAAACAGCTACGCGACCATGTGTTTTGGAAGTAAGTAGACACTCAGTGAGCGCAATAACGATGTCTTGTCGCACTCCATTTGGGAACGTATCTAAATAGTAGGTTTCACTCCGAGTTTTCAGCAAACTGTCGCGCACCCGGAACCCCAATATCATGTACCAATACCTGTAGGTAGTCTCCTGAAAAGAGACTGGAATATTATATATATATATATATATACAGACTGAAAATATATATAGGTATTAGAATAGACCCAACATAATGGTATTGGATTATGTGCCACAACAACAAGACTAGGATGTAAGTCTTCCAAAAAATAAAAATACCCATTGCGTGCCATTTCGGAGATAGTCTGAGCCAGCAAAATTTCGCTTGCTTTGTTCTTCATCGGATAAGGCGTTGTGGTCCCACAGGCTCGAGTGAAGCCGCGATGTTTTTTATGCATTTCCGCCTCACTTGCTGTACACTTTCCAGTAGCCGGCTCTAGCTGGACTAAAGACGCACCAAAGGAACTTTCCGAGGCACTCGATGCTGGCGCATTTTCATAACACGACCAAGCCAGCGTAATTGGTTCCACTACCCTGTCCACAGTGTATGGTAGCAAACATTTTAATTGCTAATATGCTGTCCCATATCATCACCATCATCATTATCAACATCATCATCATCATCATGGACTTCCTGACATCAGTGTTCAACACTGATGCTTCGCTGCCGTACAACCATAATTTATTTGAAAGCCTTATTGTGAAAAAAGAATAGAGGTGGATGGGGAAGGGACTTGGTGCTAGCTTACTACAATCATTCCGAGGTGCCTACACCTGAAAATACTCATTCAGGTAATCTGGATCAAAACTGACAACACGAACGTTATTGGCATCGATTAGCAGCTAAATCTTGCAAATTCTCCAACCAAGCAGAGTGGGGATCACGCGCTCCCCACCCTGAAAGGAGTGTAGCACCGACAGCAACGTTTCGTAATCCCCTTCATATCCCTCTGTCAGGCCACCTCTCTGCTTCCGCCACTCTGAATTGGGTATGGAAAACAACACTCTCTTCGGCAAACGATGGTTCGTCATACGCAACACATGTCCCAACCAACGCAGCTTCTGGTGCTGGACACATTCTTCAGTGGAAGTTCCCGTTGCACAACCAAAAACTCGCTTTCTAATTGCCTCGTTACGGATTCGCCGACACCAACCCACACGAGCTATGGTTCTGAGACAACGATTGTCGAACACCTGAAGACCTCTCAGTTCCGTTGCTCGAACACGCCAATTCTCACAGTCATACAACAGTCTCACAGCCTGCTCTGTAGCCTGATACACACTTCCCTTGAGATTGAGGGATATACCGCTTTAACGCCATAGGTGTCTCAAATTAGCAAACGCGACCGAGTCTTTCAGATTCGTGCACTGACCTCACCTGTCACACTACAATCAGAACTAATACAAATTCCAAAATACATAAAAAGCTCCACAACTTCGAGTGCTTCTCCCTGGGTTGTAAGTGGCGTTTTTAGTGACTGCATGTCCACAAACATGACCCTACACCTTGTAGGTGCAAAGTGCTTACCAAAAGGCGGGATAACTTTGGTCAGTTCATCCAAAAACACCTGCGCCTTCTCCTCGAAAACGGGAACGATGTCGTCTGCATATTCCAGATCGAAAAGGTTTTCGTCAGGGGCTATTTAATCACCGGGGTTTTGAAAACCTTCCAGCCTTCGTATAACTATCCCATCAATCTCACATGACGCGGGCAACATTTTATAAATAGACGGGTAGCCTCTGAACGTCATCTACTTGAACAGTTAGTTTTTTAATCTATCCAGTAATATGGCACGAATGGATGCGTTATGCACACTTTCTGGAGGTAATTTTGTTGTCTCGTCCGCACCACAGATGACGGTGGTTCGTGGAAGTTGCGCGAGCCTTGATGATTCGGCCAGATATCTCAACATTTAAGCCGATGGAACTGAAGTAACTCCCCAAGCAAACAAATCACCGCACTAGATTGATAGTGTCATCATCAAGATTGAGAACAAGTGCAAGTCCAAATGTTGTGTCGAAAAGTAGGAATATGTCGTTCGGAAGTATCGGATCCCTGAGTGGTTCACCTGGAAATAACTCCAAGCCGATGTTCATCTTCTGACTGCAACTGTCGCCTAAGAAAAATGTCAATAAGAATGGGGATATTTCACGCCTTTGAGCAGTCCCGCTTGAAATTTTGGCGCGCAAATAGAGCTCATGGTTAGTAGTTCATTTTTGCGTGCCCATTTGCGTTCAATTACCTTTAAAATGTGGGTGGTGTTTTCCGATAGCCTATTTATTGTTAGACAGCCCCATAGGAAAGCTTGGTCAACAGAGCCAACCGCACTTGAAAGAAACCTCTGTCAAAAAGTCTGTAGTCCATAGTCTTGGCGTAGCCCTGGATCCTAGCCTAAGGCAAGTAACTAATCAACACAGCCAGCGTAAAAAGCAGCGTGCTACTCGCCGTGTCAATCACGAGAAGGAGCCAGCTGTCAGCCAACGACAATAGCATGAACTTTGGACGCAAGAACAGCAGAATGATTTTCACGGTAGTCACATAGTATGTAGATCTTTCTTTTTGATCGCGACAATGGTAGTGTTGTCACGGTCCATATACCTTTCAAATATTTTTTCGGCAATAAAGTAAAATACTGAAGTAGTCATAGTAGCTGACCCTTGAATAAAGTAGGCTATGCATCGTCTGGGACCGAGGTATCATGTCACTTCAGTTCCCCTGCAAAATTCGGATGCAAAGAGAGGAGCCAAATTCACTGGCCATGGTGACGCAGTTTTGGAAAAGCCTCGACAAACTGGGCCAGTTTAGGTGAACCAAACTGATCAGCTCAGTGCTCGATCCAGGCTTCTTATCAATTCAGCGTTTTCCGTATGGGTCATCCGACTAGTTTTCGCTTGTTTCAAACCACTCGGCTTTGCCAGTTATACACGTTTACTGGGGCTCTCAGAGATATTTGTACCTTCCACTTCGGATACATGGTGTGTCAAGTTTTCCACTCTTGTTTCCGGAGAACAACAAATTCTAGTTTGCTTTGTCTATGAGCCTGGTGTTAACCATGGTCTGTCGACCATCGAGCAGTTCCACTAAAGACCAGATATCCCAGGACTAGTATGTGTATAGGGTGCGAAGCTACATACTGGAGTACTTGCAGATTGTGGAGAATTTTGACTGTTTGGTCAATGGTCTGCATGAGATATAGTAGGCACAGAGCCAAAGGCTATCTTCTTTTTGTGTCGGCCAAATCAAGTTACTGCGTCCAGTGCGTCATTTGAACTGTCCACTAAAAGGAACAGAAAACTGGATACATCAGGCTTGGTCGGAGTCCAATTCATGATCAAAGACATGCCACCTGACCAGAATCGTGTAGGAGATAGAAGGAACTATGTGACATATCGGCAAAACTTTGAGCTCGGGAGGAATAATCGAGTGTATAGATAACAACTGAAGTGGACGCTTTCCGTTTTCAGTGGGACGGTTGACTTTCCAGGTTGCCCTCAATCGCCTCTTACCTACCAACCTGGATGTCCATAACTCGGGAGTCTACTTTCTAAACACTGTGGAGAAATCCATTAGGCTGTTGACAGAATTCGTCTCCAAGGAGCGCTAGATAGCCATCGTTCAGCAGTGAGAGGCAAGCATCTGAATTCCATGTGCTAAAACTGGATACACCTCTGAATCGCGTGGCGCAATTTAAAGGATCAAATGGTGTTTGGTCTGCAAAAACCGATTAAATAGCCGGCAGTGCTGTAACTTGACATAATGTCCGAATTCCTTTAGTGTGCTACTTGTGCTTCCACGCACATTCTTGCTTGAGACAAATCTTTGAAAGTTTGTGTGTCTAAGTTAGGCGAATCGGTTTTCCAGATGCCTGCTAACCTTCTTGTTTGTCGTCTTTTCGTATGTTTTCCACCTTAAGTATCCGTGTGGAAATTTCTTGCAAAAAGTCGTGGCCGGTTTGTGTCCCAATCACGAACTTTATTTAATCGTTTTTGGGGAACTGTGGCTAAAAATTATTTGGATCATTTGACTGTGGCGCTCTTTCGGCACATGGAACAAAAAAGGTGCTGCCACGTTGCCGACGTCTACAGACAGATCCAGGAATAGCTGGATTCAAGCGGTGAGGCCTCATAACCAGGGTGAAAGTCCCAAAATTCTCCCATTTGCATAAGAATTTGGTTTTGACCGGAGACCCAACTGAATCCAGCCGAAGGGTTTTCAGCAACCTTAAGAATAGTGTGTTACGTTTAAACAGCAGCGCATTGCGATATTTCGAATATCGTAACAAGTGAAACGTGGGGTGGCCTGGTGCAGCACATTCAGTTGAACAAGAGCATTTATAAAAGAGATTCGGCTGGACTCGCTTGAGTCTTCCATCAAAACCGAATTCGTATTCAACTGAGAGTATTTGTCAAATTTCTTGCAATTTGGGTTCAACTAAATCGCAAACTTGACGGCCATTCGGGGGCTGCGCCTACCTGATGAGCCCTCAAAAAGATGAAACCGGTTGTGTGCTGTCGAAGAGTTTTCGCCAAACTTATGAGTAGCGTATTGGGTCTAGAGTTGAAAATCTGTCTCCTGGGAAATGTCGGAATTAACCAACGGCTAGTTAGACCGAGAATCCACACCTAAAATTAAATTCACCAGCTGCACAAGCTGGTGAGCGGATGCATGGTCCAGAGGTAACAGCATGAAATGGCTAACAAAGGGGTTACCTATCTAGTCCCTCTGAGTTTACTCATTAAAACCGAAAACACTTCTGTGGCTGAGCTTTTAGCGCTCCAACCAGACCTTTACTTTTAAAATGCATGTACCTTAAACAATATGAAGACTAGAGCCGAACCACTTCGTTATTTTTTTGACAGAATACACCCCTCGACAGTCTACAAGCGGCCTGGTTGCTCTTTGGACTCAAGCCCCCGATTTCTGTCAAACTTATGTTCTACTTGAACGACCAATTCGTGAAATACAATTACTCGGAAGCCAGTTTATTCACTTACTGAGTCATGCTAAGTTCACTCAGGTAAGTTTTAAAAACCAGCAAGCTCGGAGATCTTAGAAACTCCAGTAACTAGAACAGAACTCGGTCGCCAAAGAAAGGACCACATTACCCTAGTGTGAACTTTACTGGTCGTAAACTCTGCACTATCGTGGTGGATACAATTAGAAATACCGTAGTGGGGTTAACGCATTCATATCTTGAGCTTCTCGTGAATTGGGGAACATTTGAAATTCCGGTTGATAAAAATAGGATTTCTTGCCTGTGCCTGAGGAGGCGATAATAATCTTTTCACCATTGAGACCTCATCGGGGCCTCATTAGTACTGTCCAGTGTGCGTGCTTGTCTCCACTGCCATTCTCAAAATTTGCCACTCAAAGCAGGTGCCTATGGAATTTCTGAACAATTCCGATCTGATATGCACAGAACTCTTGAAAGGTCGCGCGAAAAACAGCACATTTCGGGATATGCAACATGCTTTGTTATTCATCACCAAAAAGCGCCTTCGCAGACTTCTGATTGAACTATGCCTGAAACACCGACTGCTTGACCACGACTCCTTTCTGTAGCCCATCCACAGTGTCTGAGCGCCTGCTTCACCTGTACACAGCTCTTGTTACTATACCCCACGTGCCTTTGAATGGTTTTACGCCTGTCTGTCACGTAAACGCATTGGGAGGTAAACAATGTGATGTTGTAAATCAGACAGCACAGATCGAAGCAACATTCTTTCCAAATTGTTCTTCAGGGAACGATGAGA
Source organism: Clonorchis sinensis (assembly GCA_003604175.2). Taxonomy (NCBI): domain Eukaryota; kingdom Metazoa; phylum Platyhelminthes; class Trematoda; order Opisthorchiida; family Opisthorchiidae; genus Clonorchis; species Clonorchis sinensis. The sequence goes on from CM030369.1 coordinate 95,949,318, forward strand.
AAGCACGATTTTTGAGTGACTGGTTGGCGCAGTCAGTCACGGTTTCATCCGTTCGGTTGAATCAGGTTCCGTTCGTTTGTCACGCAGGTGGCTTCTAAAACCAGAAAAGCCTATGCGCTATAAGTTCGGATACTGTGACTCTCCTTCTAGAATAATGTGTCAACTGTAGACCAATTCAGCTGGGACGCCCGAATCATGGATTTCTTCAAACCATGATTTATTTCTGTTCATCTGATCTCGTGTCTCATGTAAGCAGAAGGACTTAACTCGGTTCGAAAGAGTAAGAATTCACAGGTGAGAAATGAACTCATGGAGTGGTAAAAAGACAATTCTAAAAAGCTGGAAAACTTCCAGCCAGGCAGCCAGAAGATGCACTTTCATAAACGATGTGTACAGGACACAATCGCTTTTAAAATGAGCTCTCACCAGTTTCCAGAACTCACAGCAAGTAGGCCCACAACAAAGAAGGGAGCCAATAGCCCGGTGTCCGGATATCGAGAGAACACATGGCATCCTCAGCTGCTGAGTGCGTTACAGACCTACGCATACAGGACGGTTCACAATTCCAGATGTTTTGTCGCATTTAGAACCAAACACAACCTACGAATTAGAGTGAAAAATATGCTTCAGAAGTGAGCTAAGAGAAAAGAACATGCAAAAATTAAAACGATACTTCAGCGGGGCAAACAACTAACAGTACAGACGAAGATCCTTTTTATTGGTATCCCTTAAAATTGTGTGTGGAGGATGATCACACCAGGCACTTACACTGAAACCGGGGCGAAAATTGGACTTACTCATGGCAGCTACACTAATGCCCATCAGTATTAGGGGAAAATTGCCGGCCTATGGCCATACATTGGGGGTTTTCATCTACTCGCTGTTAGACAGTAGAATATAACGGACAAACATCGCAAGGGAGGCGACAGCACGCGTCCAATGGATAATGAAACAGAGCAAAAAACTGTACCATCGCCATGGCAAAACATGTTTGATAGGGTGACGAGTCAAACCCAGGGGAACTGTCGTTGCGTAGTCCAGTTCATATCAATTTGTCTATGCTACGCCCTCAAAGCTACGAAATTGCCCTGCTCTTAGCCTCATTCCACATCTTGCAGAGAAGGAAAACGAATGAAGTTGCTGTTTTTGATCCAACCAAATAGATTACTAAGTTGAATTGAATGATTCCACCACTTACTTCTTTGTTGTACTACATTTCCCCTTACATAGAACCCGTTAGCGTGTAATAGCCAACTGAGGGCCAGCGAACCTGGAAATTCCTACTACAGAAGATTCCACATTAGCCGGGAAAGTCCAAGAACGCAATATCTCAGAGAATTTGTCCTCTGAGATTCAATGCTTTTTAAATACTATCCAAAGGATGTTACGCGAACGTGCACCACAACGTACCAAGATGTATTCCAGTAAAACTGAACGGATCCACAGGAATAAGGCGGAAACATGCGGTCGTTGCGGACTGGTGGAGCAGAAGTAGCTAGGGAAGACCAGTGCGCCCGTTTCGACAGACCAAGTTAACATTGCATAGACAGCTGAGAAGCACAGAGTGGTTCGTTCAATTTTCGATATGGCGGTTGACTGAATAAGTAGGCTGAACTTGACAGTGTCCTCTTATTTAAACGATGGTTAGGAATTCTGTGGTTTGGCTCTCACAAAGTATACACCTGAAGGTGTGTTCAGCTGTCAGGATACCGATCGGTTCAGTGAGACTTTTACCTGAGTAGAGGGAAAGTAAATTTCCCACCCGGGACCCGCCAGTTGTGTGCAGTCAGATAAACAGACTTTAACCACTTCGCTTCTTTTTCAACTCTTGTAACACACTCGCAGGTTCTTCAGTGTCCAGAAGGCCATTTACATAGCTTCGAGAGCACCTCTCTGAATCCCTTACAGCGAGAATTAGATTATTTGAATGTCGATGAAGATGCCACTCGATTAGGATAAATCATTCCAAAAGGCAACCAAACAAGCACTAACCTCCAGCTAGCAAGTAGTCCAGAAAGGTATTGCGCGAGACGGCTCAGTGGTTAGGGCGCGGATTTTCTGACGGGTTCGAACCCGACCTCTGCACCTTGACCTCTCCTGTCTAGACTCGCGCAACCTGATAGTATCTCTGCCCTCGTGCTTCCTCCGGGTAGCCTGGTAGCTGGGCACCGAAAGGATGTTACACCTGAATGATTATTAGTACTAGCATTATTTCTCGTTGAATTTCTTGGCTATTAGGATCTGATGAATAAGGCTCATCAATCGTTGCGTATCCAAACTCTCCGTGTAGATATGCAGATCACAGTATTTTTGCTATCCAAGTATTCTCTCTTTAACGGCCCATCTCAGATGTAGTCCTATGGGTGTACGGTCATACGAGATAGGTCGCTCTCCAGTTGATTTCTCCTGATCGCGACTACGTCCCAATGAATGCGTTTGGCTTATTGAGAGAGGTAGTGCTGCAGTAAGAAAACTGAGAGCATAACAGTGGAGAGCCATGCGTTACGAGTGATCAGTGTGTGCAGGAGGTTATATGAGTACCCATTGAACATGGCCGACTCAACAGATAGAAAAAGCTAGCCATTTGAAAAGGACGGAGTTTAGGCGCGGTAGATACTTTTAAAGTGTTTTACTTCCCTCTTATTTGACGAACCGATCCTTAGTCGAAAAAAGACAGACTGTACTTATAGTTTTCATATTTTGTTGTTCGAAGCAATGAGCATGCATTTCGTTGGAACACATAGGGATAGAAAACACACCTTAACAGATGAGTGAGCCGCAGAGAGGACGTGATACATGATCTGTCACAGGGAACGCGGAGAGGGGGGGGTGGTTATCAGACGACAAAGAAAACTAATGAGCAGGTTTGGTTGAGGAGCGTGGTTGCAGAGTAGGGCTGAGGTCCAGAGGAGCAGATGCGGGCAGGCTGGGCGTGAACCGGGCCCCTACTTGCCATCAATCGGTTAACGAAGAATTTCAGTTGAAATATACAGGGTTTATCAAACATCGTAGCGGGTGGATTGACAAACTACTTGCAGCTTGTAGGTGAAGAAGAATAACAGAGCAATAATGACAGGGCTGTTCACAAGTTATAAGAGGTGCAACAATCATAGAGGTAGTGTATTTAAAGAAGGCGAGAAAACTAGCGACCATGAATTGGGGTGGGAAAGGGCGGCTGCACACCAAACACGGTTGTGCGTAAGTACCATTAGTTACGAAATCAGGTTACAGCCGAAGTAGATAACTGTGGCACCGTGGCCTCAGGTTAGTTGGTTTCAAACGGAGTCAAACACGGAAGAATAAAACTGATTTGGAAAAGCCGTAAAAAGAGTACAATTACTCAAAGGTCGCACTGTGCGTGAAGTAGACCAGCAACGTTGGTAGTGGGACCGAAGCAGGCTGTTAAGGGAAAGTACTTGTAGCAAAGGGGCGATGAGTAAAGCCGAAGATCAATCGAATTCGAAATAGTCGGTGTGTGGGCCAGTGGATCAAAACTGTACTTGGAAAAAGTGAGCAGACCATCCACTCATCAATGAAATCAGCCCCAACAACATCCGAGTGCTTCGGGTTGGAAACCAGGACTCTTAGGGGCATTTGCTGTAAGGAGGGCCCAGATAAAAAGATTCGTATGAAATAGTTCATTCACTGTGTTCAAAGAAGCAACATGGGCAGTAGCACTCTAACAGAAGGCTGATAAATGACATCCAGCATACCATGGGCTCGAAAGACAGTGAGGTAACGATTATCGTCGTAGAGGATCCAGGTAGCTCGGTGGCAATATCAGTGAGCATTCTAGCAATTTGGTACAGGTATACTTATGCCTGCAATCATCAGAACTCCGATCACAAAGCGTACACATACACAGGATACGATAGCACGATAGCAGGTCGCGAGAAACGCCAACTAAGTCAACACGCCTCCGTGTGTGTGCGTGCGCGCATACACAAGAATGTAAAGTACAAATGGAGTTTTTCTCATTCAAATCCCAAGGGGCAGTTTCAGCAGCAGCAGCGATAGGCAAACATGTGTCGAGAATAGTAGCGATAGAGAGGGAGGGGCGGATAGCAGGCATGAGAGGCTTTGAGAAAGACAGCTGGAGCGCGCTTGGCCGCGGTAGGCTACACAAATGTTAATCAGAGTAATGTGATCGGTCCAAAATTCGACGTGTGATGAGCGAAAGGGGCGGCGCAATTCGAGCATAAATCAATAGGAACACGCGCACGTCAGTCAGCTGATCCATCTTGTGTGCCTCACAGAATGCAATGGAAACTACATGAATAGCGGTTATGGTTACACGTATAGTAGGTTATGAGCGAGGAGGAAATCAAGTTGCACAGGACGGGACGGTCAGACTTCTGGGGCATCTGCATCCGCATACTCGATCGTCGGATGCTGAGCTTGCCTGAGGACCATTGAGCTGATGCTTCGCCGTTGTTCCGGGTCTATTCGAGGTCCCAACCCCATGCGGAAGGCATCAACCACTTTCATCTAGTAGGAGGGAAAGAGGAACAACAGTGGAAATGTGATGGCTTGTGACCAGCGGAATAATAGGTAACCTAAAGAGTACACAGATTGGTGCAACCAAATTCATGCCGCCAACAAAAACATTCGCTTGTTCAAAGATACTTGCGAGGACGAAGTGAACAGCACTCAGGTCTGCAATGAAAGGCGTAATTTTGGTTAATAGATGTTACTAGCATACACACCGAGGACACCATTTGGAACTTGGATTCAAGGTATAAACACCGTTATAAATGTTAGTCATTAGTAGAAGGGGACGGAAAAGGCAGGTTGCGTGGTAAAACGGAAGCTTACGGATCAAAATAAGAAGAATGTCCATGCATTAGGACTGCTACCACACACTGGGGTCATTCGACCCCCTGAATAAACCAGTTAGTTATTTTTTTTATACTAGGAATCCTTATTCGCCACAAGGCTTCACCAATGCATCATCGATGTAATCATTGTGTCGGGGCTTAGTGATGAAAACGAACTGGCTCTCAAGTATCAGAATGTGTTCGATCAACAAAATCTTTTTCGTGTAGAGGCATCTTGGTGTTTTTTTCAAGAAACTGGGTGCAACTATCAGGACGAGTGAATAGAAGTCCTAAAATAAAAAGATAAAAATCCAAAGATGCTGAGGTGCCCCAGGGGGTGCTCAACGTCCGCCACAAAGCGTTTTGCATTCGGCCAGTCGTATTAAGTTGACAAGGATGCACTTTTACATTCTTATCAACACAAAATTGAGATTACTATCAAATCATCTAAATAATTTTATCACAACAAGTTATAGAAAGTGCTGAGAGCGAAAAATGAGCTGGGAGAAAATGTCATTGTAGCTGATACAAAGTTGATACGTGGAAAACCCTGGCAACAGACTGAACGGTGGCTGACGATTATGTAGACTAAATAAAGGGTAGGCTGTTATCACCCTTCATCACCAAATCGGATGGCGAGCTTCAAAAAGGGCTGGAAACAGAACAACAGGTTCGGTTTGACTTCCACAAGGACTAGCATGGGGAATCTGGATTACATCACTGGTAAGATATGGACACGGAATTATTGAACTTCGAGTCAAATAGCTTTGGCAACGGTCCCAACCAGGCCAAACCCTCGCAAGATCTGGATGAATAGCCTAAGCCTCATTCACACGGAAAACGCATCGCAAAATAATGTAATCAGAACACGTTCAAACCATCCAACAGCGAAACGGTAATAAGATTCTTGCGATGTGACAACGAATTCTGGAGACTGACGTCCCACAAAGTGAAAACCGTTTGTTTAGTTGGCGGGACTGCATTACATTGCCGAAGAAAAACCCACTTAACAACTTCACAAACGACGTTTGGTGTACAACGATGAGAGGAACTCTGAACAAGAAAGGATGCAAGTAATCGAAACTCGGGCTGCTATTCATACCGACAATTTGATTCGAATGCTCCCAAACAGTCAGTGAGGTGTTTATTTGAAATGATTTCAAGAAAGACGTGAGTAGATAAATATCATAAACTCCGAGCAACAAAGAGTTCGGGGGAGGTGGCGGCAGACTAGTACAACCCGACTGGCTTGTCAAAGGTGCAAAACGAAGATGAATAACGGCAGAGTTGCGTGTGTAATGGAATAAAAGTTATCCAAAGAACAAGGGCTGTCTGTCTGGTTATGTGCAGTTTTCAGTTCGTCACCTCAGTTAATTGCCATTATCATTATCCTCATTTAGACTAATTGTATGGAAAACAGTGTTTGAGTCTCAGCACATGTTGAAAATTCACATGTGACCGTGAGATTGTCTTTGATATAAGATGAAAGAGATGAAGGAACCTTCCGGAGTCAGATACATGTAAGATGGCGGGAAATGGCAATAATGAGGGGAAGTAGTCTGTCGCGGTGAAGAAAAATGTACACACATTACTCTTTCATCTCTGTAACGACCGTATAGATGAGGTTGGCAAACTGGAGCGGTAAGATAATCTTACACTGCTCTACTGGGCTCGAGGTAGTTCGGTGGTTAAGGCGCCAGCTTACGGATCCGAAGGTCCGTGGTTCGAACCCAACCTCAGCATCTCGACTGCTCCTGTCTAGACTTGGACAACCTGGCAGTATCCCAGTCCTCGCGCCTCCCTACGCTGGCATGGCAGCTAGGCACCGAAGGGGTATTACAGCTGAATGATTAGTATTATTACAGTGTTCTGGAAATTACTTTTTCCTGACAGTGAGTACATTCCTAATATGTTTGTTTCTTCTAAATTCGCGTTCAACATGTGAATAGATTATCAAGGGGGGAGTGACTGACAACTTATAAGGTCGCACACATTTGAATCCACGATCATCTCCAGGAGACCACTTGGATGTGGATTAGACCGTTCTTTAAACTCGAAAGATCAAAAGGACTGAAAAGCAAAACAGCTTTGCCACACTCAAGGAATGTGGCTTATTTATATGAACCCCATGTTCTGCCAATTGGATTGGATTTCCTACAGTATTCCTTCATTATTATGAACTTGGAAATGCTGAGCGATATGGGTGGACGTAGTGCCCAACATTTTTGAATACCATGCAGGTTCACGCGATCGCATTGCCGACGGTTGTCACAAGGAGGTACGTTAGATTAAGAGAGTATTGTACTAGGCTCACTCACGAGAAACCAGTGAACAGGCTTCAATAAAATCTAGCTTATTCAAATGAGGTTAGCAGGGAAGACTTCAAGATTGAGCCCGCCAGTCCAGCATTTACTGCGTGTTGAACTCTGATACAATATTAGCCGATGAGGCAATGGAACGATTTCCTCAGGAAGGGCTACCCCATTGAAAGACGATAATAGCGTCTTCCTCCGCCTCCCCCCCAGTCAGTGTGAGCCTCCTCTCCGAGAAAAAAAAACCGCCCTTTTAGGAGGCCAACTATCCATTTAATCTTGGTGGCTTCTTGGAACCCGTTAGGAACCTCCTACTGATTAGATACTAGGAGCTCATAGATGTTTTGAGGATTAGTCTCTGCAGAAGTGGGTTACTGTATTAGGGGGTGAGTGGGTGGGGTGGTGAAAGTACATTGGGTTGGGGGCAACCAGTTAGGAATAGTGCTCCCTATGACAAATTAACTTTCCGTACTATGGCGGGGAACACCGAAGACACAAGTTTTACTCCCAAAACACGTAAAAAGTGAAGTAAAACTGACACACAGAAAGCTCATGTTGCCATGCCTCAGAAAGGATGGGCGTACACGTAGAGACAGGCACACACACGCACACACCACACATTCAAGTGCGGAGTAACATCGGACAACGACGGTGAGGACTATGCGTGCATGGATACGATCTGAGGTGGCATATTGTGCCGAGCTGGCACGCAACACTCTACAGTGTTTGTGCGAAAAATTACGAGAACGAACAGACAAACATGCGACACTCATGTAATCTGAAACAAATGACAAGCGGCGAGAAGCTGCCGCGCACGATGCAGGCCAGAGTATCACATAACCGGAACTCTTTATTCCACATTTGGTCATTTTCTTTTAATCCCATAAACCATGACGTCACCGGCTACATTTCGCCAGAATGGGGCGAATGTGAAGTAAGGTGAAGTGGACGCGTCGCGAAGGGGATATATGCACAACACAACAAGATTAACATAGCGAGGCGAACGTAGATCTTGACATACTGAAACTCGGGTTTGTCGTGCGAGAATACTTACAGCTTGCATCTACAAGACCAGGGTGGGATGAGACGCGGGAAGACGAAGGATGAAGCAAAATAACAGTAGCGACGCTACAGAGATAACACTTCATCACCGATGTTCTGGAAAAGACAAGCTGTCCCAAAAGATGCGATTTCGTTAGGTTTGTTACATGCAACCGAGAAACGATAATGTAGTGGCTCAGCGAAAGTGATCATTGTCGACGTACCTGAGTTTGAATACGGGTCACACCACGGACCCATAGAATCTTCCCACCCAAGGCCATCTCTGTCGGAGCTGGCAAATGACCAATCCTGTCTTCATCAGCTTCCTCTTCCTCTTCTTCCTCCTCTTCGGCTCCTTCGGCAGGCTCTTCTTCAGGCTTTTTCCGCTTACAACAAGTACATTTTGGTATGACGGCATTTGGCACACTGTTCATAACCTGATAATAATTCAAACACAACAGAAACGCAAGTGGTAAGAAGACACAGCTAGGAGGAATCCAAGGGTATGCTAAACAGCCGAGGATTTGAAATGTACTTAGGAAAAAAATTCCTCAAACCATGCAACCTTGAAGGAGGCTATCGCGGGGGCTAGTAACCAGCACATCTAACTAAGGCTTACAAAGTCAGTACGGCTTTTCAATGAGTCACTTTGTCACGAGCGGCCGAGCGGAAAAACCTTCTTACAAGGACCATTGATAGGACAGGCCACTCAAGGGGTCTAGTAATTCAGTAATCGTCCGTGAGATGAAATGTAGCTCAATATAACACTCGCGTCAGTTCATTCGTGGGAAACGGGATCATGATCCAGACCTAGACAGATGAATTATTTTTCTATATCAAGCAACTATATTCAAACAGGTGGCAACAACGAGGAGAATGGATTTTATTACCTTTCCATGCCAATAATTCCGGAGGTATTACAAGAAGTGCTTCGGCGGGGTTCTCGGGATGCCTTGTTCGAAATCCTAAACTGCTTCCTCCAAAAGTAACTCGATATTAATTGATGATGTCCTAAGGGGAGTGCAGTGGGTGTCACACTAGAGAGTGAACACACCTTTTGGTTAGCTTAGCTTCCGGTCGAGCTATCTTCGGAATTCGACCTAGACACTTCGGGGGACCATATAGAATCATTTTGGGAATCTACCGGGGTAGCGTTTTATGAGAGATACTGGAACTTCCTACGAGGAAGAGGGTTGTAGAATTAGGGGGCGAACAATGGTCAGTGACCGACTGGTCGAACAAAAGGTTCGGTAAAGTGGTGTCGGTGAAGATTGTGTGGACACTGCAATGCGGAGGGGACAATATGGATTTTTAGCTCGTTCAGCGAACCAGGACGAATGACTGCGTCCGGTGTTAAATTGTGGAAGTTACAATCCAAAAGGGAACACCATAAAAAGTAAGTAACTGAGATCGTTTTCGTGCCGTGAACAACCTGTTCCCGCCACTTACAGGCATGGTACTTAGTTGACAACTCTGGTCGCAACCAAGTAGCACTGGAAACAAACATTCAATCAACTCCATGAAGTCGTACATGGAAGCGGCTCAATTAAGTCTTGTATGAACCATTTTCGGCCTCAGAGGGTTTACGGTGTCTGTCTCCGGAAATAAGATTGAACTGAAATATGCACATATGTCGCGGCCAATCGCAGCACAGCTGTAACCTGCGTTATGGATTGTTAGTTCAAGTCGTAACCATGGTAATGTAAACAGATGACTTGATCTCCCGAAGAGCACTGAAGGCAATACCAGGATAGAAAACACCGTTGTATCACCATATCTAAACGTAACACACTACTCATAAGGTTGCTGGAAACTGTTCGACAGCGGACCATCAAAAAGGAGAGATGCAGCTGAATGAAGTTGAGTCTCCTGTCAAAATCAAATTCGTGTGCAGGTGAGAGTATTTGTGGAAACACTTTTACTAGTTGTCCGAGAAGAGAATACCTTTAATATATGTGAAATGACAGAGTATGTTGAAGTTTCCATTGCGAAGTTTCTATCCGCCGCGTCAACAAGCAGGGTATGAGGATTCGAATGCAATCCATTCAACTCTGTTGATTAATTTGGTTTCGCATCATGTACCTCCGATCAGCCCGTCAAACCATGGGGCTGGATTTTGGCTACACAGCTCGATGCTTCACTCTCGATAAAAGTCTTTGGACAGGATTCATAACCTCTTTCAAAGTACATCTAAATTTCACTCTCAGATGTAGTCTAGATGCACCCAGCTGCTCCATATTCTGATTACGCTCACACGTACAATGTGGGTACATTTGGTCCCGAAAACAACATAAATCAGCAACGACATTACCTGTACATAAATGTGATATGAATTCTACGGCTGCGCTGTAGTACATGGGGCGCGTCTGACATGCATGACCTAGAGCGGTTGTCTACACTTTGCTGAGTAAACATGACAAAGCATGAACAGAAAGTAGGCATGAGCTGAGTTCTACGTGAGTCCAAGTCCCACACACAGCGACTATGAGCAAATCTCGGACACATATTCACCAGGTGAACATAGCGGATCCCCAAATAACAGTGAGAAAATATGTTTTAATGAAAATTTCATGGAATATGTCGTCCTTATTTACCGTTTATGTTGATCAACGGTATTGGTTAGGCGAGTCTGAGGGGGGGTTAGCCAGATGTTCGAAAAACAGACCTACCCGTCCTTTGTGAGTATGGCTGAAACCAAAAATAGGACGTAAAATTCGGCAGCATAACTAACCTGACCCCAGACAAGCTCGCCAACGCCGAAGAACAAGCACCAAAGCCATTGGTCAGCAGTAAGCGGTGCCGTACTGAACGCATACGAACCAAATTGGATGAGCAGCACTTGGAGCACGAAGGTGGCGAACCAGATGATGACAAACAGTGGATTGCGCTGCAATCCGCTGAACACATTTCGTTGACCGTGGATCTTGCGAGCGTTGAACTCGTTGAACAACGTCATCATGACCAGTGTGTTGAAGATCAGAGTGAAGTGCTGCGTAGGCTCATGTACTCTGATTCCGCTCATATTGTCCACTTCAATGAATGTTTCACCTAAAGTGTGCGAGAAGTATACGTGCGGTAAGATAATAGACAATCCTATCAAGCCCAAGGCCAAATGCCAGCTGCTCGGGGACGATGGGGGAGGGGGGGGGGTAGGAGAACAACAAATACTCGAACAGGAGTAAGAAGGATATAGTTTTCTTAAAACAAGCGTCAACAAGACGGGTGGGTAAACAACTCGTTCTTTCAAGGTGTTTATACAAGAAAAGTCATATGTCAATCCCAACAACAGTTAAACAGATGGCAAGCAGAGAAAACAAGGGATCGTGGGTGAAAAAATAGAACACGTCGCAAGTATGTGTACTCCATCAGAACCGTCCTGGTACCATCTGTTTGGGGGTGCACAACAATCGTTCAATTTTGGATCTGTCCCATTAAAAACGGATGATCAATTTCGTTCACACTTGTGACGCAAGAATGACAGCGAAATACACTCATTCGCATACCAATTTGGTTTTGACGGGAGACTCACCTGGAATCCAGCTAAATCCCTCGTTTATCATGTCGTTAGGCGACTGAATGCGCTGCACCAGGCCGCCTCATGCTTCAGCTGGCATGATATTTGAGATATCGCGCAACATGTATAGACGTATTACACTACTCATGAGTTTTCAGCAACCTTATGAGTTGTGTAATACGTATATACAATGATTATTGTCGTTTTGACGGAAAGCAAAACTTAGTTGATTGAGGGTTCAATGGCCCATGTCAAGAGTCGCAAAAATCCGGACTTCATGCAGTCTGCAGGTCCAAGCAAATGCTCGTTGGACCTTAGGAAATTTGGTTAGCCAGGTCTGTTATAGCTTTCTTGTCGGAATTTTTGATGCTACGTTCAAAAGTCAAATTCAACTAATTCCAAGGTTCCTAGACCATGGGTCCTCAGGTTTATTTCATGCGATCAAAAAGCGTTTCATGGAGGCTTCTATTTCAAAAAACCAGTAGTCGTAATGGAAAAAATTGCAGCTAGAACTGACCAGTTATACTAAAATCGAGCATCCAGACAAAAGTGAAACAAGTGACTCTTCAATTAGGGATTATCCCCTATGCACGCACCAATGCAACTATTCGTATTCATCTATGTGAGGTGCTTGAGTAAATCGAGTTTGTGGACCTCATTTTTGAGTGTGGGATAAACGTTACGCAAGTCCGAACTAAGGCTTGGACAAATGTATTGGAACGGAGGTATGATGGAAGAGTAAGCCACAAAAGACCGCTGATGCTTAGACAAGAAACAAAAAAACATAGCAAGGATGAGAATCGAGGGCGTTCCGACCAGTGGCTAATGCATCAATCCTTGGGCTACCTTAGACTGTCTCTATGATAATCCCATTAGTCAGTCATCTCAGTTCCGACTCCAAGCCCATTGCCTTTTAAGGGTGCTACAGCTGAACGTTAAACGGAGATTCCATCACAACAATTAGTGTTGATGTCCCAGGCACAAACAAAGGTGTCACACTCAGTTTGATTAAAGTATACGGGAAATTCCCACAACGACATCCCGGGTAAGATGTCTGGAAAGTGTTGGAGTCAATAGGGTCTGGTGAAAATGTTTTCCAAGTTCAATTACGCAAAAATGACACTTATATGCCCAGACCACACCGGAACTTCAGCTGACCAGGCCGAAACACTTTATCCTTCGTCCAGCTGCTGATCAGAAAGCCTTCATTAAATACGAATGAGTGGAAATCGTAGATAGGACTGATTCAGTACATTAGGAATAAGTTCATAACCCCTTTCTTCGCAGACATGCACTGTGATTTCTAAACTGCGAAAAAAACCCAACCTTTTTCCAGCCATTCAGAGTCGCCAGAAAACACCAAACTTCTGCAGCATGTGCCCTGTCTGACTAACTGTTTTGGGCATCCTACCACATGTCGTACAAATGAATTTCATACATACCAGCGCAGGGTAGGTTCCGGTAACCAAAACCTGATGAATTTTTAGCTCGTGTTCACGCCTTACGGGTTCAATATAGGCTAGATCTAGCACCGTAATGGACATCACGAGTTATGTAACTGAATGATCACGACATGAGGGCTACGGCCACATAGCCTAAAGTATCTATTGAGACAAGCGGTAGGCACCGCTTGGAAACCTAGCTAACAAAGTAACCTGCATGTTTCAAATGATATAATGGAGGTTAGATAGCGCACAGGACAAATCATTAGTCCAGGTGAACAAATCTCAGGTCCACTCTGACCATGGCCTCAAACGATGGTAAATCTTATAGAACGGTGAATCAGCCGGAAGTACTTGGGGTTGTAGACCAGTGAACTCAGCAAGTGCATTGTTGTTTTACTTGGGACCGCGGACGAACAGAATGAACGACACATTGCGGTCCAAATTTGTGGGAAACTTCCTATCGTGTGCCGGAAAACTATTTGGTTTACTGCAAATAACCAATCGTGTGCAGAAGCCGATGTTGAGTAAAATGGTCTTCCCAACAGGAAACGGCACAGCACGGCTGATCAGCTCTAATAAGAGCAATGCTCGAATCTAGTGCTACCTCCCTTTGATGTGAACCCACCAGAATAATTGCGCCAGCAGGACTGCTCAAATGAGAATGGTTTAAATGTGAGGAAACAGTTAACCGAAAGTCCCAATCTGTTGTGTTCCTGGTGGTCGGAGAACTCTGGTCGCTGTTGTTCCACTTACTCTACTCTTACCGGAGATGTGTGGCGTGGACTACCATAAGTCCTTAATAGTTGCCTGTTGTATCGCAAAACACCACGTGTGGAGTTACGAACCGAATAGCGAACTAATATCCACATTGCAAAAGTTTCAAAAAGCATCCTGTCGTAAAAATGGAGACAAACAGTATGACTTTGAAAAAAGCCTCCAAAATGCGAAATCTCTCTGTCAAGAAAAATATCTCCAGTTGAGGTGCGGATGAGAACACTGATGCAAGCCGGTGTTTGACCGACCACGGAGGGGGGGGGGTTGCCGGATTTATTAACCAACAGATCACAATCTGGCATAATCATGATAGGGTAACGCTTCCCGAGACCTGAACTGATCACATTTCCGAGGCGAGCAACTACAGACTTCCAGCTCCTACATATCGGGCCACTAATAGACCCATTGGTTTGACAGATTAACTCGATAAATCTACGGTCACCTCTCAAAACTCGCGCACCTGTATTCTATTAATCCCAGTATGATGCATATTAGAGACACATAGCCTTTTGGACTCTGAATATTTTGTGCCACCATGGAATACGACAAACCTTACAAACCAGACTGGTGTTATCACCTGAGGCGCCATTCAGTTTATGATTGTTGATCAGTACAGAGGATAATAGTGTGTCATTAGGCTGAAAAGTTAGGAACACATAAGGATTATCCTTAAAGAGATCCACTAAATTGTCAAACAAAAAGATTGGAATATATTTAACAAAACAAAGAATTTAACAACGAAACAAGACTGTTGCGAATAGGGGGGCAGGGAAACTCTGCTGATCATTGCACTGTGATAGATGCCCGGCTAAAAGTGATTCGATCGTAATATTGTCTGGTGTCAGCAGTCTCAAAAGAATGTTTTTCAACAGTTGGAAAATCCCGAGCGCCGCAGGCATGTTTATTGTGGCATATCTCACAGTTATGATTTCCATGTGCAAAGATGGCGCTATAAAGTTATTCGCGGGATTTGATTGCTCTGGCTGTCTATTGAATGTGCCAAGTGAATGAAGCGGACCTTGGAGGAGTACATATGCATATGTGTTTCTTTGGAATAAGATGGACCCTTCACTCGTGACGACATCATTATGTTCATTGATTTGAACCGGTCGGGGGCTCCAAAAATGGTTTAATAGACGACGCTATGGGTAGCTTTCAATAAGACACATCCAGTAAATCGATACTCACAAAAACGGAGCTGGTATTTTAGTGTAATCCAAAGTCCATCAATGAAAAGCGTCGCTGTCAACATTAGGATAAATAAACGGTAATCAACTAAAAAGAAACCTGACATCATGGAATTAGGCAAGTCAGTGGATAAAGAGGGTGAGACAGTAAAGTACAGAGGACTCTAAATAGATCGCTGCAAAGAGCAGGTGGGAGGAAATTCACTGACACAAATCTGGCGTATTCCCCTATTTCAGTCTGTAAAACATCGAGGTAACACAACATATGGTGGCGATACTGTTGTGTTTGGTTCAGGCGATGATGGACAGCTGCCGGAATCATGTTTTTGGTTGTAGCTAATGAGACTTCGGGAAAATATCAGTGAAACTTTTTGATGCTCGAAGTAACCGGTTTTTGTGTATGTGGGAGACGTCCCTTCGTAAAACAAAGATAACCCAATATAATCAACCAATTCTCCAATATCCATAAACGGCCAAACAGCGACAGGAAACTTCGGAAAACGCGTTTTAGTAAGTGATCAGCTAATCAAAACAATCCGCGCTGATCAGTGCAGACAAAGAAGCTGGGATGAGCTCCTCTGATTCTTGTCACGCCATTATGTACGGGAACAAAAACGTTGATCATCTGATTATTCTGATACCAGACTCGATTGGCTAGTTTGTCTATAGCCCACAGAGATGAATATCCCGGATTTATAAGGTGGAGAAAACAATTCACGCCGGAATCTTCAACAGCCAGCCCATAGACGTCCCGTACAGAAGCGACGAGTGTCAAAACTACGCTATACTTGGCCCATAGACGTAAAGCTATAATTTTATGGTATGCTATTCACATGTAAGCTACTACAGCCCAACAGGAGAGAATCACAGTCCTTCTCCGATAAGCAGCTCAGCTCTCAGCATTAGAAACTTCCAGATACAGCCGGACCACATACACCGAAAGGTGCGTCCACATCGTGAACACGAAGACGTACATACAACTCGTTTGAAGTCACTAGAAGTTGAAAGAATCCACATCAATCAAACTGTTGCTTGATGGTCAACAGCTTATAACCACCACCCAGAGGGTAACCACACCGATCCGGTCTACACCTATCTGATGAGTCTAGATAACGACGGAGGGTATCATGAGGCTGTTCATCTTGGCATCCGAACAACCATTTGTTCCATTATCTCAATGGAGCTTGTCGTTCAGTATTCCCTGTTATACCAAATTGAAAACGATGAGAATCGAGATAGTTGAGGAGGTCAGAATTCTTGGAAGAGGCAGATAGCCGAAATGGGGACTCACCAGCAAACAAGAGCAAGAAGATAATGGCTAGTTGGTAAAATCCGTGGCCAAGAATATTCTTAGCCATTTGGCGACTGATCAGAGGTTGTTTACGACCATAGGGTGCACGCTCCAACAACTCCATCGAAGGCTGTTCAGTGGCCAAAGCCAAACTGGCCAATGTGTCCATGATCAAGTTAACCCACAACATTTGAATGGCTTTCAATGGACTGTCCTGTAGAATGAAAAAAAGCAAAATGGACCCGTAAACACATTATGGGAAAGTTGGTGCTGCTTCGGGTCGAAGTAAGATAGACCCCAATGAAATCTTACGATGCTAGAAACAGCTAAGGACGGAACAGATTCAGTGAACTGTCTGCAAAAACAAAACATTCTGCACCGAGTCTAAGTCGTCGCTTAGATTGGACCGTGGAAAATGACGGATGGATTTAGGGAAGTCGATCGATGGACAGGGTGTTGTTAGGACATTTAGCAAAACTGACTAACTCAAATATGCAATGAACAGCATATAACCATGTGGAACAGAAGCCAGAGCACTATAGACCGACTGTATAGGTTAAGGGTTCTTACAAGAAGGTGGTCACCACATAATCCAATTTATATCTGATAGTTGGATGAAATATACTTTTCAGTGATTAGCGGGTTGTTCTCCCGCATGTAGCTGGACCGAAAATGCGGGCTGAGACGATATGTTCGGATGTCCAGTGCACAGCCCCCAGTTAAGAGATGGGCCTGTGCGGACTCGTCCAGAGTGATCCTCCAGTTAATCGGAGTCCACTAAATCACACAACTAACCAGCTACGCTTAAAAATAGGTGAGAAAAGCCTGCAATTGATGCTCACGGCTGAGAGTTCAACGACCACAGAAGTCACGGGTCGCTCAGGATTAGTAAGCTTCAATTATTGTGTTAGTATCTTAGAAAAAGGAGTGACTGACCAAAATCATTCTGGCTGCTACATTGAAATGGATATCCATCTTATCGGCATGTAGCACGTGAAAATTTCACTCACATTTTCCATCAACCTTTGGGCGCTAAGCTTCAGTAGCCTATTGAATTGGTTATTTCAAACAGACTAGAGAGCACAATGGGCATCTATTGCCCCGATAAATACCACACTCGTTTAGGGGTTCTCTGTCAACTGGAAGTGAATATGTAACTGGAATCACCAAATGCGACATAAAGTCGAAATTTCTGAAGTGTTCAGAAGCCTGAGAGAAGGACTACTCAGAGGAGGACGCAGTGACAAGGGAACGTGCAAGCGCTGAATAATGAAAAGGCCCCCTTTCAAAGAAGCGTTGGCTGACAACACTACCAGAGAGGACCGGGAACCGAAACACGGTAGGTTCTAATATCCATGGTAGATTGTGCGTAATACATTTCACCCAACTTATTGCGAAATGTGTTTTTGAAGCTGAAAATACCAGGATGGAGAAATGGACGTCGATAACAAGCCAGCGGACACAAAAAAGACCTTCGATATCAAGTCATATGACTCTCACGGACATCTGCAAACAAGGCTCACAAAGGTAGTCTGTTGAACGACAAGCTTCAGAAAAAGGCGCCTGTGACTTACATCTAGAAAACAGGCACCAGCGAAAGCCACAACGATTGCGACCATATTGACCGTCAACTGGAACTGCAGAAACTTTGTGATCGAGTCATACACATTGCGCCCCCACATTACAGCCTTCACAATGCTCGAGAAGTTATCATCCGTAAGAATGATATCCGAAGCTTCTTTGGCAACATCTGTACCGGCAATGCCCATGGCGAACCCGACATCAGCGCGTTTCAATGCCGGACCATCATTGGTTCCGTCCCCGGTTACTGCAACCACTTGCCGTGAACGGCCAGCTTTGCTCCGAATCATGTGACTTACCAGCACGTATTTGTCCTAAATTACAGCGGAATAAAAAACAACGAAGAAGGCTCAATGGAAAAGCTTCGATGATTGGATAGCATAAAATGCTTCCGCTCCCAAGAGAATAGGTTACTTACGGTCGATCAGCACGCTGAGGCAATGCCGATTCCATGGACATCCTTAAACATTACAGTCCACCCCACTACGGAGACCACTCGGCCAAAGCCCTTTTTGGTTGTTCCACCAGGGGATGGACACATGTGAAAAGGGTGGATTATTGATTTAATCCAAACTGATCGGTCTATTTCTGCAATTTCAGTAGAGAATGTCGCTAAACCAGTCAAACCAGCCTGTGTTGAAAGGTACTGCACTACGTTTGGATTACGTCAGGTGTCCATGAAAATCGAGGCAACAGTTTTTAATGCAGACACACATGCCATACATGAATGATGGCTTATCCTCCGGAGAGTTTAGAGAGGACATCTGCATAATAATCATCCCAAGTTTCGAATAAACCGGAATTGAAGGCAAACTAAACACAGTCTGTGTTTAAAACAAGTAGGGGAATGTCACTGTCCTGTTCTATTGCCTAAGTGAACGACCAACTTTCGTACCTCTCGTTCCTTCCGAGGTACTACGGTTGACTACTTACTAGCTCGGAAAGATTGGATTACCTTCACTTTCCGAAGTCAATCAATCAGCCCATCTCCAACTGCCTAAACTGTCGGCATCTGTGTGTGTGTGTGTGTTTGATGACACTTACGTACGTGTCAACCTGCGTGGGTAAAGGATACAGGGACACATGTGTTGCACAAATAGGCTGCGGACAGACGAATCGCTGGCAGGAGGATATGGGAAAGCCCAAGTATCCTATACAGATTTAGTTTCATTTCGATGGAGTACCGCACGGCAGTTAGAATTCTCAAGTGCGAAGCAGTCGCGCGTAGCTCCACACCAGAGAAAAACAGAAACGACCGGATTCCCATTAGTCAATGACAAAAGAGCTTCATTAATTATTCAGCGTAACATAGGATATAAATTACGAAAGCCGCTCAAAAACACAAGCATCAAACAACCAGATCGCGGGGGGGGGGGGAGTAAGAACGGCGACTTGAAAGCCAATATGTAGATCCGAGCCCAAAGGATTACGTATGATGAGGCAGGCGGACTATGGATTAACCGATTACCGACAAAGACGTTTAGAACGAAGGATACTAGATTGTGTTTAGGATTATATAGAGCTCTACGAAATGAAACATGTCTTAATGAACGCAAACTCGATAGACGTAGCGAACATTAATAGGAATGATGGTGGCAATTTAGTCGGAGTCAAGAAAGACAAAACACGAGTAACGACTCCATGTACTATGCATAGATTTCAACCGTTACCACTATTGTCCAAATGCGGACGCGTACCAGAAGGGGCGAAAATGAAAACCAACATTTTTAATGGGGAGTTAAAGGAGTAGTGGGAACATATCCTGTCTAAATGCAGTTCAACCAAACACTGACCAGCTGACTGGAAGGTTGTTAGTCCGAAGCTTTTCAAGGACTCATGAGATTCACTTTGCTGGTTCACTTCCCCTTACCGGAAGGGATCCAAAAACAAATTGAGGTAACACAGTTCTGGCGAGCTGACTGGAAGAAAGCAGAGTCGCCCAACTAGTACGAGTCCTGTCAAGCTGGCGTCTCAAAGCCAGGGATCCCGACTATGCTCATTGTATAGGTCCCAACTACGTACTCTCTCATAATGTCATTAAAAAGACAATTGACGAACAAAGTGCCTTCGGGATCGTGTCTACATGTCAATACTTATCTACTTATCTTACACAGTTAATATAGGGGAAAAATTAGTGGCAGAGTTAAAGTTACGATTCGCTCGACACGGAAATAAGGTATGCACAACCAGCTGACGACCAGAGTAAAAGGTTACACAGTGCTTGTGTGACTAGTGTATGCATGTGTGGATGTATGTATGTGCATCAGGCGTAGGTTTCACAGGGCCAAGGTGATCTAAACGCCTGCACAAAGCGCTTCTGGTGACACAAGACTGGATTGTGTAGGCGTATTGCAACGGCTTCCACCGTGTACGTATCGAATTCCGCTTTTGTCTCAGAGGTACGAAGCTGTTGAAGTTCGTGTACCGGCCAGCCCAAATGGACTTACATAAACTGACCTCGGTAGTCGTTTTAACCAACACCCAGGAAATCAAACATATTATCTGTTTCTGATGTCAACGTGAATTGTGCAGACGGAGGAGCTTGAGTAAACATAGTCAGAATACTGTTCACTTTATCATTACTGGACTCAATTAGGGAAAGATTATCCACATATCTGTTGTACAGATGTACATGTTCAACAGTATCTTTCAGTCTGTCACCTTCAAGCACACCCGTGAAAAAATCACTCGATACTAGATGCGATAACACCTACATTAGTTTGTCGGTAAAAAGTTGAATTAAAGAAAAGCTGTTCATTGAAGGCACAGTGAAAAAGCAATCCCCTCAAGGGATTTGGAGTGTGACGCCCGACGAATCAATATAATCACAAATAAGGTTTTCCGTTTCTGTACACCCATGAAGACAGAGGTGATATCGAGGGGGTACATACACTTAGAGTTCACATTAACAAATTTTATCAGTTCGGCGAATTCAACGGTGTCAGGGAGACTGTGTTGACAGACACGGAGACGTAGAGGCTCTGACATGTCTACCAGCCATTGAACGATTACACGGTAAGGAGAGCTGCTCATACCTAGAACCGATTACAAGGGCATAACTTTCTTGCGTATTCTGGGAAAACCGTACAGCGTCGAAACCATCGAGTCGATAGGGTCAAGATGGTCGAATGTAGCATCCTACATGGTCCATCCGGCTACCAAGCGTTTCAAAGTGTTCGTAAGCTCACTTTCAGTTTATCTCTGATCTCTTTGTACTCTGTCTTGGTTGGATTTAGATATGTCACTAAGTACAGACATCATTTTACTGTGGCGTACAGTCTTATTCATCAAGCCTATTCCAGCTCCTTTGTCTGACAGCATAACATCAGCATAACATCTTGTCTTATTCAGAATGTCTTCAGGACGTCCAAGTGATTAGCTGTCAAAGGCAATTTATGTAGTGTCTTTGGAGGAATGTATTGCTAACTGCAATGTCAAATTCGAGTCGCTCTGGATTGGCATCCACAATAGGAAATAAAAGGACAATCCGACCACAAATACCAAGAAAACCATACACCAACTTCCATTTTATCCACCCGACGTTAACACCCATAACAAAATTCAGGCCCTAGGGATAAAACCCCAAGCAGTGTAAAGTCAAATTCAGCTGTAGCACCCTTTCGGTGCCTAACTGCCATGCCACCCGAAGGAAGCACGAGGGCTGGGACACTGCTAGGTTGCCCAAGCCTAGACAGGGTAAGTCGAGAGGCAAAGGTCGGGTTCGAACCACGGACCTTCCGGTCAGTAAATTCGCGCTCTAACCATTCGCCCCCATGAGTCAAATGCAATACCGGAATGGTTGAGAACATACTTTTCTGGGTTGTCGGGACATTTGACTTACGGTTGTGCGCCAACGAGGCTTTTGGTTAAAGTAGAAGCTTTCTAGATGGCCTGTTTATCGTTCGTTGCAGCAGCAACTCGGTGAACTTGATTAACTGCCAACAGAATGATAAACTTGAAACGCAAAGGTAAGATCACTGACCATGATGAGCTGCTCCCCAACAACGACCCAGTGATGCCACCTCGATTGGCGTTGAAACACGTGAAATCAAATTGCCCAGCTCAGCGAAGGAACCAACGATCATTTGCGCCACCTGACCTACCAATATTCTCTTCCATAAAATCGCCGTCCATACCCAAAACATGGATGTGCATTTTTTTCCTTGATGGAACATACTACTCATAAAGTTGCAGAAACACATCGACAACCAACGGCCAGTTTTGCTACTGTTGATGGAACATACTACTCACAAAGTTGCAGAAACGCATCGACAACCAACGGCCAGTTTTGCTACTTATCATGTAGATGCGTTGTTCTGGTGTTCTGGTTGGACACTAAATTGTACACAATTAGCGGAATGCATTCATTTGCAAGGTTTCAATGAAGGATTCAACCAAATCGCATTTATGAACATAAGGTTAACAAAAACTCGGGGAAGAGCCTACCTGATGGGCCTGAAGGAAGGCAAAACCGGTCGAGAGCTGTCGATGAGTTTTTACTAATCTAATGAGTAGTGTGTTCCGTCAGGAAAATATACTACAATGCCTCGGATACCGTAGAATTGAAATATGAGGCGACCTCTATGCAGCATATTCAGTTGAAAAATATCATACACGAAAGGTTCAGTTGGGATTAAGTGGAGTTTACCGTTAAAACCAAATTACCTTGCAAATGTATTTCTTTTGATAGTGTACAGCAGAAAGTGTTGGACACAGTGTGAAGACACTACTTCTTGGATTACCAAAAGAGTCATCAGGAGTGCCGTTGTCTTACACTTAGTAGACATAAGCCATGTTGTTAATCCCACCGAATTGTTTCGCGTCCAGGCTGCCAAAGTCAATACAGAGGCTTTGCTAGGCCATGACTGAAGCGGTTGCAATAATCCCACACAATCCCAGCCCTGTGTCACAAGAAGCGTTTTGCGCGAACGCTTAGTTTGCCTTGGTCCTGTGAAACCTACACGTGATGCACACACACACACAAGTCATACAGACACGGTGTGACCTTTTAGTCCATCTGTCGGCTGGTTGCCCATATATTATTGCCGTGTTGGATGAATCTTGATCCGTTTCATAACTGTTTCCACTGGCGACGCTCGGAAGCATTTAGTGTTAGTTGAATGGGTGGCTGCTGATCTGTAAAGCGAGCTGTCAAGTGAATTTCATCGGATATATATCACCTGATCAACTACCAACTACTTTAACTATGTAACCATTAGATAAGTATCGATCCGAAAACAATTTGTTCATCAATCGTCTTCTTAATTGTAGGCTATGTGTTATCTCGCTTTTTTTCATTTCCGGGGTAAAGTTTGCCCTGTCAACCACACATCACTTCCCCTTACTCATCGTTCATCTCTCGATAGTTGCAAACCGGAATTCCAGTAATTTGGCCTACGCTCTCACCTTATCCGAGAATACTGTTGTCATGATTCGAGTGAGGCTACGTCTTCTTATCCTTCTATCCTTTTCTTATCAGAGGGTTATTTATTGGTTTCACTTCCACTACCTCCTTAAACAATAAACTTTCGACCGCAATTTTCCATCGAGATATAGCTTGTCTAACGCTATTCTATTGCTCGCTGTGCTGAGAAGATAGTTGCCGCTCCCTCTCCTCAAACTTTCTACAGTAACACTCCCGTCTTCAGGGTATCCCATCCAGTTCACTTTTCTCCACTGTCGAACTGACCTTTCCACTTCCTCTTTTATTCAAAACGCCAAACTCTAGAGTCATTTATCACACTCCCTCTTTCCCGGTTACACAATCTCCAACTTTTCAAGACTCGCGTAAACATGCCTACCCAGGTGTGTTGTGTTTTTATACTGGTTGCTTTTTGTTAGCATTTTATACAAGGGGCCTTCAAGACTGAATCTTTCATCCTCTATAGTACACGAAATAAAGGATTTATGGGGTCCCAGAAGCTACGAAATTACGGTTCTGTAGATTACACTGGGTTGTGTGAAAGTCAGGAAATCAGCTCAGGCAAAAAATTTGCTGTTTCGGTTCAGCTAACTATTTAGAGTGAGCCAGTTGTGATAATTAGCACGTAGACTGTGTTCGCTCTCATGTCACGTACACATGATGACCTTGAAGTATCCATTTTCACTCAGTTTTGGTTGATTCAGAAGATACTGTCAGTGAGATGGGCTGAGATGAAATGTTCCATAATAGACAGAAAGTCGAGGAAGTTAGCACAGGGTAAGTTCCACTGCTACCAGGTCCAAAACGACATAACCGATGTCATGACTTTCAGAGAAATGTCCAAAATTTAGTCGCCTTCGTCTAGTTCCCTAGTTTGACACTTTAGGGGTTAAACCTCAGTACAACTATCAAGACAGCCCCCTGAACTTTCACCATCGTCAACAAAAAATATCCTGTTAACACTGAGAGACTGTTAAAGATCAGAATTTTCTGGCAGTAACCCTTATAAGTTGGCAAGAAGTTACAGCCACTTTCAGGCAAACTTTGCTGACGAGTTTCAACAAGAAACATCAGCCGTTCGCACAACGATACGATTGTCTTTTGGTCAAAAGTCCAAGCATATTCTGGACTAGACGGCGGCATTCTTTGCTCAAAATTGAAAGCAAGCGGTTCGTACGTACAATTCACTAACTGAAATGATTGGTTAGCGAAACCGAATTAAACGATCACATGCACGAATAGATTCGTTTTCGATGTCAAATATGGTAGACCAATCAACATACAGAATAATGTACAGGCGTACTATTCAGATCAAACGAAACAGTGATAAACCAAGGGAACAGAGCTTCAGTTTAGTGTATCTGTTGAACTCTGGTTGGGGGTTGGTTAGGTTTATAAAGGAGTGAAAAAGTGAAGTGAAGACAGTTAGATGGTCAGTTGGGTTTGGTTGATGGACCGTCATGACGCTCGAAAAGAACAGCGTGTCAGATATCACAACTTTTTCAACTTCTAGCCATTCGGCAGGGCAACTGTGACTTCAGACCAGTTCACTCTGGATCAGAGAAAAGAATTTGAGAAGCCGTTTTCGGCCCCTGCGGAAATATGACTTCATAAGTGCTCTGTCAGATGGATAACTGAGCAGAGACGACAGTAAATCCACGAATCGAACGCATCCCACACATCAACCCACCGGAAATTCACTGTCCTATCACATCAAGATGTTTTTTATATTCAGCCCAAGTACTTTCATAACAGGGAAGATGAATTAACAGGGTAGACTGCATACAAAGGAACAATGTGCAGTCGGATAATTGACTCCTAATTGCCCTGGTGGTAGTCAAACTCTAACTTATAGGAAAGTCGTATTTTCTGGCATATTTTTACGGTTTCGACAAGTATTCTTACTTGAATATGAGTAGTAAACTCAAGCAAGCCCTAGATGGCGCAGATGTATGGAATTGATGGGATGTCTTGGAATGGAAATCTTACTGATTTAACTGATGAAAACAAATTGGGATACCTATCTACCCGACGCAGAAAATGTTTTAAAAGCCGCCACGTTTGAATTCATTCATAAAATGCGAATGAGCCATAGAAAACTCTCACTAATATCAACCGGTACATAACAGCGGGCATGTACTGAAATCCTGTGCCAGCTAGCGTGACCACAAACCGATGCGCTCTTGGGGGGGATGTTGCGTCACTGGGAAATTTTGGCCGAAAGAATGACGTGTGAAATCGCATTTGGTGCAACTCCCGGTTAAATACACTTGATGAGCCGGTGTAACCAAGTCAGCCGGCAGCTTTGGGCAAAACCTGGACCGCAGAGAACGAACAGCAATAGGAGGAAGACAGGTTGATATCTTATTGACATCGAGAGTTCAAAATTGGCGGCGACACATACGGTACATCGAATGTAGATATGTGACTGTACAGCGATGAACCATGCGTGTCAATACCGAGGTCTTCGCTTACAGTGATGAAGGTGAAAGCAGAATTGTGTTTGCTAGGCGGACATATCGAAATGAAGCATATTATGCCATAGAGCTCTTTTGTTTCACAGAAATGGGTGAGAGCAGAGTGTATGTGGCCAAATTTGAGGCTGCGTTTTCGCCAGT
Organism: Clonorchis sinensis; assembly: GCA_003604175.2. NCBI lineage: Eukaryota > Metazoa > Platyhelminthes > Trematoda > Opisthorchiida > Opisthorchiidae > Clonorchis > Clonorchis sinensis. The sequence continues at coordinate 95,975,320 of CM030369.1, forward strand.
CGTAGGCTGATGTGACACCATCGAAAGCCATTCGGTGTGCCGCCTTTTCCAGTTAGCTGAGAAGGTAAGTGGAACTCGCTGTAAAGGTGAATATGGCTCGAAAGCAGTGAAAAAACTGCTCTATCATTTTTGCCAGACGGACTTCACTCCACTACAAGCCTTTGCGAGTTTCCAACAACTAGTTCCTTGTCCCGAAGGTTAGTGCGAGATCTGAAATATAGAAACGCTTGGGGCTCGGTGATGGACCTTGTTATAGAGTGGTATTTGTCATACAAAACTTTCATCACAATTGAAACTAATACTAGACAGGTGGAACCATTACCCCAAATTGGAAACTTGGTCTCCAAGACAATGGATAAACATGGACCAGTTTCGTCTCGATAATAACAACCCACTATTCACGTACTTGACTGTGGATCTCACCCGTTGTCCTCGATTGGTTCTAACGGGAGAAGCCATTTTACTAAACAGGCTATCTTCTGTGTCTATCTTTGCAACAGACTGTGAGTGACGTTCCACTCCTAGTCATGGAAACAAGGTAAAAAGAGGCTAGTATGGGTGGGCAGTTACTTTACACGCCAGATATTGTGGCAGGCAATGAAAACGTTTTGCCTAGTAATTTATTACGGCGAACTGGTGAATTTGACCAAGATGACGGCCCGTTTGTACCATTGCGCTATGGCGCCTGTTGGAAAGATGACACAACGCTAATTGATTTGATTAGTGAAGTACTTGATGCGTTAGTTACTGGTTACAGAAACTGACTGTTGCTCAAACGACTACCAGTTTAAGTTTATCGAGTAAAGGAAAATCACGGTTAGGTCAGGCCAAGTACGCATACACATAAGTTCGTTTCTGTCAGGGATAGGGAGGTTAAAAGAGACAGAGTGGATTTTCTTCAGCTAACGGCAAGCATACGTGAGAAAATCAATCACAGCATGCTACCTACCTCCATCTTTGTCTTGTACTCTGTTCAAACGAAAACTCAAAGATGACGGGGTGTCGACATGGCATCATCCCCGTGAACGTTAGAGGTCAGTTGATATGTTATTTAGGTTTTGAGAATCGTAGACATTCAAACATGCTTCAGAGATGCAGGAAGTATGCATTATCTTTGGTATTCGGTTCTGGACTCACGTGGGAACGTAATTTGCTGAAAAAATGCCACCTATTATGACGTACAGAGTAGAGATTGGGGATTTCCGACATTTTTGTGCGATGAATAAAACAAGCAAAGCTGATGCGAGGCTTTTTCACACGGAACACTAGTTTTTTTTGTGAACACATCACAGTAACCGTAAGCTATTGATCATTCAGCAGTAATGCCATCCCGGCAAACAGCCGTCCTGCCAACCTAAGGAACTACGAGAGCTGAGATACTGCCAGGTTGATCAAGCCTAGAGAGGAGCAGTGGAGATGCTGGGGTTGGGCTCGAAACATGAACCTTTTGCGAACCACATTCGCGCCCTAACTACTGAGCTTTGTCGAGCTCACAGGCCATACTAGACGGTGGAGATTGCAAATAATTGAGCAGAACAGGGATACCGGTCACAGATGGGCAGACGAATGCGGGCACTGCCATAGGAAAAAAGGTTTAACCAAAGAATCGGGCTGTAAGTGCATCGTACAGATTGACACGGACATCGGGTGTCTATACGTCGTTTTGGGTAGAAAATTTTCCTTTGAGAATACCGAATTTAATCTCACAATGAAGTCTGTCGAAAATAGACGCTTCCATATCACCACAAATCATATTAGTAAACAGATGTGCATATAGTATAGGGTTGCTCGTCTTGTTGACAGTCTCTCATGTTTGCTGAACTTTGAGCTAGTTACGCCCAATACAAAAAAATGAACACGTGAACGTGGTCCCATCAGATCATCAAGAAAATAGCCACCATATTTTACACCTGAGTACCAAACACTCCGGTTTCAAGGGTTTCAAGGTACTCAATTGACATATACGTTTTTTCCAGTGTTAGAATGTGAATTCTATACTAAAAACAAATTTAACATCTATTTACACACGCGGATACATAACAGTCACTAAAAACGTGCTGGTGAAATTTAACTGGACAATTTGGCGTTTACGTTCGTTCGTTCGTTCGTTTTACAAACCAATTAAATCCGGAGGAATAACTGACGAAGAAACAGGATTGTGGCCAACAAGGACCACCAACTAATCTGAGCATAAAAGGGAAACAGTCACGGAGATATGAAACTCTTTTGACCCAAATACTGTGACAGGGAGATGGGGCGCTTGAACCACGACAGCTTATGCAGTACCTTGAATCAAAAAATCAATTCATCTAATGGTCTAGGTCACATGAAATGCAACGAAATCCTTAAACAGAAATTAGAAGCGAAGGAGAGTACAAATCTGTCATTTTCCTGTCACCAAAACTGATTCTTGATGTCACCTCGATAATTCCGCTCTCGCAAAATAACGTGGACAAAACATAGCTTTGTCCATGGGGACTCACTTGCGGCGATGATCGAGCCAAAACTCGAAGGTTAATCCACACCTTGTCGAACAGTGCCTGTGATACGTGGCCAGTTGACTTTTCTCTGATGCGCTTATTGAACTCCTTGCCCTCCAATACGAGGAAGTTCTCACCCGGCTGTAGTATACCGCATTTGGATGCAATCGCTCGGGCTGTATTGACATTGTCTCCAGTCACCATGCGTACGGTTATGCCTGCTCTTTGGCATTGTTTGATGGCAGCAGGAACTTCCGGTCGCACTGGGTCCTCAATACCTATGATAGCCAAACATGTAAGGCCTTCCAGAAGATGGTCTTCGTCATCCCAGTTCGGTTCGGACTTCACCACCATATCGTTCGGTGAGGAAGAAGACGAGTCTGTTGGGATTGCAATACAAGACAATCGTGCAGTGTAAACGCGTTCACTTGTGGCGCATGCGTAACCGCCGTTTTGCTCGACTAACAACTATAGTGTCCCGAAACACAGATCACAATACGTTTTTGTCATGACATACTAAGAGAGTAAAAATGCTGAGACCGGTATGTGGAGAAAAGTGAGAAACAAAAAAGGACAAGCTGACAATAATCCCTTCCATTTAACCACAGAATAACGGGAAAATTTAGCACCCTCATATGAACAAACTGCAGTCGCTGTATCCCCCAGAAACTTTGACAATCAGCTGGACATTTAAAGATGGTGTGAGGAGATTTGGTAATGACAACACGATGATGATAATGATGATTCCCAACAAGGATGATATAGCTGCACAGTGCTTCTGGATTGGTTTCAGTGACAGAACGGAATCTCTGTTGAAGAAGTTAAAGCTCGCTTCGAACACCTCAAAAACAGATAACTATGCTCGAAAGCTATTTAGTCACCTTGGTTGGACACAAGTGATACTGGTGTTTATAGGTCTAAAAGTGACGAGTTAATGATTAACTGCCATAAAATTATCGCCAAATTAATACAAGCGACACAGCAATGGGAGCAAGAACTTGGAATAAAAGAACTTTTCGACACAATTAATAGAGCTCATTTGACAGCATATTCGACCGTCTACAGTCATCCAACGGAATACGTGCATACGCATAGAAGGCATAGAGAGACCTCAGATGATAGATGTGTAGAACCATGCGGGCGGATAGAATGACTGACCAAACGAATATTCAGGTTGGTCAATTAAATTCCAGAACCTCCGGATCACAAGAATCATTGTCGATACTTCAAACCGTACTGGCACATAATAGAACACCGTCAGTCGACAAAACGAGAGGTATCCGTTGCGTCGCGCAGAGGCTCGTCGACCAGCTGCAACAGCCTTTCGGTGTCTTGATGTCATGCCACCCGAACGAATCACGGGGGCTGAGGTACTGTCACGTGGCCAAAGCCTAGACAGGAGTAGTCAAGATGTCGGGCTTGGGTTCGAGCCACGGTTAGTGAGGTAGCGCCATATTCGCTGAGCTATCTCGGGCTCGCACAGAAATTGTAGTCACTTGATATGCCAAACCGGAACCGTATGGAGAAACAGATGGTTGTGCGTTTGATTTTAACGCGCGGAGGCCCAAGGTACGATAATCTAGCCCGAAAAAAATTCGGTCCCCTGAACCTTTTAGTCTCCTTCGGTATCCTAGACCCAACCGGATGAGCCCCGGAATTCACTAAATTCGCACCCGCACTCGCATTGTGCCTCCCAATATAGATTTTCAACATCTTTTCTATATCTAGTTCGATTCAGTTTGACTGCTACCTGTCTACCCTTATCCGTCCAATCTGCAGCTGACAATGATTTGGTGCGAGAAGCTTCAGAAGCCCAGCATTAAATCTACCGGTTGTCACCCACTCTTTCGAACAGACGTCATGAAATTGTAGGAATTCTCGTATCCCTAGTGTCCTTTAACAGGCGATTGTTTTAAACCTATTGAATAGAATACAATGTGGGTAATCTGACAGTAAAAAAAAACTGTCAGAGTTTTCTGCGTTCAGCCAGGTTTACAGGACGAGGCTGCCGAATGCAGGCCGCCACGGGGAAACAAGCTTTAGTCTTCCTGGAGAAGTGGCATCGGCCTAATAACAGCAAACAGTTTTTCCCTTGTTCTGATCGCGTTGTCAAAGCAGTTCATTAAAAATTCCACTCATATCCAAATCGATCTTATCACAAGTGACTACAAGGTCTAAAATCAATATCGACTAGTAAAAAAAACTTATAATGTCTTGCATAATCAGCTAAAAATAGTTACCACTCGAGCGCCAGCCTAACTAAATGCAAGATTACAACGCCGACATTTTGCGACACAAGCGTCGTTCAACTATCTAGGGACTGCATCCTAATTGGGCTTTGGCTTACGATGACAAAAAAAGGTAATCTACTTTAACTTAAAACGAAGTGATTGATTGTATTCTGTCTTCGCAAACGTATTCATCGATATATTAGTGGCATAGAATTGGCTGAAGACAAATACTACCACTAATGATGATAACAATAATAATAGTCGCTCAGCTGTAATACTCTTTCGGTGCTTAGTTGAAGGAAGGATGAAGGCTGAGACAATGCCATGTTTCCCAAGTCAAGATGTCCGGACTGGGTTCGAACCACGGAACTTCCGGTAAGTCAGTTCGCGCCCTAAACACCGAGTTATCTCAGACTCACTGACTGACTGTAGCGTGTTCAGAATCAAATAAGGCGTCATCCATTCTGTGGCAAGAATTGGAATCACCAAAGCGACCAGTGAGGTTCACCAAATGGTTGGGCTATGTACTAGCACAGTCTACTGAGAAGCCTTGCTTTTCAGTCCGAACACCTATCTCGCAAAAAGGGGGATTTAGCTAACAGCGCCAAATTAAAGCGCCTACAGTCCAAATGAATACTGCGAAATTTTCGCTCTAGCGTTGCTTGTTTTTCTATGTAAACCGCTGGGAACCTTACGGGTGCCATTCAACCGACTGCATTGGCAAACACGTTGTCACATTCTAGCCGTGGGTGGCTAAATTTATCCCTTAATTTCGGTTCATACTCAGTGAGTTTCGCAGGTGATGCAGGACCAGACAAGCTAATGGCGCATTAATCATTTCACTGTTATTCGAAGGTGTGGAACGACCGTGTTTGTGCCATTCTCCACTTTGCATCAGACGCATTGCGTTAAATCTCCACCTCTACCCTTTCTTCTCACTCCTACCTCATTGTTGTGTGGCACTTAAGCGGTAGTGTTTACTGTCGGTGCATTGTCCTCGGTGATGCTTCGAGAGCACAAGACATCGTTTATTAAAACCAGTGAATAATGCACATCTATTCCGTGATAACCAGCTATAAGATGATTCCTAATGTTCAGAGTAGGAGCATTAAGAAACTCAAGCTGAATGTTATCCTTTGCAATATGAGGTCTACTAGTACTTACGGAGTAGTAACCATAGAACTCCATATACAGAATTAGAGTTTATTCCGCTCAAGCAACTAAGAAACCTTCGGGACGTGGACTAAACTTACGTCGTTCAATGCTACTGTCAAGTCCTTGCGGTATTTTTAAAAGTCATGAAGTTTGAGGTCCTTCTATGAGAATGAAAATCACTACTTGAGGAACAAAAACAGTCGTTCCTCTGTGCGGAAACGAAAAGGTCTCGTCAGAGGAAGAGAGAGAGAATATCATAGAAAGCTAACCAGGAATGCTAGTTGCGGGCTCTTCAGGACTATCCTGGCTTCAGATGCAACTACTGTATGGGTTAATCCGTAATCTTGATTAGAACGTTAAGTACAAGTGTAAGTCAAGCTGACTGGGGCCACTTCCTGATTTGTTTTACTAATTCACTCACTTCTTCATACGTGTAACAGTCGGACATCTCAATACAACGCGAGATTCAACAAATGGGAAATCGAGCTGTTCTCGCAAACAATGAAAAACAAGCATCGGTGATGGTCAAAATTGCGAACTACCCGGCTATGTATTTGCTATATATCGGTCAGTTTGCCACAGGAAGGCTAGTTCCAGTATCAGTAGATATTGGAACCAACACCCGTAGACTACTATCGTTACAGTAACTGGGCTATCACCGTTCCGGCAGAACCACCTTAAACAGGCTGTAATCGGTATAAGGGTCCAAGTAATAACCAAACCCATTGCCGACGCCACATCACAGAGCGGCTTTATTTACTCAGTTTGAGACTAGGATGCCACTGCCCTAGTGCAACTTATTTCTCCGGAGTGATCTGTTATAGCTTGTGAAGTGTTTTGCAAGTGGCGGAGAAGCAGGACACAGAACCTGGAGCCTCTGCAAGTCAAGACAACAGACAAATGCGCCGAAATCCTAGTTATTGGGCAGAATTGCAGTCGAACGGGCGTCTGTCTATTCTACTCCAGTACCCTGTAAGGGGACAGAAATAACACTTGATTCCTTCGGCAGAATTAAGTACCACCGAGGCTGGTGGGAGACGTTGAGGTGGAATGTCTAAAGGAGTGGCCCCTTCTCGAAGGGTTCGCTATCTGGGGGATACTGAAGTGGTTTTTGGAGCATATTCCAAAGCTAGTCGGACTAGATGCGGAAACTAGAGGTCCAAGATAATAAACTGGTTGTTGTTTGACCTCCCGGATTCTATTCTACCAAACATGTGTTGTTACAATGTGCGTTGAGCGTTTGCATAAAAACAAACCGACAACTTATCAAGTTCGGACGCTGCTACGTTGAGGTCGAAGACAGCATACGGCGCAGAAAACACTATCGAACAGCAAAAGTGATGTTCACTACATAATTCGTCCGAGTTTATGGTTCATTGTGTGGTGCTCGGAGCCGTCCACATGAAACTTGTAACACACCATTCTGCGATTGATAAGGACGACACAGTCATCGCAGTGTCTAACAAGTAACTCTGCCTGCTACGTGTCACCAAGCTACACATATGAATACAGATAAAAGGGATCAATAGAAACCTTAAAGCGCACATCACCTGACATCTTTAACGACCATGACTTTTCATCAGTTTGCCCCTTCTGTGATTACCCCATCCCTAGGCTCACTTTCCATTCTTGTGATAAGAGACCTACCTAATATTGATAGAGCTGAGGTGAGATCTTGAGTTTCCCGCAGGTGAAAATTAAGGAAAGCAACTTAGGGTATAAATTGCGATGCAACCGCATTATGATCGTCAATTCGATTGGCACCACCTTGTTGAGCCTGTAAGTATTCTACTTTCCGTGATAAAATGAACCAAGGTAACTATTGCTAATGTGTGCAAAGTGATATTAGATACGTAGAAAACGGATGTCCGGTTGTCTGACAGATTTTTTACCTCTTAACAGGTTCGCTGCAGTGAACAGTTCGGCGATTGGTTGCTCAGTTGCCTGAATTGATTTGTTCACTGTTCACACAACCACTGAGAACACGTACCACACAGAGTGCCTAGTGGCTCCGCACACCTCGTTGATGTAAGTCTGCGACACTAACTGTCAAACAGGTTCGGATAAGCAGAATATCATTTAAAGGCGCCGATCTAAAAACGCCACCCGAGTGCGAACGTGAGCGTGTGCTCACGTCTGACAACTCAAGGACGTCCAGGTGGATACTGGTAGTGTGACAGAGTGCGTATTTAATTTGCATATCGGATAGAGTCGAAATTCTACATAAGTTATACATATTGGAAAAACGTTCGGAGTTACCAACCACTATGCATTTATTGTGAATGGGGTTGGAAAGCCTAATCCGGATGTGGAACAACTGTTCCATCTGGAGTGACCAATTCAAGAGACCAACCAAAAGCTATTGGTCTCTGGAGGGACTTTACCACTGAAACATACTTCAAAATGGTCCCTCTAAAAGAGGAAAGGTGTATAACCGGACCGATCTAAGCGGACTTTTAGAAAATAGAACCACAACGAACACGTGTCTGTGTTCCAATTTGCAACGCTTCTCGATGGAATTGATGAGATTGACCGTTTTTTTGCGTAGAACCCTCGTCGAATGTTGGACTAACGAACCCGATCAAACGATATTTATGTTTCCACTACAATACTCACATTTACTAAGTGGTTGGAGATGCATGGTGCACCACAGTGTGCACTACACCTCATTGACGCAGGACGTGCCATTGAAAAAAAAACAAAGAGAGGATAGAAAATGAGGGTAGGAGATCAAGCGGAGGGTCTGAGAAGCTAGTTTCGCTGCGTTACTCTCAGAAAGTCACGATTAAGAAAATGACTCAAGTCGTAAAATGAGTGGACGAAACAGTTATCTTAAAAGGCGGTGGAATGCACTCCTTAGGGGTTCGACAATGAGCCCGAGGGTGAGAAAGCTGATCAGCCTGACAAAATAAACTCTCGTGATCAGTAAAAGACAAAAAACGAGTTGTTTTTCGTGGTCCAAAACATAGAATAAAGTTTAGCTACACTCTCCAGAAGAAAACTGTCGTTTTCTCAAAAAGTTAACTTCCGATATGTCTTGTTCTATGCTGGTCTCACTACCACTTGGTACATTGTCTACTTAAATCAATAAGTGGCGCATGAATATGAGAGGATTGGTATTCATCGTTGGATGCCTGGGGGCAACGTAACTCCTCGCCTACATCGGTGGGCAGGAGGATTTAACCTTGGAACTTAGGAAATTTGGCTGAGTATCTTCTAATGAGATATGGGCTAAGCTGGGCATCCAAAGAGCACTGAATTCGAGAGGATTTTCCGGCCAATTAGAGAATGTTACCGTGTAAAGTCACAATCCATAAATCGAAGCGCCCGATTAGCGTTTACAACCAGTGAGATTCTCCCGTTTTTCTGTGGATGTTCAGCTTGGGCGCCTGTCATGAGTTGTGGCGTGTCCCGTGGAATGTCCTCCCCTCGGAGGACCTCTCTGGGAAAGACTACTGTATCCCAAACGCTGTTTGTATAAAATTCTACCAAACCCGCCAATAACTCCTCAACTGAGCTAGCATTTTTGTTGGGTTGACATAGCGGGGGATCTCGATGAAAATGAAAAACAGCATGAAAAGAGACACGATGTGTCTTACATGTAACGCTACACAGTACCCTGGTATCAAAGAAACAGAAACACGCAAAACTAGTAGACAATCGTAAAGTTGTTTTTTTATACAGAGACTGAGTTGTACTCACCGAAAGTAATACGTTTGTAGGCAATACCGATAGTGCGTAAACCTTCACCAGCCATTGGTTCAATTACGGAAGCTGTGATGTTTTCTTGATCTTGTTGATTGAAAGGGATCGGATTACCATGCGCATCCAAAATCCACGAGCAGCTAGAGACAAAGAAGCGAAGAATGCACGTTTGAGCAATTGATCGACCGTTTACGTTGGAAAAACGAGACGGTTCGCTGTTTCATCCGTTAACGACTTGACGCATTTTAATAAATAATGCTTCAAGCCTAACTAAAGAACATATGTGAGGAGAGTAGTTGTGAAACGCTTCTATGAAAGTGAAGCGACGAAAAATGGAATGGGAAAACTGAAGATTTTGTCAAAATCACAAGAGCTCATGTTGGTTTTTCAGAACGAGGCTCCAGTTTGAAAAAAAAACATTTACGTGGCGTCGTCACAAAGATTTGACGAAGTTGGTAGTAGACTCCTCATCAACACCACTAGAAGGCTTATTTCTGGTTCGCGCATAACCACAAGTACAACCTGCAGGACAACGGAGGATTTATTTCTTAGACCTCTACCCATCAATCAACCTAGTGGACATGCATACGTTCGGTCAAGTTTGGCTTTCGGCTATAAAACATTCCAGCTATTGCAGCTTTGTTTGACAAGAAAACGTAAAGAAAGGACAGAAGATCCTTGTAATGGGCGTGACTGTCTGACCAGGTCGTTGAAAGTGAATTGTTGCACTAATCTGATAAACGGAGAGTGAGACAAGTTTGATGTGGGAGTGCCATTGGTTGGTAGTCAACGGCGCGTCCCATCTTGGGTCTCCGTCCGGAGAGGAGTGTGAGATGAGTTGACTGAACAAGGTTTTCATGCTCTGCTACCCAATCATTTGAACCCTAGAAATGGCTGGATGAAAAAAAACCCTGCGAACTGGACAATTCCAAGACATTTGAAGCACGTGAACCAACCAGTACATAACCAGCTCTTCCAAAGTGGCAGTTTTTTGTTCGAAAACCATCGGACCCACCTCAGCATTGTTGATACGGTATTCCGGAGCAATGCCTCAGAGACATCCAAATTCTACCAGTGAAATTTCGAAACAAGTTCATGAAACACGAAACAAGTTCATCGTGCAATGTTTTCGTAATCCTCTTCAGGGAGCTATAACCGATTGGGGGCTAGTCATTTGAAGAGCCGATAACGGCCGTCCGCCACGGTCCAGTGTACGATCTCGCGGGTATAGACCAGACACCGCCACCCACCAGTGTTCTCTCTCTCTCCGGGGAGATGATTCTAACTACTATTCTTCAGAAAGATGTGGTTTTCAGTCACGTAAAGGAGTGTGAACAGGTGAAGGTGAAGATTTGAAGTAACTGGTAGTTCCGAGTCCCAACTTTCTATAAGATGGGAACTGCTATTCGACTTCATTTTGCGTGATCCCAAGCACCTTTTTCACTCGTTGCCTCTTAAGTTCTGGGTTCCAAAAATTCAAATGTATTTCGATGTGCCTTTACACCAGATTTCCAAGCAGGATTTCCCCAACCAGCCTGAGCAGTAAACCAGTTTAGCCCACTGGAAGTTACGCAGCTTAAAATTGAATGAGGACCTAGTGGTGATCATCATTGGATGAATTACGATTAGCGGATTAACAAGCATCAGAGATAGGCAAGCCACTCCCGAAATTCGCACAAATCACATCGGTACAGCTGTCAATGAAGATTGACCGAAACATTAATAAGTGAATAAGAAAAACATCTGCCTAATATGTTCACTCCTGTCCGTACAACGTGTATAGATGATGGGTGCACAATAGCCCGTAGTAGCCAGCATGTTTAGTACGTGGACAGAGACAGTGTAATAATGATGACGACGACGACGATTGGTTTTAGTGTCAGAGATGGTAGTGAAGAAAACGCTAACAAGAATCCGGAATCAGATGCTTATCCGGTCGAGTCTGACGAGGTAACAGCAAGCTAAGATAGACACACGTACACATCCGTCCGGTAGAGGAACAACTGATTGCAGTGATATTCTCTGTCCGGCCATGTTCCAAGGGATTTATAAGGGGGCATTTCCGACATTCTAATTGCGCTGAGCGGTGGTGGTAGTGATGATGGCCATCATCTCTGTCCTAATGGTGGTTGACGTTGGATCGGAAAAATTTCTGGTCGCCAGGATACACGCACCAGGACGAAGAAGTGGAGGATAGGATGGGGTAAACTTTGCAGACAAGCGGTGTGGACGCAGCACGCACAGTTCCGGCTTCGCTAGGTAACCAGTGCTTAACGGATGTGGATACAAAAACGTCTGCGCGTGATAGTTTATCTGGTCTCTGGCCACGGTTGATCAATAATGAATGTTTGATTGTTAGTTGGCGAAGCCCCACACAGTGTATCGCAGCTCCAGATAACTTAGGGCAGGTATGTTCAAACCTTTTTAATTGCGATTCGGTCTACCATTTGGATATCACTTCGCAAGGCGAATGAACAGTACAGTACACTGTAAAAGTACAGTAACAGTGAACCATTCCTCAGAGGGACTGCTTTGTGTCGGTCACGTCAACTATCCTTTACAACCCTCAATTTACTGAATTCCCATCTGATTCAGCGAACGCTTTAAACCGGTCCCGTAAACAGTGACTTTGGAATTGTTCCACTGTATGAAAAATGGTATTATACTTGCGAATTTGTGTACAAGGTAGGCGGTAAAAGGGGCACCCGTATATCATTAAATCTGGCCATAAGCAGTGGGATGGATCATTTTCACACAGCAGCTTTATGGATTCGTGAGACCCAATCAGGGTGCGATGAAATGGACGAAGAGAGGAACGGTCTCTTGAAAAAACGCTTCCAGCTGGCGGCAGTGGAAGGCGGTGAGTTGGGTGAGATCACCACAGAGACGATCTTGACGTATCTGTGATTCATCAGGACGCACAACTAGAATTTCTCACCGTTGTCTATCATTTGCGAATTTGCGCTCCGTGAAAACATTTTCGTGAGAAGACTTATAAGTGGAAATGAAGCGGATGAATTGATTGTGATGATTCCATCATGTTCTCCCGGATTTCTTCGTTAAGCCCGCAAGTCCTCGCCTTTTGATGGTGCGTAGACTGTGGAGCGGAAATTAAGATTTCATCCCACCGAAAAACTAAGAGGTACTGTTTCATTCTAGTTAGGAATAATCAACCGCGTATATATTACAAATCTCTCGGGAAATTCGGATCCACAACCTTCTAACTATTAATTGAACATTAAGGCATCCAACTGTGAGACGCAGACCAGCGGGGTGAGCGGCAGGACAAAATAAAACTATTCTTCAGGTATGCAGTTCATTCCATGTGATCTGGTACTGGTTGGTTCTACTGATGAGTCTCATGTTCTTCGGAGTTTTTCTGATATCAAAAACGACGTTTCAGGCGCCATAATAGTTTCCGAACGGGGGGACATGGCGGATCGACATCTTCACTCATGGTGTGGGCGAAGTTTTTATCCTGCTACAACAGACTATAGATGCATAAACTCACTTGTTTGTCACGTGAGTCCCTTGGTTCTGATACTGAACACATGATGCACAAACAGCCACAACGAATGATGAAGTTATGCACCCAATTGGTTGGCCTACCATACCTGTAAGCTAATCGTCCGCCAATATGCTATCTTTCACGTCAATTTCACGCTTACCGTAGATTGTTGAAAATACGTAACGTTTTATCCGACAGCTCCTGTGTTTCGTCAAAGGATGAAGAAAACATTTAGGTTCCGAGACCTGGTCTATTCGGTCCAAACTTTACGGTAAAAAAATCACTTTTATATTAGTAGTAGGCGAGTAGCAGGTTGTTATGAAATAGTACCCGTATGGACCTGACCACTGAATGCTGATTTTTCACCAGTTTAGCTAAATTTGGAGCACGGAATTCCTCGACAAAATTCGACAAACTCCATAACTCGAAGCAGCTGAATAGCACGAATAGAGACCCAAGAGTACGGTTGCGCGCAGCACGAGTTGCTAATATCTGTCGCTTAATCACGGTGTGCTTCGCGTGAAGGAAGGAGGTCAAACGCATTGCTAATCAGCTTGGAAGTAGAACGACGGTAACGCATAGCTGGATTCAAGTGAGAGGGAGGAAGTAACGCGTGAGACGTGATAGCTAAGTAATGTTTCTAACACTCAACTGGGGCAAAACTGTGCATTCATTGACCTGGCTACGGACAGTAAAGTTACTGGCGTCCTGGTTAGCACGGACGAACAGCACTTCAAACAAGCGGGTTTAGACAGCAGGATCAAATTCGAGAGTGCGGAAGAATATTCCGGCACTTTGTGTTGGGTGCCAGTCAAAACGACCAGTTGAATTGGTTAATCTGCGAACAATCTTTAGATACTTCTGAGTAGACAGCACAATGAATGTGGCGAATAGAATCGAAATTTATTCATAAAGTTCAATGTTCTTATGGCTTCAAACCTTACCACCTCTCACCGAAGGGCTGTCAACTAATCAGAATGGCGTAATTTTTCGTCCAGTGTGTATCTTCTAGTGAAACATGCCGAGAGCACAGACGGCATTAAAGATTCAACTATGGGCTTGAAAAAAAAACTTGAGAAACGATATTTTAGACTGACGGTTCCCGGAACAAACTTATGCAACTATCTTGACAAGAGATATCACTGTATCTTGAGGTAGTCTTCAAGCCTAAAATTTCGCTAAGGTACTTCATGCAAGTTGCACTTTGGGACTGATTCAGTTTTCAAAAGGCTGTCTAATTCCAAATCTGAACCAAACACCGAATTGTGCTTGTAGTAGGAGGGGCAAAAAGGCATCAAGAATGTGGATGACGGAATACAACACCCTAGCTGTTGTCGCGAGCCGTCTTACGATCCGTAGGGAACGAAAATTGAAATTCTACCAGGTTGGCAAGTTGTGGGTGGAAGTACATAGCTAGGTGTACGAAAGAATTTGGTTGTTTAAAACAAACCGGTCGATTCTGGCCAAATTGGTGGCGCGCATTCGGAGCACAGGGTTAGGTTGGACATTTTGATAGGTGGGAACCTCGGTTCATTTGGTATGCATCATACACAGAGGTTGTCACACAAAAACATAACCAGACGATGAATTCCCCGTCGTCTACTAGTTACATACATGTTTCACCTACATACGGTCTGCCACGCTGTTGTCGTGAGCGGTCACACGATCCGTAGGGAACGAAAATCGAAATTCTACCAGGTTGACAATTTGTGGGTGGAAGTACATAGTTAGGTGTACGGAAGAATTTGGTTGTTTAAAAAAACCCGGTCGATTCTGGCCACGTGCGCATTCGGAGCATAGGGTTAGGTCGGACATTTTGATAGGTGGGAACCTGGGTTCATTTGGTATGCATCATACACAGAGGTTGTCACACAAAAACGTAACCATACGATGAATTCCCCGTCGTTTACTAGTTGCATACATGTTTCACCTACATACGGTCTGCCAAGTAGTCGATAATAATAATAGTGAGGACAGTAATGATAATATTCGCCATCCACAGCTAGGCGTTTTTGTGGTAGACAGCCACAGATCGCGTTTGATGTACTGACCTAGTGAAGTGCTTATTGAATCGCCTTGCATTGTCTCAATGAGGAAATAGAAAACACAAGTACAGGGACGCTCAATGAAACGAATCCCATGTACCGATTGCTGAAATTTCCGTAGCATTTTGGGGTACTCTTGAGGAGGCACTTTCCATAGCCATGTAACGCGGATTCACTCATCTGTAACGGGCGATCTGACAAGCCATGGCAAATGAAGACAACTTATGACTTCCGGTCTCCCGCAAAGAAGTGGCACATCAAAGAGTAAAAAAAGAGTTTGGCGATGATATACTGTTTTCCGAGGTTGGTTGTTATATGGTCCACAAGGTGATTTAAAAGAAGGATTTCTGTTTCAAATCGAACTTTACACACGACTCACAAAGTATGTTTGTTAGTCATATCGCGACCGCTTTAGCGTTTGTTACGCTGTCGAGTGATTGACGACCACTTGGAGGGAGCAGCGTCCTCCGGGACCACACAGGAACACCACCAACGATGAATGAGGCTATTAAGTTTGTCAGAGTTATCCGATTGCACACTAAATTAGTGCGTTTGCGTTTAGTAAAAACGCCTACGAAACTCCCACAGGAGACATATCCCTCTTCATGAGTGTTCCTAATAAAGGACAGACTCAATGCAACTGAAAACTCCACAGTTCATCATGAATCATCGTGGTGTCCTAAACAGAGGTCAAAAGCTGTGAAATGATAGCCTGAGCTCCAATGATTGCACAGACCTCCAACCTGTGAGTTCCAATTATTTGGTTATTATGACACACCCAAACGGATTTGTAGATTAATGGCTGATAAGTACAACTGAGCAACAAATAATCGTTTGGACCGGTTTGGCCCTAGCCCTCCATTTACCCAAATGACGTTCATGTAACGAAACGGACCTCTTATTGTTGCAAGGGGCACGCTTGTTGGACAGGGTAGATATATAAACAATTAGGTGCTGCTTCCCCATGTGCGGAATGCTTACTACCACCACTAGTACGACGGTCACTAATGCGATGTGTAAACACCAATGGGCTTACAACAGTAATGGAATGGGCGAAGCACGGTGATAATGGGATCGCAAGTGTATCCCACGTTCGTACGGCAATTTCGGAAAACATCAGGAAAATGCTTCATGAGCCATCAACAAATAACCCGATTATGCTACAACTTGGGGGTGGGGAAGCAATCAAGCCTTTCTTGTTAGAAGTGATGAGACCAACGTAAGTGGATCGGTCATTTGGTGTTTTGGCTCAAGCTACTGGCCTCAGAACAAGGCGTATTTCGTCTATTTCGATGTCATATGGAGTACCCGTAATCGGGCAGCGATCAATGCCTAACTGAGATCGGATGCCTACCTATTCTGATTAGGACCGCACTCTAATTAGGAGACACGTTTCCGACTCTCAAAAAGCGCAGCCGAGTGAAAATTTTTTCCGTCATTAATGGTCGCAAGGTGAGGACAGAGTAGTAGGTAATAGAAACATTTGGCTGCCTAGGTAAACACCTTACTCATGAGTAGTCAGTTTTTTCCGAATCATCGGCATAACCGAGAGTCTTTATACAAAGTAAACTCCCCAATGGGGCTAACTTGCCGATCTCACAGTGAAGTGAAGTGGACATCGTTAGTTCGTAATTCTGGCCACTGCAGGTTTATCATTGCTCAGTCTGTATTGCACAGAAACGACATGTTGCCAAGCGCGCAACAATTAGTTTCCTAATCGGGTTACAGAGTTATGACTTATGCAACCCGGTTCCACCAACAATACAGCCTGATCACAGATATTTCTATTGTACCCCCCTACAGAACTGCTAGGGATACTTCCAAGTTCAGGTGTCCGGTTTCCAAGCGGAAACTGGTGTCTGGTTTTCATTTCCAGTCAGTGAAATTCATGAGACTAATCCTCCATGTTCAACAACACAATGGGGAATTGGTCTCATTGGCTAGGGGCTCTGAATCCCGAGCTCTGAAACTCCACATCAGTGCCTCGAAAGTGGACAGAGGCAGCAGTGCAAAGTTCGACAGGAAGGAATTGGGAGACGAATAAATAAATAACGCGTGTAATTGTGGTCAATAAGCATGCATATTCCAGCTACCGATATTCCGATTACAATTTTCATGCATATACCACCCAGACAACTGCTCTTACATAATCACAGTGGATCTGATGATCACCGCTCATGGGTGCACGTAAGTAATTAGGGGTGGACTTAAGAAATCAGGCAGTTACCAAAGTGCAGTTTGCATTTTAACATGCGCCGATTTAGCACCGGCAGTGAGGGTTGGTTTCTTGAATAGACTTGAGCGTAAGCCTCCATTGTCTGTGGTATGATTCTTATGATACCACAGGAGTGAAACCTGGTCAGTAACAGCACACAGCAATGTGCGGAAAAACCATGGTATACTCTGCCCGAGAGTGAAAACCGTTCATGCGATTATTGTAAAGGCGAATTGGCTTGCTGCAATACGTCCACTGGTGTCTCGTCAGTTCCTATAAACAAATGCCTTCTTTTTCCGTTATCTTGATGAGTTCGGTGAATAGAACACATCTGTTTCTTACTTTTGAACGCCTAAAAATTGAAATTCATTTTCGGACAGTCGTGATCGGAGAACAAGGAGGATTAAGGTAGAACGGTTTTCAATAAAAACGACGTTTGAAAAATCACAACAAGCATTAGTTTGTAGAATGAAGCACGTGAACTCTATACGGCACTGTGGAGAGTCAACCCTTGTTTAGTGCTTTTCTCACGATTTGGCGGACGACGACAAACTGCTTCATAGATGGTGAAATAAACGCCACATCTCCGAAGTTGAAGATCATAGTCTTTTTCTGAGTGACAGCTTGAGATTCATTACCTGGCATCATCCAACAAATCCACGCATTTCATAGGCTTGTATGTTATGAATTCAAAGTCTAACATGATCACAGCTGCAAGGAAAGGGTAACCTCGCTAGTAAAACGGAGGTATGAATTTCCAGATGTCGGTTTATGATATTGGTACACCAGGCATAATGGTGACTGGTGATTATTCTACTGGTTCATGAAAAAAAAACTGAGGGTCCTTTTCAGGTGATACCTGAAAATGTACTGTCAACATCTGTTTTGACACCCCTCCGTTTAAACCTTATCGCCCACACAAGGTGTCGTATTCAAAATAGCTCAGTACTTTTTCAGCTGGAATAACTTACGAGTGAGGTTCGCGCAGTTTTCCCTCTTTAAAGTCGAAATCGAATGAATCTAGTGCATAGACGAGGACCAAATGGCTTACCACACTGAGTGCTTTGAAAAAAAGATATTTATCGTTGAGTGACAGAATTTTGGAACTCGGTAGGGAGTTTGTAGTCAGGTCTTTAATTTGAATCCTTCTCCGGCCTAGCAGTCCCTGTTTAGATTTGGGCAATCTGGCGGTAGTTCGGTCTTCATACGTTGCGACGCAACAAATCATGCGTTTGAGCGAAAGAATAAGGGGATACAAAAAACTTTGAAAGCTTCTAACGGAAACAGACTGGTCGAAAACGGTAATCCTCAGAAAACTCAATGAGATTATCGAACTTCCAGGACAGCATGACATTGCGGCATTTCTGTACATCTCATCAGGTCGTCCGAAAGTCCAGCAACAACGGTTTCTCCAGAATGGTGAACCCTTTGTAGTAAACGGTTTCTATGTGCGAAAGCCACCGAAACCTGTGCATTGAATAGATTCGCTGAAAAACACGTGTTTGAGGGCAAATTATAGATCAACTGCCTTCACGATCAAAGAAGAAATCGCTTGGGTGCGGTCAAACTTCTTGCTGAGAACCGCCCAAGCCAAAGAGACCTATAACAGGTAAATGGTAGTCGATCTCGCATGCTCCCGCTGGGGTTTTTATTCGAAAGCCAAAGAAATAAAGAAAGTTTACACGTCGTCAATTCCAAAATGCCGTTCTTCATGATTTACTGATTGGATCAGCTGAGAAACCTAGAGCTTCATTCAATTCCAGTCTTAGCATCCAAAGGCAAGCCCTCAAATGAAATGCAACCAGAAACATCGTTTGAAATTGTTTGACCATCCAAAAAAAAATAACTGATTGATGACGTACCATTTTACAACCATTTCCGAGGCACCCTTGTTGAACAGCAAGTACGTCAATGGATTGTCTCGCTCTTTGACCACCGTACTCATTGACTTGCGGACAGAGTTAAAGGTGTACACTTTGTACAGCTTTTCTTCCGGCCATTGTTCACGCAGCTCTTCGTAGCTTCGGCCTACGCTTTGGACAAATCCGAGTAAGGCACACTCTGTCTTGTTGCCCACCTGTTTCGGAAAGGCACCAGCAGTGTCTGGAGGCTGACAGGATAGGAAAAACGAGAGTTACAAGTAGCAATAATAGGGGAGTACAGAGAACTGCAAAGTATTATGAAGGACTATCAAAACCTGGGAATGGACAGCTGGAGAGCAAACGGGGTGAATAACAGGATAGTCTTGTCATTGAGATAGTGTTGCAAACTTGTGAGTAGTTTCTCTTATGAAAATTAGTTGCCGTTCGAACTCCTGCATCTCTTACCATGAAGATAATCGTGATATATCATATTCCTGACAAAAAATCCGTTGGAGGGGGAACTTGAATTATAGCAGATAATTTTTGTCTTCGACAGCCTCATACTTGTTTTTGTCTAGTTCGGAAGTCACTGATTCAGCGCTTCGAAGTGGTTGGTTGGACAGGAGCCCAAGAGATATTCTATTGTTCGAATCCAGAGTGTACATTTTCCAACGGCTAGGGGTACACACCGTTGAAAGGCGTTCAAATCGTAAAACATTTCCGAAGGACTTGGTGATGGTCGCAGTAGTGGCGGTACAATACCACGAAACACGTATGCAAGAAGGAAATATAATTTAGATGTTAGACGGTAGTAGACATGAAAAGCGTGAATGGCTGAGTACAGTTGCCGTTTTAAACGAATAGCAGCTATCGGCATAAGGATGGCTGAGATTCTTTGAAAGTGTTCGATACGAACAGTGAGGATGTCGCTGCACATATGATTGGCAATGTGCACAGTGCCGATATTCAGCATCACGTGGTACCGAGGCGATCACAAACAGCGCCCAAACGAGCAGAATTAGTCAGCAGCCGTGGGTGTGCACGCGCGGACGAATTGCGTCTGAAAGCTGGTGCAGCACACCATTGCGAGATTGGAAATTTGTAGCACGATAAATCAGCAGGCAGCAAAAAATGGTCGATAATCTTTACCTGCTGTGGTACTGACTGTTCTCGTTCCAAAAGCGCGATTTTACATTCGTTGAATGAAAGTTGTGTGATGGTGGTCTTGCACAGTTTACTGAGGCTCCAGGTGGCCACAGGTCGAAAGTGTAAGGGTGGTGGGGTGTGGCAATGTGAAGTCCGCTTAACAAAAATCGATACTTTAATCAGTGAACCGTGGAACAGGCAAAACAAACGGTCCAAAAACAGACAAACCGATCCAGAGGGGATCCAAAGAACACTGATTTACCACTGTTTCTCTAGAACCCTACAACCCAGCAGTACCTAACCCATCACATTAGTTACGGATTTAAATGTAATAAGCAGTAAACTTTGGACTTCAAAAATTGACCCAGTAAGGCACATAAAATCAATCCCACCTATGACTGTAGAGAAGGGGAAAGGGTGTGGCGAATTATACACTGTTGTGAGTGGATCATAGATCCGCGGGTTGTTTTTTCGGTTCATAGGTTTCTGATCCTCCGCTGAGATGACAGGCGGCCACAAGTTTACAGGAACAGCTCCATACAACAGGAATGTTCTCATGAACTAATAGGAGATCCTCCGCAATTGAGAAGCAGTTCTTGTTTCGTCAGTGTGTCAGAACCAATAAAGTCAACAAACTAATCCATGTTCAAAATTTCTTTTCACAACAATTAGGAGATCAAACTTGCGAACAAACTACGTCGTTCACAGTATTCCCGTGACGTACGTGCATGCTCCACAACCTTCGGACTACAAACGAAATCGAATTTCGGCAAAAAATACAACGCCCCCGCCCTGAAGTCTTGATGCCCCTCTGGTTTAGTGACGAATCTGCAGAGGGCTCAGCAAAGGGAAACGTTGTGAAAGGGTTGGTACTTGCTTCAAGTAGGCCCACTGTTGTGCCGAATGGAACGCACGGAGAAAATAGTACGTTTCCCCATCAACGAGATCACACTGATTCTATAGGTCTATGCTACAGCTGAGTGCGTGTCTCCAATATCATCATCCCTATGGGGGGGAAATTAAATCAGGCAAACTTGATTCGAACGAGCTTTTGCTAGACAACACCGGTCGATAAGTAGCCAATGTAACCAAACACAAAAATAGACCATAAAAATTTACATAAAGCACACAGATTTAGATATGAAGGTGTAAATCACATTTATTGGTTTCGCTTCCGTAAACATCGAGTGAGGACAAACATAATGTGTTTTCCAGTTAAGTTATCGACTAAACTGGACAGTCAGAAGCATACAAGTCCATCATATATGTGGTGAAGATTGAATCTAACGTGTGCGCTCGGTCGGTACGATACACAGGAAAACGTTCAGTGTTTCATGGAAATCGTTGCTGAGCAACGGATTATCTACTGAAAGATCTGGTGTAGCAAAAAATAGACAGTAACCATTAGATTAAGAGCATATTCATGAACAGGCGAGACTGACTGTCTTGAAGGTCGTCTTATCACGGTTGTGCTAATCAGGAAAAGTAGACATGGATTGGAGCATCATTTCCGATGTGGAAGCAACAATCCATCTGGATTCATTTCCCTACCCTCAACCACGATGGTCTACTTGATCGTAGGCCAAGACAAACTTCACAGTAATTCGATGGGAAGCACGGCAGTGTACTTATTTAAATGCCACACAATGACGTCTCGCGCTACCGTTATCCTATTTGATCGTCTAAAGCGTTTATTCGCTTCGCTAAAAAATTACTCAATTTCTCGATGCGAAGGAGGACCGTCAGTGCTTGAATCAAGCATAACACAACGTTTGCTTATGGTCGATCTCGAAAACTCGAAGACAGCACTATAAAAAGACTGATCCGTATTAGCCTGGTATCGGCATACGAATAGTTAGCCTGGACACAATTTCTATTTTCTGGAGTTATGCGCATCAGAACGCTTGTGCCAGACACATTGAGCGGCAACGAAAGCAGTTTTTAATTCGTCTGTCCGTAAAAAAAGACGTACGTCAAAGAGGTATGCATCCTGTTTGCTACATTCAACCTCTTCGACACTGACAACATTTTGTGCACGAGTAAAAAGCTACGTCCATCAAAAGGCGAAGTGATGACTGGCAGGTGTACGAAAGTGATCACATTCGTCCCGAATGCAGATGCGAAGAACAGCAGGGGATAAGAAATTCGGTCTGCTGTAATGATGGAAATATGAAATTGTGTGTGCACGGCTTAATTTTCGATGTGAATTTCAAGAGTTCAGTTTCTGCACCCACATGATTAGCACAAATTCATGGCTGTCCAGCTTCGTTACAATACCCGCTAATGGTATGGATAAGTTTTACTAAGAATATGGCGACAGGAGAAAATGGTGTGAGTGTTTGAGAACGGTTGCCCATGGTAACCAAAACATAAAGAAACCTACCCCAACGTATATCCTACAGCTGTCCTAGCCCAATCGTTTTCCATTACATCAGGCGACGTGGCGCTCAACAAAAAAATGCTAATAAATCTTACGCCATTGAAAGTAGATATGTGAACGGAAGATAGTGCTTCAGTTGACTGCTAAGCTGTGAGGAATGTGAACTGGTCGTCACCGGAAGTGAGGAGATCGAAACTGGTCTCCTCTAACGGTTGTAGCTGCAGAGGGGAACATATTTGACTGCACAATGTCAAATCAGTGATGGTGATTTTTTTGGCTGATAAAGTCTAAACGACAGACAGCTTTGGGCTGAAATGATGAATTGAATTTCTGTCGGCCACTCGTACACAAGCGATCAGACTGAGTTTATTTAGGCTAAGATAAATGAGATTAACTGGCACACATGGACCGTAGTGACATTCCTTGACATGCGACACTATGTATAAGGTTGCTGAAAACTCATATGAGTCTCCCGTAGACACCAAAGTGGCATACAAATCAGTAGATTTTGTCGAGTTTGTTCCCGTTTTTCCTCGCACCCATAGTTTATCCGCTACAGCAGTTCCAGCGTCCACAGATGCACAACAGTTCAGTTTTAGGGATTTCGTTCTTACTACCTAGTTAAAATAAAAAAAGTCCTATGCTGGAATGTCCTCAGCTGTAGCTGTAGCTGAGTTTAGCATGTAAGTTTTGCTGGCATGATGCAATCCGAACAAGGCCCTCAAAATTAATTCTCAGGACTTTCAAGTGCTCGGTGTGTCCATGCAAGCTTGCGATGTCATCGAACACATGTCAAGCAAAGGTTTCAACCGATCTTTCTTATCACGATCACTAGGTACCTTGAGAGTAGGCTATTATCTCAAGCGTTGAAAGTGCCTGGAGTCGAGTGCAGTTTCATTCAGTGATTTCGCTTCAGTGCTTCAAGCTCTTGGAACCAGTTTATTCAATTGCACGGCATCCAGGCGTCCTACGGTCAAGTTGAAATGTGCTTTTCTCCCATAGTAATTCGACACTGAACAATGTATGCTTCACCAAACTCCCAGGTCGAATGATAGACACCATAAGTAGACACACATCCGGGTGAGGATGAGGTGAGATAGACGACAATTCACCAACACGACTCCGTTAAATGGTACTGAAACGGAGGATGGAATTGTGTGGAGACAAGGCACATATACGGTGAACGTTAACCTACAAATCCCCCGATTGGTTGATTGAGCGAGTCCCTGCATTGCAGCAACAGCTGAGGAAAGCTTGTCTCAACTTCACCAGCTGCTTCCTTTCAACCTTGGAATCAAAGGGAAAATGATAGCCACTCTATGGTTGACCGCTTGTGCTGGAATCCGTTGGGTTTATGCAATTATCCATTGCAGAAAGAGTTCCCATCATTCTAGAGGCAAAGTCTGGGACAAATCTGTTCCCGATTCAACAGCTATACTATTTCTCCTATAAAATTACAGAGCCCGACACCAATGAGATATCGTATGAAGCTCAATTCACGAAAAACAACCGAATCACAACGTCAAGACACCTGGTCCACATTTCCTCTGCAGGGGTTTCTGGTGTATAGTCTAAAAATACATAAGTGACAGGTAAGTCGCGTAAGTCAGAGGTATTAGGCAACCCCACTATCTGTTCACATGTTCGACTGGACCATCTTACGCCACTTGCCATTCGAGATAATTCTAGATAGCCTTAAATGAGCATTCATTGGGAGCGATAGCAGTTACGTCGGATGCCACTGTCATTCAGAAATGCCCGAAGGATTGGGCGTGAGTTAAGGAAAACAACTTATTAATCGATATTAAATGTGGAGTGCCTGCGTCTACTCACATATGGTTCTAGGGAATTGATCGAGCCAAATCATTAAGGAGAAACATAGCGTCAGTTTAGAGGCAAGTGGAATGACTTCAAGGAACTAAATGCAGCACGCAAAAAACAACCAATATGAATCCGAATCTAAACATCGTCCCGCAACCACTGGAAAACCCTGTATCCGAACTCATTACGCACGCATAAGCAAGCAGGGGTTCAGATACGGTAGCGACCAGCGCCATTCAAGACACAGGGGTAATGGGAAAACAAATAAATCTGCTTTTTGAGTGGGTATGGGGTTCTGTTTCTAAAAGTTGACATTCATTTTGCCCGGACAAACTCAAAATCATTAGAACATCATTAAAAACACAATCACATTGGTCGAAGTTAAAACTGCTCGGAAAAAAGCTCATGACTCTCGTGGGTTGCAAAGACACAAAATGCTGTTTCCGAGGCTAACGCTGTAGATGAGGTATCCTACCAACACCAAGGCAGGTCCGGTTTTCAGCCACGGAAAACGCTAGAATTTAGCATTCGTTATGGTGAGAACCAGGTATGTGACCTAACCATTCCAAGCCACACCTGTGCATCTGTTTTGTGTGAACTTTGATTAAGAAATGAAGTGAGTCACAAAGAATGTTACTCCATCCAGTTTCGGAGACGTCTGCGGAATACCTTCAGAACCAACCCGATCAAGAACTATCTACTGGTGTGGAATGTTTGAACTGTCAAAACAACAAAAGGACATTCCTCTCGACTCGTCCAAATCGATATACAGCTGTTACCGGCCAACTAATCGTGCCTTCATTATCCAGAAGCAGGGGATTTACCAAAAAATGGCCACAAAAAACAAGTAGTACAGGATGCAAAAAATCATGGATAAAAACGGATGAGGACATTAAAGGCACAGATAATTGGTTGTTGCTATGCGATAGGTCCGGACTGTAAGTGATTATACCGAATTAGTGTGGGGGTGCATAGAAAAGTTACGGCAATCGAAGGATTCGCAGTTAGCTTGAGAAAAAAAACTAGGAAGTAATGGGGCGTGATAGCGTTACTGTGGTAACGGTGAATAAGTCAGTCCATACGGATGCTGTTTAAAGACTAGAATATAAGACATTCTTCGACAGAACAAGTAATACCCCTTCCGCCGTTCGTGAAAACAGGGAGAAAGGCGGGCTGATATGTGCGAATGCTTGCAAATGGTGAATTTGAAAACATAGACACTGAGAAGAACAAGCAGAAAAGCTGTTTTGTCCATCGAATTGAGCGAATGTTACTTAAAATGTAGTAATTAGTAGTGCTCCGGTGACACCCAAGTGAACAGACGAAACTGATTATTATTGTTGCCAAATTCATGGGAGGCTCACCAGTTGAGCTGTTAGCCCAGTCGAAAGCGAGGCAATTCGGAGCAAAGCTAGGTAGCTTTTGGAAAAAAGCTGTCACCTTCTGGACAAGTATGAAATTCACCTTCTAAACATATCCTCATTTTAACAAACCAACAATGATGAAATTTACCGGTTTATTTCGATTCACTTCAGTCAATCCCGACGGCAAAAGATTCCAACAATAAACTGGCAGTTTACGTCATTATGTATCATTACTTGTTGCCCGACTGAGAATTTCAAGCACCCTCAGAATGCATCAGAGAGTTGAACTATTTGTGGTAGTCTAGGTAAGAAGTGGTGCACCAGCATAAATTTTGTGGCAACTGTTTACGCGTTTTTCATGACGGAACATACTACTCATAAGGCAGTCTACCTCAGGTTACGCCTATCTGGGGATTCATCAGGCCAATGTAGCTCTGGGTTTCTGTGAACCTTATGTTCTACGTGAACAACAAATTGTACGCAGTTGGCGAGATACATTCATTCGCAAATTAAGCTGGTGTTATTGGGATGTATAACCAAATCCAAACTGAAGCATGAGGCGGCCTTTGTGCAGCACACTCAGCTGAGTACCATGAACGAGAGATTCAGATGAGATTCCCGATAACTCGAAATTAGTTTGTAAGTCAGTTTATTTCGTCGGTTTACAGGTACTGTTTTACTTCCAGGAAAAAAACGAAAACTGCGTGTGCTTAATGAGGAAAAGGTGTTGAATTGGACGACACTAACCCTGCTACTATGTTTTTGTAATCAATTTGCAGTTAGGTTTCTGCGACACCTTCAGGCTCCGAATAGACACATTAATTCGAGGCTTTGATTAGGAGGGCTACGTATGATATGGATTGCGTTCATGTATGGATCTGCTACGGCCATATGAGTTCTCTAGGACTGCATACATCTACTTTGATGCGAAAGATCACCGCGACCGTCAAAAACAGTTATGCTTGTAGCTATAACATCACCCCAACAACAACACCCAACATCTATTAAATTGTTTGAAAAGCAAAGAGGGATACCAAACAGAAGCTCTGGGCATTTCTTCACAGCGGTGTATTCGCAAATATAAAGTTACTCTTTGAATACCACGTGCCGCAATCCGTATATCTGAAGTAGACTCCGAGGTCCAGAGATCGCCCAAAGCAACTTTCGGATTGTTGACGTCAGGATCAGCTACCGTTTGTTTCGATAAGCTCGATATTTTTTTCCGACAGTCAGCACTACATTAACTGGAATGGAGCAACAATCAAAATTTTACGCCATAGGGAGCGTGCAACACACCACATCTTCACGTTCAGTCGAGCCACAACGGCTGAAGTCAGTAGGGCCAGTCTCGGACTGCACAACGCCGCTTGACTCGCGTCTGCTACCTACGCGTTGTGCGACAGTAAGCATCGGGGACAGCTATCAGCTAGTTTATGGTGGATTACCACCTTAAGGCATAGGGACATTCAAAGTGCGAACCATTGTCGCTGAATTGACCGAGGATGCGAAGGTTGCACTCAAACAACCGCAGTGTCGCCTGATGTTCTTTTGGCCTAAAATAGTCAATCATGCGGTATTTTTAAAGGGTATAAAACATACTGTCCAGAAGCGCATAAACTCGATACATTTTACGTGATACTGTGAAGTAAGGTGCTACGGTTTGAAATGACAGCATTCAATCGGCTTAGGAAATCTCTTCGATGAGCGTTTTGCGCTCGCAGACCACAACAAGTACAGACAAAATTTTGTATGCATGTTACACATAATGACGCCACGTAGTAGTTCCAACCACCTGCTTAGCTTCAAACATAGCTGTATTGAAATAGTGTGCGGTCAGAAATGACCACACAGTTATCCTCGTGGTGAAAACAATTAGGACATAATAAACAGCTTAAACATAAGTCTATCGGAAACGTCGAACGATTCGACGTCCGTGTACTGCTTGCACCATTACCCCTGATCTCTTCCGCAGACTTCTCATGTCCAGTTAACAAGACTGGGATAGTCAAAAGCAACGTAACCTCGGTACACGGTTTGCAGCTGAGACACTGAATTGCCATTGTACTCCGCCTACACGAGGATCTTTCATTTCGATTCGAAAGGAAGGAGACCAAAGCCGATCCAGCGCCGCATCAATCGTTGAGTAAAACGAGGAGCAACGGAAAGCCGATCCAGTGCCGTATCAATCGTTGAGTAAAACGAGGAGCAACGGCGTAAAGCTAGTAATTTATCACAAAATGGACCTCACTGATGACAACCTAACAGCTTCAGAGCAGGAATTGTCTCTCTGATCGCAATCGGTCAAACACAGCTAAAACCAGCATCACAGGCATACTATGGAAAAATTCCGCAATCGCGCATGCCTATATTAAGTTCGACTTTGAAGCTTTCAATCATTTACGATGTCATCAAAAATTTACCAAGGGCACGAACAGGGCGCCGGCCAATCAATCGAGGCGATGATGGCAGGGCGGATAAGCGTGAAGGGAGGAACAGCTTGGACATTTGCCAAAGAATTAATAGCACATTTTTGTAATGAATACCAACTAGAGAGGGTCCAGTTAACCGTAGACTTTGAGTGTCGCATGCAACGTAGAACGCGCGGGAGGATAGTTACATTCGCTGCACTAAGAGAATCACCGTTTTCAGGCTCGTCTGTAGCAGTAGCCACGCTGCAAACAGGTTTGGTCGTGAGGAAATACTAAGCTCTAGTGAAGTACGTTCAAATGCAGGTTCATCAGCCTTGTAATCGATTGTGTGTGTGTGTGTGTGTGGTTAGATCCACTATCAGTGTCAAACTGGCCAGACAGCAAATGGTCCCGACGTGGGCATTCGACATAACTGCCATGAGAAACGCAGCTGCGTGCAGCTTCAGCGCTGTTGAGATGACAGACATTAGTACACCTGTGCTGTATTTCGTTGGGTGACACAAAGCTGTGAAGACGCAAGAAGCTATAGCGAACGAAAAGTTTTGAATCCAAATTCCACTAACAAAATCCCGAAGAAATAAAAATGACCTGGAAGTGTGTTCAACAGAAAAATCCCAGAATTTAGTTCCAGTAAATCGGCCGGAGGCTCATAACTGACGGGAGAAAGGAGATGGGCCGCAACAAGACCGCCTATCGATCGAAAACGACCAGTCTACGAGCGGGAATCACGGGTAGTTCAAAATTCTTTTCCAAAAATGTCTGCTATCCGCAATTTTATCCTTGTATGCATTCGCACATATGTACATATGCGTAAAAAGCACACACAACTTAAGACTGCATGAATATGTTGTGCTCAACTGATCGAAAAGACCCCGTGGCTCAATACGCACAAAATTCGTACTGGGTACAGCCGCACCCGAACACAAGTAACAGGTCGTTTTTACTGTTCCCGGCGCCGCATGTAACACTACCTGAACACATAGGAAACAATCAATAGGCAGCATAAAAAGTGCACCCTCTACTATCAACTTCACCAATACAGCGAAAACAGTGAGTGCACAAATTCCCCGGCAGGTAGATGGATGCGCACAATCACATGCAAAAAGCAAGGTGGTTTGATTGATACCAGCAGGTATACGAGTGTTTTAACGTTAGTTACTCAGCTAATGCCAAACAGGGAGTGTGAACACGCCACCCATGGAGTCCATACAAAGTGGAAGGAATGTTTGCCGTCGAACAATGCAGCAAAACTGTCAATGGACACGTGTGAATAATTAGCATAGCTCACATGGTTCCTTGCCACTGTTGGACAGCCTCCCGTACCCATAACACTTTCTATAAAAGGTATTCCATCCTGAGCCGTTCAAGCGGTTGAACACAATCAGAACGGACAACAGAAGCAATTCTGAATGAGTATTTGAGCACTTTTGGAATTCTCACTAAATGGTGACAGACAGACTGTCCAATTTTTTTTCTAGAAGAGTATTCGAGGTAATGGAGAGAGTAGAGTAGAGTAGTAGAGAAAAACGGTATGTGAAATTGCGGAGTGAAGCAGAAAGGGTTGGCTGGTCTGGTCAGGTTTCTGAAACCTCTTGGAAAGGAACTAAAGATTCTAACCTGGATCCCGTGTTTCCGTTTTTTACACTATTGTCTGACAATATAGTCGGTCGTTCCATCAGGTAACAAGATGTAGAACAACTAGTTTTTCGACCCTGCGGGAAGTCTAGACAGGTGATTTACTAGAGGTAACAGAAAAAAGGGTTTGTCCCATCACTGGTCAGGTTTTTGAATGACGATTAAAAGGTCGTCAGAGGCATAGAATCCATTCCGGAAGATAAGACTGTCAATGACATTTCATAGGCAAGTAATCGCAATGAAGGCGTTTTGCTCTTGCGAACCACTGGGTCCCGTTGGTCCAGCTGTAGCACCCTTTCGGTTCCTAGCTGCCATGCCAGAGCTTCCGGTCAGAAGTTTGCGCCTTAACGAATGAACCATCTCGAGCTCCGAAGTCATATTACTGACCATAGGTTGTCTTTTCACTCTCGAAACAGGTCTGAAACACCTCATGGTTTAGCTTGCACAGGTAGTTGTATAACTAGAGGTATTAGAAACCTATCAGGCAGAGACTTAACTGAGGTAAATTCAGTTTCAACAGTGGTTAGATGCTAAGTATACTTGGATACGATCTGAACACTCCGCATCGACGTTCCAGACGGGACAGGAGAATCGCAGAAGTATTTCCTACTACTCACAAATGTTCGAAAAAGGCAACAGTACGTTTGCCGGTGGTATTGCCATTGGGAACATACTAAATGAACATACAGAACATGACAGGTTGGAAGACCGAAATCTCCTCCCTAAAGGATACAGTTTAGTTTATCAAACAGGTAACCAAAATTTTGACATCGGTAAAAAATGAAAGGAACTCACTAAAATTTTCGATGTGTATCCACTGTTGACTGAAATATTCCAAACCATCAAATCGACAATGGACTTGGGCAACTGAGTTTCTTTCGGTATTTCTCTGTAATGATGACCACCAATGTAACATTGAACTGCCGTCATGCGGTTGGTTGTTAGCGTGCCCGTCTTGTCTGAACAAATCGCGGTCGCATTACCCATTGTCTCGCAAGCATCCAAATGACGAACCAAGTTGTTGTCCTAAATAAAAACAAAAAGGTAAGATCTGAGCAAGTAGACAAGCCTTGTCTCAACGCTTTCAATCCTATTTCGAACAGAAGTCACTTCCCAATTCTTCAATAGTAAATGGGTCCGACTTCGCTGTCCTTTTGCTGACAGGGATATCATGAGACTACAAGTGAAACGAAAATTGAGATAACCGGGTTGAGTGAAGAAGTCACTGGAATCAAACTTAATCTCAACATCTAGATAGGAGAAAGAAACCTCGTATTCCTGAGCCCTTCAGAGCCACTCACGATGTTGTCAATAACATCTGGCTAAATTTCAAGCCCATGGGTTGGTGGCTAGTGGGTTTTTTACGACGATCGACAAGATAGTCAACCCGACAATTCAATGATGGTCCACAACTGACTGGAACAAACATACAACTGCACGTGATATT
Source organism: Clonorchis sinensis (assembly GCA_003604175.2). Lineage (NCBI taxonomy): Eukaryota > Metazoa > Platyhelminthes > Trematoda > Opisthorchiida > Opisthorchiidae > Clonorchis > Clonorchis sinensis. The sequence continues at coordinate 96,006,743 of CM030369.1, forward strand.
TCGCCTGTCAGGATGTGACAAGTCTGCAGTTTCACTCAGTAAGTCCGAAAATTGATCCCCACGGGAAAACACATTTTTTGAACACATAATAACGCTAACGATGTAGCGGACCTTCCAATCGATAGCCTAGTTTACGGAACTGAAAGTTACAGAAAGAACACAAGTAAGCGGGACGTAAGGTTAGTTCGGTCAGCAATATCACGCAGATGGAAGTCGTCAGACACAAAAGGAACTGTCAAATGTCCGCCCCCTTAACTGTTAAACAAAAAATTCCGAATGCCGACTATATCGGTATTCTCTTACTTCGAAGTTAACCCTATCCATACAGGTGAGGTTACACTTTTGGCGTATCTGACATCTACGCTAAAAATCAGTCGGAAGAATGTACAAGAAAACCAGAGGACCAAACTGATCAATAATCAACTATACCGAACGGAAGGCTTGCAAAAGATTAAAAAACGGGACGACCCGAGGCCGATTCAAATGTAATAGGTAGGAAAGCAAACTCAAGCTAACAACTCCAAATCAGTTAGCGTTTTCGGATACCAACATAAAGTGTTGGTGACAGATGGAAGAACTGTTGCATCTTCCAATCAGGGTAACTTAGTCTTACCAACTGGATCCAGCGTGATTTGCTAAAACCCACACATCTGCTTGGCAGTTCACCTACAAAGAGAATGTTGGGCTGGCCCGGATGGTGCGATGGCAAAATCAGAGAGCAACCATTGACAGCAATAGGTGGCTTCCCCGTAAAAATGAAGTTAAAACAAATATAACACTGGCTGGAACTTCGTTCCACAAGATGCAACCATGCAGAAGGGGAGCAGCCCGACGAAGAACACCGAGTCGACGGACTACGAGAAATCGTGTTACAAGGCGGTCAGGGGTTAAAGTCATACTGTCCTCTGCGATGGGAGTATGAAGGAAATAAGGTGTTTCCCCCAAGTGACCAGAATGTCCATATGTATGGACGCAGCGATGCTGCCTTCCCCGAAGAAGGATAGGCTAGAAAAAGTCAGTCGGTTTACTGTGACCGCCGGCGCATTGTTCAATAGGGTCGAAATACTTTTAAAACCAAAGCATTTGGTGCCGCCCAAAAGGTACCTGATGTGCGCAGCTGCACCAGGAGTGAGACAGTAATCCTCTGCGCCCTCGGGCCAGGCCGGCCCTCTTCAGCCAAGTGGGTTAGACTATTGAGTCATTGGCTCCAAGCAGGGTCCCCTAAGAAAACCCTAACAACCGCAGTCTTGCGGTTCAGATCCACGTTGCAGCCTTTAACGTCCGTATTCTACGTCAAATTGGGCAACAGGCATCCCTAGCTGAAACCTTACTTCCCTTCTCTATTGATGTATGTTGTGTCTCTGAAGCAAGCATACAAGACTCCACTTCGGTCGTGCTTCTCAAGTCGCTTAGGATGAGTTCAGATGTTCTACATTTCACTCTTCGGGTATCTGGTGATCTTAACGCAATGGCTCGTGGTATCTACGGTGTGGGGGTTGCACTCAGCCCCAAGGTTGAAAGCACCTTACTAAACTGGATCCCAGTAAACAATCGCCTTTGCAATGTGCGGTTGTCTGGTTCAATTAAGATTACCGCACGTCGATGTGGTAAACGATGTTTTCCATATCAGCATGCCCCAACAGATTGCCGTTCTGAGACTGGGAAGGACGAGTTTAGCTGACCTTCTGCAACAGAGCCTCTGGGGAAAGTGCACATGGACGAATGGAATGTAAACCTTAACCGTAAGCCTTAATCGTCGGAAGGATCAATCGATATATCCATATTGAAACGTTAGAAGGTCTGTATCCAGTCCTCTTCGAAGAAAGCGGAGAACCCCTGGCGACCCATCTAACAAAGCCTACAGGCGCGATATGGAACCAAGAGAAAGTGCCTACAGAACGGGGCATGTCGACAGGTATTCCTATCTTCCAAACGACTACGCAGGCGCTGTGTGAAAACCACCGCGGCATCAGCCTGGAATCGAAGGTGCTCTCTGGTCTTATCCTTTGAAGGTTGATTGAAAACAGGGAGAGACAGATCCGTGAATACCAAACTGAGTTCCGTACTCCAAAAGGGTGCATCGATCTCCCGAGGCCTCCGCTCACAGACATGGAGTACGCAGACAACACAGCTCTTCCTGGATGTGACCCCGTGGTAATGCAAACAATATTAAATAATCTAAATAATTCTGCCTCACGGTTTGGGATGCGCTTCACACCTGCAAAGTGTAAAGTGCAGGTAGGCTCGAACCCTAGCCTCATGCTACGGTTCGGATGAGCCGACTGAGGTATCAGCTCCCGTCTCCAATGCGTAGCTACCTATCCCATCTCCCCAAATCATCAGTGGACGAAATTGTAGCTGTAGGGTAAAAACCAAGGTATGCAATGTGCTGCAGTGAAGTGTTCGCTTATAGTTTCATGAAAGCCAACTCTTCATAGTAAGCACCTGAGGGCAACCTCAAAAAAGATGCATTTCTTACAGTGGGTCCAAAACCACGTTTCTTGTCAGTCATAACTCAGTGTTCGACCCAACTTCCATGGAAGAAACCAAATACCCACACTTTTCAAAGTGACCGCCCTATAGAGCATGATTGTATAATTATTAGAAACCCCGAACGTCTAACTGCTCCAACAAGGATCGTGCGAAAGCTGGGGTGGGATAACAAACCACACTGGAGCCAAAGCCCTTCAAAATCCTTCTAATAATGATAAAGGAACAAGCCCCTTATGAAGAACATGAATTACTGTGGCGTGCACACAGAACTCAAGGGCACAGTCGGAAGATACGGAGGGTTTCATTCCCGCAAGGGGAACTACAGTGCTCTCCTCTTCTGCTCGATCTAATACTTCCCACCAAACGACTGTTGTGTAAAATACGCATGAGAAAAAAAAACATATTTGCCGCTAGTCCCTCCGTATTTTATGGTACTCTCCCATACACGATCGAACCTAATTGGATTTTTTCTCAAGTCTTCACGGGGACGTTGCAGTGGAAAACAAATGTGATTAGCAGCTTATGTGTGTAGCCGTGTATTTTGATAGCCCGAACGTAAACACAGCTGTTTGGAATCGAGTTTACGCTTCGAAATCAGAAAATTCCGTTCAAAATATATAACACAACAGTACTTTCCTTCAAAACAGATAGCTAAAATCAACCGACACACTCGAATGACGCCATAGGCTTAGTGTTGGTGGACCTGGAGTAAAATGGAAACCAGCCTTTCGAAAACAAATTCACCATCAGAAACAAAAGTAAACATCCCTGGTAAACTAGCTGTCAGATATCGATAACAAACAGCTGTTCCTCGTCTACTCTGAGCAAAAAAATACGGTCAGTTGTATTGCCCACAAACTTTGTGCGTGTGTGTGATAACACATCGAAATCGAAACCCAGTAGCAGTGGCAGCAGCGAATGGATCACACACTTGATCTGCGCTGACAAACTTGTCTATCAAGAACGATTATTCGCTTGAGCTAACCACTAAATGGGGTCTAATAGCGAACACTGTTTTCAAACTCCTTAGTACACACTGTATGGAACACGATCAAGCGAAATCCACAGAAAATTGGAAGGCGAAGCGCAATTGGCAGTTCAACATGAACCCAGTACGTTTGTCAGAGCGGCTGAGGTGTGTTTTGATTACTGATCGTGCAATAGCAGAAGGTTTTTTTCTACTGTTGAGAAGTCGAGCAGAACAGATGGTAGCCGTCTTAGCGAAACATCGGTTGGCATAGCTACTGTTGAGAGTAGAGTGGACTGTGTCTTGTTTTGGAATGTATCACCAAATCAGTTGGAAACTGCCTCATTAGGGAAACAATGTGACTGATTAGCTGAACAGAAAGCCAATGCAGTCCTAATTACATTCTGCAACGGGCGAACCAACACAGCATAGATGTTCCACCATGGTGGGAACTATCGGTTGTGTACTCAATGAATCTTTGGGTAGAATTGGCGCATTTAGCAAAGAAGACCGATTGAGTTCGCCTATGCAAACGGACCTACAAGACTCAGTCGGGACGGCTGCTCAATCCTTTTTGGAAGCATCAACAGTGTGCATCTCCCAAATCAAATTTAATTATTTTGGCACGGGGTAATGAGTAGCGCACATCTGAGCAGGTAAGAGGGAAACATCAACTCAGTTACTTATACAAAGGGACCAGATTACAGGTCTTCGCAGCAATTCACGAGTGGCCTGCCAAAGAGGATATGATTCATCACAGTTTCGAGTGTTTCTTCCGCTATTGCCTGGTTGGGGTGGAGTCTCATCAGAAGACAATGCAACAGAATAGGCAACGAGTAAAAATCGTCCATCCGTAACACGCTTTCGGTGCCTAGCTGTTATGCCACCCGTAGGAAACACGGTGACTGAGATATTGCCAGGTTGTCCAAGCCTAGACAGGATCAGTGGAGATGCTGAGTTCGAACTGCGGATCTCCCAGTCAGTAGTTTCGTGCCTTAACCACTGAGCTATCTCAAGTTCAGGCAATGAACAACAGAAAGTCAATTCAACAGAGTATCTAATCCAAGTGCTTCTGTCAAACTTTATACTCTTCCCAAGTCCGACAAAAAAGCTTGGAAGAATGATCATACATGAGCAAACAAAAAGTGGACTTTAAGGACACTTATGATGTACACCAGAAACATACTGACCAGGTTATTTTTGTTCCCTATGCATTCAGTTTCTCTTCATAAGCCGATAAGATGGAAAAGTACCAGTGTACCAGTAGAGAGATACGACGGAGGATTTCAAGCGTTTAGAACAGCACTTCAATCTCCCAACATAACCAGCAAGATAATATCAGGGGCACTCACCGTTTCAAGGGCGGTGACTTTGAATCCGTCAGGAAAGTCGTCTGAGAACTCTGATAATACATTTCCACGAGGTCTAAACACATCAGTTCTCCTACTAGTTGTCAATCTAGTCCGCTTGAAACGTGGAGCGTTCCGGTGAAATGAATGAACCAGGTAGTTCTTTACAGTTAAGTGCAAGCCAAACCGTCTAAAAATCAACTGGACTAACGAAAACGTGCGGTGAACAGAACTCTTGTAATCAAGGAGTGAAGCGTGCTGTTACCCGGTGAGCGTGAAATGAGAACTGAATGGTGCTTCCCCTAATCTAGTACAGCGCTCGAACAGTACCTGTACTGCATACTTATACAGCCCACGCAATGTGGCTGAATAGCTGAAATGACTGAAAAGCACAGAAGTGACTCAACAAATTCACAACGTAGAACCGTCCCAGTGAATGATTCAAGCAGTGCCACGTTGAATGTACGGTCGCCCGACGACATCTTTAACACGTTGATCAACCATAGAAATCAATTTTTGACTGAGCTGCAAGACGTATGTGGCATTTGAGTGAGACCAATGAGTTGGGTTTCACTCCGAGATAACGTGGCAGGAGAAATCGGAGGCGGAGACTATGGTGGAGGTAAATGATGTGACTGAGCAACTTTTCCGGAACAACATGTGTACCGTTCAGATTTGCGAAAATGATGGGATGGATGCATGAGGCAACCATACCAAATGATCCTTTCATTCTTCGGTTGAGCGTTGAAAATCAGAAGATTTTAAAAGACACAAAACCGGAGCGAACAAAACCAGAACTAGATGCGCTGTCAATTCGCTTCCGTTCAATGACGGCTCTGCTCACCAGCTTTTTCTAGTTAAATTAAAAACTTACAAAACTGCGTAAGTAGGAGGTTCAAAAATGTCAATCTAAAACTTGAGAGAAAATTTGAGGAGAATAGAACAAGATGCTCCACGGACAGTTTAACTAAAACTGAGATTATTTTGCGAAAAGGGCTATGTGCACTTAGGCCAGGTAGTTTATAGTGTTTGTGCAAATAGTTTCGACCAAATAGTTGGGTCCCGATGAAATCAAAATTCCGAAAAAAGACTACCTCGCCACATCCGAAAGGGTACTAGGTAAGCGGGCTGTGAATCGGCTACTGCACACTGCTGATGATGATGCTGAAACAGCTGTACAGTGCTTCTAGGCTTTTCAGCATAGACTGGCTTCACGGACAGGAGGGAATCTCTACTGAATAGTACTTTTCTCCTCCTATCGGCCCCAGTTAAAATTCAAGGAGCATTTTGGTATGCCCGTACCAGGAAGGATGTCTGATAAAGTGCTCCTCCTTTATGAATAACCCCAAAAAAGCATTACTGCTAGACAAGAAACAGTTTCTGGGCTTCGGAATCTTCCGAGAAACACTTTTTGGTCCCTTCGCGCTTGTGAAAAAACGTCCATCACAAGTGGTTCGAACTTATTAATTCGTCGATAAAAACAGCTCAGTACATTTATGTACTTCAGTACTGTTCTCAGTAAATTTCCAGAACGGACTGCCGCTGTTCAGTGGGACACTGAGAAATGGTGTCAGTCATGCCTCTGAGTTGATGTCAGTTTTAGGTTTTTAGTTAGGTTTTTAGGTTCTCCATTGTGCGAAGCAGCGAGAAACGTGGTCGACCGATTGGACGGAAACGGTGCAAAACGGAGTTATCATTGTGAAAAATACAGACGATAATTCAGATTGTTTAGTGACGTTCTACCTATCGTTTTTACGGAGAAACGGATGTAACGGAAAGTTGGAAAATTGATCCAGAATTTTTAATGTGAAGATTTCAAGGGTTAGGGTTGTGCAGATGTCAATCAAAGCGAAACATGAAATGCACTAACTCAACACAGAAGATGTTCCAAGGAATAGCTGACTTTAGAAATTTATGTTAAAACTGCGACCCCGATGACATCCTCGCTGTTGAAGAAACAGCCATTTTTTCTTTTTACTTTCCTGTGTTTTTTTCAACGAAAGTGCCAGAGAATACGTAGTTTGAAACGATGATGCGACACGAAGTGAAAACTCATATTGCTTCAATATCAGGACAGATCTATGAGTCATTGTGGAAGTAAATGGAACTGCAGTCATACTGGACCAAATGATAAAAAATTTGCAACAAACTACCGCAGGATTCTTAACTGCTTGGTTACTGCAGCGGGCATTCTCATCAGCAGTGAATGGATTTAACGTCGGAGCTCCCCCAAAACCTAGCCTTATTTGTAAACAGGAACCGATCGATTCCAGGAACATTCAAACAGTGAAACTAGAATTAAGGAGATTTTTGGGGTCATCACATAGGGAACTAGGATAATCCAAACGCATTCACACAAAGGTACGGTTTCACTGAGTTGCAGATCTCAACCGGAAAACTTAGCCAGAAACGGTCTGATGGAGCGTTATATCAGAATTACGCAAAAACAGCGGAACTGATTCAACGCAATATAGACATTTTCGTTCCCCTCATGTTGACAGGCTCAGTTTCTTTACCATGTACCTTGTATCATGTACCACCCCAATGTGCAACAGCCCCGAGATGGAGATATTTCTGAATCCATTAAGAAATACCACTGTATTCCGATGACACAAGTGGCTTGATTCAAAGGTGAAAGTGTCACATATTAATTCTGAGAGTGAACTCATAAGGCTGGCCAACCTGAGGTCTGTCCGTGTACAGTATATTCGTTAAAAAGTTCTACGTGGTGTGTTACGCCAAAACATATACTTATATACCTCGAATATCGTACCGACTGGAACATGAGGCGACTTTCGTGCAGCACGAGTCTCCCATTAACACCAACTCCATCTGCAAAACACTGTAGTTCGTCATGTGTCGAAATATGGGTAGCCCGGGTGAGCTCAGTAACTGTTGATCTGTTCGCCGAGTTTGGCGATTGACTTGAAAACGTTTCGTCACCAGAAGAGGAGACATCATCGTTTACAAGTCCACTACCAAGCTCGGAGAACAGATCAAATGCCACCCGATCAACAACACTATCGTATATCGTTCAGCTGTAGCACCCTTTCGGTGCCTAGCTGCCATGCCACCCGAAGGAAACACGAGGGCTGGGATACTGCCAGGTTGCCCAAGCCTAGACAGGGGAAGTTGAGAGGCAGAGGCAGGGTTCGAACCACGGACCTTCCGGTCAGTACGCTCGCGCTCTAACCGCTGAGCTATCTCGCCCCCCAATCAACAACACTAACTTTAACCAGTTTCATTTCCATTCACTTCAATACAGAAAAATACCTATTGAATTATGACGCGCATCGGTTACACCACTGCTGCGCCACACATGGAAGGTAGATCTAAGTAGACTGTATCCCTTCCTTTGTGTGGCCTCTTAGAGTGAGCAGACTGATGAAAATAAGCCAACTCGTTTCTCCTGATATCGAACTGAAAATGAGTGAAGTAGACTAGTAAAATAAAGGTGCCAAGGAAGAGTTTCTGAAAGAGGTGACTGAAGTCAGAGAATGACCAGCCAGCATGGTATCGCATAAGACAAGCAAGATCTCGGCGACTCATTACCAAGATATTAAGCGCTCCATGAATACTAGACCTTCTCCCAGATGAAAAAACGACCGCTGAAATCCGATGGACATAAAAACAGGGAAACAGGGCACTGAACACTTTATTGCAATATTATCGTCCTGATAAACTTCGAAATACGTCAAACTTGACCGCGATGATCTTTACCTCTTACGTAAAATGTACTCCGGAAGGAAGTGACGTGCAAAAGGAGATCCGCATGACATATGTCTTAGTAAATTACTTGTCCGACTCTCCGAATGTGAAGTAATCGGAAACTTCACAATCGGGAAACGTGCCAACCGAGAGCAGATAACAGTGGATCTGGCACGCCAATTAATAGTGGGACGGTGATATGAAGAGTTAGGTCGACTGGACTCTACTATTGTTGTTACGCACTACACGAACCCAGCTGCCCTGTGAGCAAAACCACCGACTCATCACTACGCGCCACCATGCTCCCCAACAGCGCACTGGTGAGATCAGCCCGATTGGTGATTGTGATCAAATCAGAGAACAAACCGACGAACAAAATTTACTGTTCATTCAGAGAAAAAACCATATAAAACCTTGTCGAACAAGAATATTGTCAAGTTAGACTTTAGCTACTTTCAGGTTCAGAAAACTGACATCCCTCATACAGCCATCATCTGAAGTTAACGTTTCAGCTGGTGTTGCCCCTCAACACTCGACGTTAGACAGATTTCATATACGGGTTCATTGTATTGATGATTGATGAACATTTATAACGAGCAGGGCAGGTGCCGAGATAAACGAGCAAGGCTGGCTGACTGAAGTGATAGATCAATCAATTATACGAACGGAATAGTCAGGTCGAAACAAGCCCGGGCATACCGTTACAAACCAGTGTCCTCATTCAGTCTTCAGCAAGTCTAATCTGTACACCGGTTAGCACGAACGAGAGCGTGCTTGAACAGAACTAGTCATACTGAATGCTTACTGGTTTGATGATAGTCCTGAACTAAACTAAACTGTCGCGTAACAAGTGTCGTCAAAATTCATGCGGGTACTACGCTGGTATACCGGTTTCGGAACGGCAACTATTGATGGTCACCTCAAACCGCCAAAGTGCGTTTGTACACATCTCCACTCTCATTGCTAAACCCCTATCCAGTTTTTCCCTCAGTGAGTTTAATGAACGATCTGCTGCCGGAATCAACAACATAAAAACAGGGATTGTGGGCGATAGAGTCTCGTGTTAAGTTTAGTTTTACCACAGGGAACAGAAAAAAAAGATACCATAAAAGATCACAATACCGTGAACGCGATATTCAGTTAGGATTCAGTTGTGACTCCAGTTAACACCAACTTAGTTTGCAAATGAGTGTATTCCGCCAAGTACTGGAGTTCAAACAGAACATAAGGTTGGGGGAAACTTGGAGACTACGCCAACCTAATGAGGTTCAAGGAGGGTGAAACCCGTAGTGGGCTGTCTAAAAGCTTCCAGCAACATTATGAGCAGTGTTACGTCAAAGGAACATAGTATACTGCACTACACTTTATTTCATGCACAGTTCTTCATACCCCAAACACGTATCACACACTGAAGAAAAAACCTGCAAACAGCAACGACATCGAAAGGCACACCAAAGAGAAAATAACGGATTTTCTTCCAAGTACTGTGTATGCACGTGAGGTACGCAGGGTAAAACAGATACAAACAAGGTGCGAGCAAACACGAGAAGAAGCAATAAACGACCTCCTAAATGTGTAGCGATCGATCCTTCGGGGTAATTCGCGTCATATGCGGTACCTAGAAGTGCACGCACATATGTATCCCTTGACAAATGAAGACTACATCCTAGGGCGTTCTGGTCACGTGATGTTGGACGGAAAGCAATGAGGATGTAAAACGAGGACAGAATAAATAGTTTCATACAGACGAAGTGCCACGTGCACCTATTGTGTGGAAGAAATACAGAAGGACACAACAAGAGTCCTTATGGTTACGATAGTCCGTTGAGAATGCACGTCTCCACGAAAAAAGGACGGTCCATCACATTGTGACTCAAGGTAGGTAGTAAAATAATGGTAACCCATCTCCTCCTTTCTCAGTCATGCAAGGATCCTGCATTAATTTACAGGCAAAAATATCCTGTGTGCACAGTTCTCACGGAAGAACGGAGAAGACTGAGAAAAACAACGCACCTAAATGCAAGCACTCATTAGGTATTCGGACTACTACCGGAAAACAACAACCAATTGTGCGACGAACATCAATTCAGAGCGCCGCTACCTACCGTATTGGAAGAAAACACAAGCGGTTTGTGGAAATGCGGGTGAATTATTTAAGTCGTCTGATTAAGGCTGTTTACAAGAGAACCAGGGTAACGAGTACATCCGGTTTGGAGTTTGCTAAATCCAACTACAAGAAGCCGTTATAGTAGGCCCCAAAAAATCATACAAGATAGTTCAGGCGCGTCTGGCATGTGCTGGTGGAGTGGTGTTAACACTAGCTACGCATATCAGAGACTCGAGGTTCAAATCCAAGCACGGCCAAAGATATAGAAGACTCATGAACCCCAAGTGAAGCGACACTCGAGTGCAGCGCCTCCCCCCTTTTTAGTGCGGACTCACTGGACCGACTGCACCAGGACAGGGGACGAGAGTGATGAGAACAGGAATCCTACGTGTCTGGAAAACAACTACGAAACGGGCACTGTAGAAGTCGACAATAACTTTTGAGGATTTGCCCTTTCACAGAACTCGGCCCTTTGAAATCCGTAGTAAACCGATTTATCTGAACAACCTCAGAGACAAGCAAAATGCAACATATCTTTTCTTCTCATCCCACCCACCACCGCATCCAAAGCGATTTTTTATTTGCGTATACTCAAATCCTGAACTATTAACCCATGACCTGTTGTACTAATTGTTGCTGAGTTTTTGAAAGTTCTTGCCCTGTAGTTCTGTGCATTTGAGGATGTGCTTAATATGGGCACAACTGAAGGATTGTCGCTCAGTTGAAAGGGCCACGGATTGCATACATAAAAGTAGGTAAAAAGCACCCAGAAACAGCTAGGAAAGCACATATTAGAATCGGCTTGCACAAGAGAGGAATAAATCAGAGACCAATGAAACCAAATGAATATCAAGTCTTGGTGATGATGGAACATGCACTGGATACAGGACACTGGATAAACTTGTGAAAGGGTTTTAATAGACCTCATAAGTAGTGCTGGGAGAAACTGTGGAGAGAGACTTTGAATTGAGAGTCGAGATTTATGCCACCGAGACTCACGGCCGAGATGGTAGACAAGTACTCCCGTGTGAATAGAACAGAAGTTGTACAGCCGGTGAGTGTGTGGAAAACGTTTTCGAGTAGTCCAGTTTGTACGTGTGCAGCTGTCAGTCAAACAGTCTAATAAAAGTGATTCCGATTTGAAGTAGAAAGTTTGATGGGAACAAAACTCACGTAGTTTCCACCCCCCCCCCCCCCATACAAACGCACCTGCATAAAGGAAAACCAAACGCAGTCCACGCAGAACTTAACAATACTACGCACGCCGCTCGACTCGGTGTCTAGCTGCTCTCCAAGACAACTGGTGTATCATTAACGCCCCCAAATGGACCGATAAAAGTCTAGAGATGACGCTCAAGAGGAATTTTCAACTGAAGTGTTTTCGAGCAGGAGAACCAGAAGCGAAACCCGGTCAAAATCTATGTACGCTGTCCCCTTAGCCCATCGGTCGCAAAAAATACTCATCCACACTAACTAACAAAAATCAAGCCGACGTCTAACACTGATTTATCCCGCCAGAAAGACATCTTTCTGATTTGTTCTCCATCTGCCTTAAAACTTGATTAGCCAGGTAACCTAAACAATTAGTCTGTCAAAGTTGGACAAAGTTGTCCGGCAATAAATCCACCGATTATTTTCCTGACATTCGGAAAATGAAGACTCTTATGCAATTTTAATGTCTACTTCAGTAGCGTGATTGACTCTAGTGGAATCGATGCTCCTTCCAGAGACCGCAGTTACAGGCATCTTCTAGCAGTTGAGAAACACGAACTCACGGGTGCTCTGTAACGGTGATTCTTGAGCAAAGCGGACATGTACTAAGGGTAAGCACGTCGGAAATAACAGGCGGAAAATACTGTGGATCACATCAGTTTCCGACAATACCAAACAATTACATCTGATGTTTTTGACAGCCTTTTATATTAGTTGGATAGTCTTCCATGACCTGTTTTCGACCAAACCGCATTCTATTTCCTGACGTGCTCATTCAGTAACTTTGACAAGTGAAAAGTTACAAGTGAAACAACAGCCACACAACTGGGCTATCATCGAGCGACTCAGTTCGCTAGGACTTTGATGTACTCTTAGTAGATAGATAGTGGAACAACCAGACCACCCGCTGCTGGGCCCACGCTCCAAAGTACATCTCACTATTCGTAGCTGTCTAACGTATCAAACTTATTAGTGCACCTCCGGGTAAGCAGTTGACCTGAACTTAGCATTCATACATCCTGACTTAGTACACCCACAATAAACCGACTGTCATTTCAAGCAATGGTTGTGTTTTCCGAGGTGGTCCCTGCTAAACAGCGGAGTGAACTTTGCCGGCTGCATTTGTAAATTTTAATGTCTTCGTTACACAACGGGACAAAAAGGTTCCTAGAGAAGGAGAACCAATAGTATTCTGTTGCCATAGGGTCTTTCTTGGAGAAGAGGGATTGATGAACCGAAATAAGTTCGACGCCTTCATGCCTTGAATCAATGTTCAGACTCATTGCCCGTCCTGACAAACCACTTCAATAAGCTGAAAGCTGAAGACAAATTAAAGCAACATTGTTTGTCGATCGATATAAATCTATAACGAGTGGTTGTCCTATTCGCAGTCGTTTGTGAAAGTGTAACAGGCAGTTATCTATAGTTCAATGCTCGGTATAAATAATCAATGGTAAAGATTCAACTTCCACACAAAAACGACGTCATCATGTGGTCAATACCAGCGGGAACTGAAGCAAATGTCACCAACTGGAATGCGGATATCACGTTGGCGACTCTGCAGCTAAGTGTGAAAACGTTTATTAATCAGCTGAAAGCTTATACGCAATGACCTGAGTCGCCAGTATGGTCTGCCCTAAAACCACAACTGTTGTGCCATCCCAAATTAGAAGGTCCATTCCTATGGTGTATACCTCGGAATTTACGAGGATACCAGCTCTTGCGAAAGAACGCGATGGTAGAGGACATGTTAACGAAACTTTGCAGCTCACAGTTGCAAAGGAGAGCACGGCATTAGATACCTTAGCGGTTAGAGCGCGAATTTCCCGACCGAGAGGTCCGTGTTTCGAACCCGACCTCTTCACCTCGACTCCCCCTGTCTAAGCTTAAGCAAACTGGCACCATCCCAGCCTTCGTGCTTCCTTCGGGTGGTATGGCAGCTGGGCACCGAAAAGTGTGGAACTAATGCAAAATGACAACAAGACGGCATTTGCTTGACAGGCTACCTAAAAAGGAAAGTAAAAATAGTTTCACGAAGAAAGCTACTCATAAGGTTGCTGATAACTGTCCGACAACAACCTTATGAATATCGATAAATACACTCATTTGCAAATCAATTTGGTTTTGCGAGAGACTCACCTGGAAACCAGCTGAATCTCTCGTTTGTGATGTTTCCATGCAACTGAATGAATGTATCTATCGAAATCAGTCCAATTTGGGTTCAAGTAGAACATAAGGTTGACGGAAACTCGGGGACTGCGCCTACCTGATGAGCCCCAAGAAGGGCGAAACCGGTCGTGGGCTGTCGAAGAATTTTCAGCAACCTTATGAGTAGTTTCCCCATGACAACATACCGCTACATCGTAGTAGCTGAAGCATGAGGCAACTTTTGTGCAGCAAGTTCAGTTGAAGAATATCACAAACGAAAGATTCAGTCGAGTTTCATTTGAGCTTCCCATGAACATCAAATGAATTTACGAATGAGTCCAAGGGCTCCGATTACGTACGGGTTGGCGTCTACCTGAGAGGTCCTAAGAAGAAAAACCGACTGTAGGCTGCTGGGGAGTTTTCATCAATCACATAATTAGTCTTATAGCAAGAATAATCAGTTCCAGTTCAAGTCTCAGTCATAATGGTTCACAGACTGATTCCACCATGATACTCAAGAAAAGTTGGCGGAAATTGAAAGTCCCGGAAAAGGTGAATTTAAAACATAAGCCAGGTGGTCTAAACCAGCGAGACTGCGCACGAGTTGTGTTGTCTTACGATTTAACCCATGTGAAGTGTGCAGATACGGGGGACGAAATGGACTGTGAACTGACGTCGCTTTGGATTCGTCCGTCAAAAAGGATTTGGCAACACAACTGCAAAGACTGTTTAATAAGGGTCACTAGGAGGAAAGCCCTAGGGTGGAAAGGTGACCCTTTTTGGACTTGATTTATGTATTTAAAAGATACGAAGATTGGTACTTGGTCCAGTGTGGTCAAATAATTAGTGATCATCGGAGAGTTGACAAAATCAACAGATAGACCAGAGGATTAGTGAGGTGCGTATTGAGGATGACTACCAGTAAGGATGAAACATGTGTACGGTGCCTCTCGGCTTTTCAATATAGTTTGACTTCGCTCACAGGAAGAAATCTCCAATTGAAGGTTAGACCTGTGTCGAACGTTGGATACATTAAACTAAACCAGTCACCATCGAGCCTGTACATTCTGTTCGTCAAGGGATTTCTAAGCGGAAAATACGTAATTCTATATCCACCATTTTGAGTTTTTAACCTGCGGGACTAACAAAGAACTGAATCTTCTGGACAAATCGAAGGCTAGGACAGCTAGCCAACACAATCACTGGTATATACTCCTGGGACGCTGCTGCAAAATTTTCTCAGGCTCACTTATTTCGTTATGTCCCGTCAATAGATTAGTTTACATCAATTTCCCACCTTAAAAATATGCACTGCAATATGTTTGGGCGTCGGTTTTGTACATCAAAGCCATGAACGCGTTTCAAATGTAGGTAACAGGGTTAAACGGGGCTTCTGAACGATCTGTCAACCACACCTGGCAAGATTTCAATTATCACTGAACTATTACGTCCGAGGCTGTTCAGCAAAGTATGACAAGATCAAAATGGTCGGAATTTTCCATCTCCTGGCGAGATGGTGTGTTGGTCATCAATCCAACAGGATACTGAAACAGAGTTAAGTGATTCATATACACGACCTTCACTGTAAGTTTGCACCGCAACCGGAAAAAGACGAAGTACGGCTAAACCAGTCTGGCCAGATCCATATACTGGGTTTGAGAATAACTCAAGTTCCTCCTCCACTGACATGCAAACACGACAGGGAGAGTAGAAGGAAAACGGTATAGTAAGACAAATAAACGACTGGCCGAGAACTAGCACAACGTCATGTGACCGAGCGAAACTCACTTTCATCATTCGCTTGACTGAATAGGCGAGTGAAAGAGTGACTGCAAGGGGGAGACCCTCGGGAACAGCAACCACCAGGACAGTGACACCTGTGATAACGTAATTGACAATTTGCTTCAAATGTTTTCCTGTCTGCCATGGTTCTTTGTTCTGCGCAAAGGTAATGACTGCGAATTTGATGACCAGGATGAGAACGGTGGCCACTGCAACACAAGTACCTGTGGTGGAAATGTGAAGGATAGATGTATTGGCCCTCGAAACAGGACAAGTACACGAAAACTCATGCACACGGATCCCCCGGGGTGCGGGTTCCTAGTTCCGTGTTCAGGAACGAAAGTAACGCTTAGGTATGTTGGTAGTTGTGCAGCTTATGACCTCAGTTTCCAGGGGCGAGTGGCTAATGGTTTATTGGTCAATCGAACCCTTCAAGATCAACGGTTGCCACTCTAGAATTTTCGATCAACGGCAGGAACATTTAAAAATACTGCGAACGCATTCGCTCGGTAAAAGCTCAGTTGTGCGAACGGAAATCCAGATCGGCCCTTAGACAAGCAGGTCATGAGAAATAATGTACTCATGTCTGTTAAAAGTGAAACGAAAATCGCTTGGCTCAGTCGAGAAGACAACATGAGACTGCACCACTACTCTGAAGTCGTTACCAGTCGTCAATATAAAAGTTACAGTGTCGTCGAGAAAACGAATCCACGGGACTTTGCACACACAACATTTCCTGAAGACACATTAGTAAATCACGTGTGTTCCAGGGGTTGCACGCAGAGTGGAACGCTACTGTAAGCTTCATGATAACACCTAAATTCAATACACTGAATGAGAGTCCATCATGGACAAATCGTGTTCGATTGTGTCCCCGTATTGACTAATAAACCCATCTTCAGGTCGGCTGTCAACCAGATCCTTACAACTCAAGTGTGGGAAAATACCAAAATGTCAGCAACGCAGGATAGTTTCGTGCAATTTTGAGCCTCAACTACGCATTTTATCGGTGAACATGGTCGCGAAGAGCAGATCAGTTCTCGTCCTATCGTTGGATTACACAAGGCTCTGTGCTGTTTGAATAGAACAGTGTGGCAATCCAGGGATTGCTAACGTTGGTTTGTCATTGTTCTATCTACTACCTACTACTACTACCACTCCCAGTGTTCCTGAAGTGGTGAGGACGACCGAACAAACATTTCAAAAGAGGATGAAAACGATGGATACCAAGAAACGGTAGACTGATTTCAATTACTGAGGTTTCGTGAAAAAAAATTGGTATTTTATTATCTAATAACATCTTACGCTTATTGGCGATTGTTCGAGGAATATATTTCAGATGGGACTGAATAAAGGAAGAATAACATGGGATTTAAACATGGGAGATTTCTTCGAAAAGGTAAACAATTGACTGCGGGGCCAATCGATTGTCATATGAACAAAGCGATATCCCCATAGGGGAACACTTTGGTCAGGACCTACTCAGGGGATCATCGTACCCGGCGACCACGACTATAAATTGAAGGAATTTGACGTTTTTTAAAGACTCGAAACTTGACACAATGTAACCGCGAAGTGCTAGTCGCATCATTTCTATGGTACTCTTTATCCAAAGAACAACAAGATAGCTGACGACTGCAAAGTATAACCAATTTTAAACAAACGCACCTCTTTTGTGATTGTATTTGGTCGGACCCTGGTGAAACTGTTATCAATTGGACTACAGCGTGCCCGATAACAATTGTAAAAACGAGTAGGCGCATGAAAGTCGTATGACAGGTAGCTAGTTCTACCTTTACAGTTCGGTTGCAGAACCATCGACAGTATGGTTTAATAAGTGGACGCCGTAAGGAGGTGACACATTCAATGGACAGCAAGTACTGAGAGATCACGTTCAGAAAAACGGTTCATACTAACCACTACGAACTGAACAGCAACACATATGTAGAATCGGACCTGGAACCAAGCTGTGTGTGAAGTTAATTAAAACAAAGGTCTGAATCCGGACGTATATAATTTCTCAGGTATAAGTTTCTGGAATATCCGTTACCAGACCAATAGTGTAATAATCACTAGCAAGACACGCGAAATGAGCGGTTAAAATAAGAAATGGACCAATTTCCTAGGTTATTCCCGCCGATATTCCGCTCAAACGTGACAGTAGGCGGTCGGCTGATGTAGCTGAGGTCAACACGGGAAAAACCGTCACGATTTAATTACATCAGACAAGTTATTTGCTACACAAACATGGAAAAATTGGTTACGGGTGGTGTGTTTCGGTAAACAAACAGGTAGATTGATCCGAACAAATTGTTCTGATGTAGAGTAAACAATCCCCGTAGGGAGAGTCACCTGCTGAGGGCAGAAAATAAGGCCATCTGGAATGGTAAATGTGTAAATCAAGCGCAGTGTTTGAAAAAGGAAACCTAAGAAGAGTCAGGATTGATTCGAACGCTGTGACAATAAAACGCAACTTCAGTCCTTCCGAAGTTTTTGGAACCTTCGTTGGAAAGCATCGCTTCGAACGGAAGCAGTCTAAGTGGCCGAAGATTGAATTAACAAGGCGGATGCATTTAAATGCTAAATGTAGTTAACAGGTGCCAACGATGGCTGCTTGAATTAATGCGGTCAGGTAATGTTGTCAAGCAGACGAATACATTCAGTCTCTTCCAAGCTTTCATCATAGCACACACCCTATAAGGTGACCTTTGTTTGCTCTGTGGAAAATGCAGATTTTACTGTGCAATTTGTCAGGAATACGAACATCGCAGTGTGTGTTAGTAAACCACATTAAATCGTTAGTAAACAACCTAACTAAATTTTGAAACACTCCTAAGACGCCGTCTAGAATGCAGTTGGATAGATTAGACTATGGGGCGCGAAAATCAAGACAACAAAACAGTGCAGATGCGAGGCGTCGTTCGTATAATACTTCCCAAAAAGTTTGGAAAAGCGCGATTGAAAGCATTACTCAAGGGATGCTACACCAGATCTACCATATTAGTTAGCAAGCAAAACATACAGCTGGCCCGGGTGGAGCAGACATTCCCCCAGAAACAAGGGACAAGCAGCTACGTGCGTGACCTTGTAAGGGAACTCAGGAGTTATCTGCTCTCTTCTTTCTATATATACAATAATGGTAGTAGAAATTTTCAGGTTAGCACCTTTGACTAAATTCTAATGTTATTTCTAAAGCCTCTTCGTGAGGATCCAGTTGGATCACATGGCCATCAGCCACCGGGGGACGCTACGGTGCGTGGACGCCTGATAGTTCGTTTGCCTTTAGGCCCTGCAAGTCAGCAAGAAGCATGCCGACCCACCATTTGCGAAGAACTACCATAGCTCAACAGTATCGATCTGAGCTATCCCAACAGCCCTCTAGAGTAAATGAATATTGTGCTGGCAGTGATCACATAGAAGAACCATGGCAAAACGTGAAAAGGTCTATGTTAGCGGCGTTCAGTGCTGTCTGTTCGACTTTTCCGATTCGACCACAAGACCAGTGGATATCGTCGAGATCGCTGGTCATGGTTGGTAGCTGGGAATCCATACAAGCAGGCGAGTACAACGGCGCACGCAAATCCCCCAAACGCCAAATAGTGAAGAGTCTAAGGTAAGACGTAGAGCTCTGGTTGACATCGAAAGCTCGTGAGATGGAGAAGGTTTTTGCTACCGGAAACAATCGTGTCTCATATCAACTGATACGACTGACTGGGCCTAGGAAAGCAACAGTGAGTGAAACGATAAGTGAAAAAGGCTTCTCATTAATTCACTCGTAAACACGTCGACTGGGAAGATGGGCCGAAGACTTCGAAGAACAGATTAGCTAACCTCCTGCAACGGAGCCTCTGCAGATAGTGCATACAGGCGAATGGAATGTAAACCTTGATCGCCCGTTGAAATAAGAAATAAAGTGGCAAATATCCGTACTGAAACATAAGGTATCAGGATCGGACGGTCTGTATACAGCCGTGTTCAAAGAAGGCGGAGAATCCCTGGTGACCCATTTAACAAGCTCTCACCTGAGTTCACCACATCAAACGGTGTCAGCCAAGGCTGTCCTCTTACACCTTTCCTCTTCAGCTTCATCACTGATACAATTATGGGAGACTCACCATCAGCCTCTAATGCCTGTGGAGTCGAAGTTCTCCCGAGGCGTCCGCTCACAGATATCGACTACGCAGACAACGCAGCTCTTCCTGGATCTGACCCCGTGGTAATGCAAACAATATTAAGTAATTTGAGTGATTCTGTCTCACGGTTTGGCATGCGCTTCACACCTGAACAGTATAAAGTGCTACTGCAAAACTGGGTAGGCTCGAACCCTAGCCTCATGCTTGTGGATGAGCCGACTGAGGTAGTAGACAATTTTGTCTACCTGAGCAGCTGTATCAGTCCCTGTGGTCTCACGAAAGATGATATTTCCATCCGGATTAAGAAGGGCAGAGCAACTTTGGTGAACGTGCATCATTTGTGGAGTAGGCGTGATATCAGTTTATCCGTCAAGGGTCAAGCTTACAATGCTGGGGTGCGTCCCATATTACTATACGGATCAGAAACCTGGCCGCTGCGCGCTGAGGATGTCGAAAGAATTTCAGTGTTTGACCATCGATGTCTTCGGAGCATTGCCCAAGTCTGGTGGGAACACTGGATCAGTAATGCTGAAGTAAGTCGGATGGCCTTCGGAAGAAATAACTCGCCCACGATAGATGAACTGATCACACTGCACAGGTTGCGCTAGCTTGGCCACTTGCTCCGTAAGCCACTCGACCGAATTCCTCGAAGGTTGTTATTCGCACAACGACGTGAAGGGTGGAAACAAGCCACGGGAGGTCAAACAGTGACTTGGCAGCGAAGTATGGAGGGCATTACCAGCAAATTCAGCTGCGCTGGTCATTGCTGTCTCCCTAGATGGAGACCCCGAGACGGGACACGTCAATGGTTAGAGGCATTATCAGAAATGGCACAGTCGCTCCCACAATGGCGCTCGTGCATCCAAGCTATGGCCTCCAACGCGTAGCTTCCTTCCCAATCTCCCCAAATAAAAGCCCACTGACAACCATCAATTATATCAGCTACCTCTTCCAATGCGCAGCTACCTATCCCATCTCCCCAAATCATGCGTAAACCACTGAACGGCGAGTACGCAGTTCTTAAAGTTGACGATGGTGATGAGCTGGTCCAGGAATTCGCAGAAAAACCGAAATATTGAAGTTGCCCAAAAATGGTACTGCATCGATGAGGAACTTCTTCGAAAGAGGACACTAGTATCAGGGAAACAATTTTGGCGGCGTGAAATTTTCCGATTGCGGTATGATCAAACGGATTCTTTCGGAGAGGAATTCTAATTCTGGTTGACCCACTCACCAAGAGGAAGTTACGAAAGTAGTTCTCCCAAAAAGGAGCATCTATGAAACGTGGTTAAAGTGACCCTCTCCGGAAGATTGGGAGAACATGCTGTATCTGGCTAAATCTTTTTATTCTCTTTCTCTGGTTAAATCCGTGTAAAATATTATCTCCTGGCAACAAATGTGGGCGGACGTAGGCGGACACAATCCGATAGTAGTACGTGCTGGCGAAATTAGACTCAACCGTCTACTCCATATTATTTTGCATAGTGGTCTCATCATATTGAGCATAAAGAAGGAAACTATCTGTCAACCGGTCTGAAACTGGCACCGCAGCATGAGCAGGCAAGATGTACTTGGAACAACGTTTTGTACGGCGGGTTGTACCTGTGTGGTATTATGCACCTGTGAACTGCATATCGAAACAGAATAATCCAGTCTACGCTCACAGATGCTTCCAAATGGGCGTATCAGCAGTTAACACTTAAAAAGCATAGCTTTATTGACCTACTACCATCGTCGCTTCGGTGTATGCACTAATACCTCCGTCACAGAAGTTGGTGGCAAGATAAAATCCTGATTCAGCCGACCCAAATGCTTAGGACAGATGAGTACGGTTAGCCTGTCATCATAATATAGAGCAGGTTTGTGCTTTCTTCTTGGATATCCAATGCAGTTCAGTTTCATCAAAGCCGATGCTGTGTAATCCGTACCTTGAAGACTGCAGCCATGTGTGCTTTCCAGTCAGTGATCAACGCAAACTATAGCAGCTAGCATATTCTGGCGCTAAGGTTGCACAATCCGATTCATGAGTGGACTGCAAAGGCGATGTTCGATCTAAACTCACATGATCTACACGTATGCCTTCTAGAATCAGTAGGCGACAACATTAAAACCCTTCGTTTGTCATTTTAGCAGGTTGGGATAGCTATATCCATACAACATACGACCGTTGCAATAAGAATTCAAGGCAGCGAATGTGGCATCAGAGGAGTTAATGCAATTGGAATCATATTCGTTTATGTTTGGAGGTTCCTACTGGAGTTTGGCTAGACATTGTAGATGGCAGGCACCAACGACTACCGTGGCGCCACATTGCACTCGGTTTCCTTCAGTCTTTTAAAAACTCAATTTTTTTCTAAAAGACCTATTTGAATCGGTTCCACTGTTCCAAGGAGACGCTGTCCTAGTTCATCATCCGTCTTGTTTTGGTTACACAAAAGAGTGGTTGAATCTGCCATGGGTCTTCTGCGAATATCAAAAGGTTCATATAGCACACTTAGCAGAAGAGAGCAAAGTAAAGAACACATGTGGGAAAATTGACAGGACACCATACTGATGCCCAAAACGACAGGGGATACTGGGAGAAAAGCACAACAGTAGGACGCGCACAGAACCTCGGATAAGGCTAACCCACGGGACAAAATCAGGATCTCCATGGGCAATATCCAACCCACACACACACAACGAAGACTCAATTTTACAGGCCAATTGTGCTGGCCTACATTGTGAACATGTGCGCGCGAAATGACGTGCAGAAGTGTTTAGCCTGGCGGGAATTCCAGAAAAGACCTAACTACCCCTACATCACCCACAGTTATCCATGGCTGTAGTGTGGTCAGTCGGTGCATGACAAAAAACAGTAAAAATGGAAAAACTGTCATTTTCGGCCTATGCAATAGTTGTCACGTAGGCTGGATAGTCAGTCTCGCTGGTTTGCCGTTCGTTTATTTAAGTGAATAATTTGACCGAACCAGAAAGAATCCTGATGTTAATGTGTACTTAAGATTTAAAATAGAACCGTAACTCTCGCGCATCTAACCTACTAGAACGGTCTTCAAAGAGGAAGATTGAGCATTTGTAAGAATAATTTTAGAGGATAAGAGTGAGAAGTAGCCGATTCTTTAACATGCACTACGCATTTCCAAAACAATCCAACCGACTTATCTGCAAAACTTATGGAACATGACGGCTCCTCCGAAGGACATGGCTTCGCTATCCTATCCACTGAATCGAAAAGTTTCGGATTTCCAGCTCGTTCAGCTGTAGCACCCTTTCGGTACCTACCTGCCATGCCACCCGAAGGAAGCAGGAGGGCTGGGATACTGCCAGGTTGCCCAAGCCTAGACAGGGGAAGTCGAGAGGCAGAGGCAGGGTTCGAACCACGGACCTTCCGGTCAGTACGCTCGCGCTCTAACCGCTGAGCTATCTCGCCCCCCAGCTAAGTCCAGCTAAGTCAGGTGAACATGTGGGTGAATGTCCTAGGCAGGATAAACCGCAGACAGCGATGTCAATAAAACGGAAAATCCGCCCTCAAAGGGTAAAACGTATGACATTGGTTTGTCTCCTGCCACATCCCAAATAGGATTATTCATAAACAATGAATAACCGAACCTGTGAAAGTACACCAGTCTATCACAGCGAACGTATCTGGTGACAACCACACGCCCTCCGTAGTCCTTGTTTTAAAAATAGAGGCTAAACAATGTAACGTTGAGTGAAGGTGCGGATGACAGCTGGAACAATCAAGCACGTGATGAGCCAACCTAAGCCCTGAATGTAGCCACAAATGCATTTTGGAGGGGGACAGAAACTAACACGGAATATACTTACATGCCAAAGAACGACTAGCGCTATTTTGTACACAAGGACACAGATTCATGATCGGACATCGTAATCCCTCAAAGGAAAGCCTTCATGAGGGATGTCACCCCTGGCATGAGCCAAAAACCTATTACTCAGTGGTCTGTTCCGTTTGAAAGAATAACTTGCTCACATACGAGAACAGTTCCTAGAATGCCCGATAAGAAGGAAACGACCCCCGTTGCGCTTTGGAACGGACCACAAGCTTATTGAAAAAGGATATTTTAATCAAAACTGATTTTTCTGACAATTATAATTCACCCACCCCTAGCCCCCCATGCCACAAATTATGGATCCAGACAGTCCGTTTTCATCCTAGTAACAAGCCGAAATCAGATGTAACAGCAATGTGCTCATGCTGAGTTTGCTGTCACCAAAGATATTCGTACCAAAATGACAAAAGTGTCACCCAAATGTCCACAGTGTAGGCAACGAAAAAGAGTTGGGACAGACACCACCACCACTATCACAACGGTCAAATGTATCCGAGAAAGAAAAACTAGAAGTTGTACGAAGAAAACGACGAACATGGATAAAACGAACATTTAGGAAATTACGTTGGAATTCGAATCTTTGATAGATGCCAATGGTATTCAAATTCAGCGCAGACGGAGTGTGCTATCCAATGGCAGAACTGAGCAACACCCAAAATTATCGAGAAATTGAGCTGGTAGAACGTAAAAGGCAACATATAAATAGGCATAAGTTACAAGGGCCAAAATTTGTCAAGAGACTAACCAACGTAGCCAATTTGAATAGCCAGCTTGGTGAGCTTCGCTTGGAGTACTGATTGTTCCTTTCGACGAGACTTTGTCGGCTTGGCCGCCTTTTCGCCCTTGTTGGCACCGATTGCCTTGTCCGCGGGCACGCTACCATCCAATGTGGGAGCACTTTTGTCATTTGACTTCGTTGCATTCGTATCTTTCTTGTCCTTTTTGCCTTCAAAAAACAGATGGACAAGAAAATCAATGTTTTCGTATCAGTGACTGGAGAAATTCATTGAAAAATGTGGCGACCAAACTGACCCGCATCGATTGAGTAGTTGGTCAGATCAATTGTGGAACAACAAACTGGGTTGCTATATGTGATGCAAACTCTGGGTTATGCTACCGACTGCCTCAGCTTCAAGGTAAGAAGAAACACGGACAGATGCTGAGAAACGCAACACTTAAGACATATTACTAATCCAGTCTGAATCGCGCATGAATATGCATAGTGCAGACTGACCTTTGGCTACAGAAAAAACTCATCGAAAATATTTCGTCAAATGATGTGACCATTCCCGCAAAAAACATGCACACTCACGGGCAACGGTAAGAATTCATGCTTTTGAAAAGTGTTGAACGTTTTCTCCATAAAAATCCGATTACATTTTCCAGACGTTCGTAAAGGTTTCCCGAACCGCTTCAAAGAGATACATGTGACAAAAGTGTGCATCGAAACACATCCCCTTTGTGTGGGCCTGGACAACTCATACCTTTATTCGTATACGCATCGGAAACGAGTAGATTTTACAAAGTAATCGAACCGGAAAACCCTCGCAATCGAAGTGAGCCTGAGTGATGAGCGACGTTCTGTTTCGATTTGCTAGGAGAACAAGTAACCATGACCATTATCCACGATAAGGATAACACGGCTGCACGAAAGTTGACGCAGCTCTTCTTTACTCGACCAAGCACTGTAAAACGTTGATGGGGAGGGGTGAAGTTCGCGTCCTCAAACAGGGCGGTTTGCATTACCACTCACCAATTCAGTACAAGCAACCAGCTCAACTGAAAGAAATCAATCAAAAGAATGGGTTGGAACGAACATTGATGTGTGAACTCCATCTCTGCAAGCTCTAAGAAATATTTACTCAGTTCCTCCATCGAGGAACTCAGTAAATAGATACGGTTGAAATGTGCATGCCGTAATAAGCAAAGGCCTTTGAGCCTCAATCCGAAATCCCGCCCAGTCAACGAACGAAGTGGTGCCTTAACCTGGTTGAGAGACTGTTATTCGTCTGGATGGAAGATTTGGGCAAATAAAAAGCAAATAAGTTGGAACGCATCCATCAACTTCGGCTTATACCTCCAAGAGAAAACTGGTCAAATGCTGCTCGTCTACTGATGAGAGGATCCGGGGGTATTCTGAATGCATGTGAGATTCAGTTCACAGTCTTAAAACAGTCGGGAATTCGGTGAGCCTCTAGTACATGAGTAAAAGGGATGAATTCAATCGCAACAGGCAGTAACCGAACATGTTTAGCTCATTTGGGGCTCGGAAAACCTATCCGGGGCATGCCAGTAGTGTGGAACATTTGAGCTACGATGTTGATATTCACGGCCACGAGACCATGCGAAACTCACAGTAGTTATAAGTTCGTTGCAGACATCCCGGTGCTTTGTTACTCGAGAATCATGGCCATAAAAGATTTAGAGCCCCGTAAAACAACGCAGGTGCCAAAAGCGTATCTAAACGTTGGAAAAGTACCAGCGCTCACGGGGACCCTGGTGGTAGATACATAATCTGCGACGAGTAATGTTAGTATAGACAGTGGGGCGAGATGGCTCAGGTGGCTAAAACGCGAATCTACTGGTCGGAAGGTCCGTGGTTCGAACCCGACCTCTGCCTCTCGACTTCCCCTGTCTAGGCTTGGGCGACCTGGCAGTATCCCAGCCCTCGTGCTTCCCTCGGGTGGCATGACAGCTAGGCACCGAAATGGTGCTACAGCTGAACGAGTATAAGTAGTGCGTCGTTTAGACCCTTGCCTAGAGTTCTGAAACTGTATTGGCCAATAGTAAACAATCTAATTCGTGCCGGCAGTTATCGAGAGGAAGTAGAAACACGGCAAACAGTGGAATAATCTATGCACTCGGCGACAGGTAACTATATCCGTTTCATACTTCAGACCCTAGTGAGTGGACTCGTATTATTTACAGTTCAGAATAATTGTGACCACGCGAAACAGGAGAATCGACCACCGGATGCAGAGGACAGCTTCAACAACAAACATTCCATTGCGTGATGGGTCGCCAGACGAAACAGCTTTTGCTGGTACAGCTGCGTCACATCACCCACCGGGTCAGTCAGAACATGAGATTGTATTCGCAAGTGATAGTTTTGATTTGCCCACGACATAGACTATGGTTGATTGCAATCAAAGGATAAATTCACTAAAGTAGGCGATCCATTGTGGAACTGTCACTAACAGTCACGAGCGACGTTTTGTTGGGAAAAATTGGTTCCCGACTATACTGAAATTGCTTTCCCCAAAGATGTGACCGGATCTCGAAGACCTCAGGCAAGCGAAGCTCCACAATTAGTAACAAAATTGTCTTACATTGCTGTTCGGTCAACAGCATCGGAAACTGTGGGTGAACGCAATACCGTCAAATTAAAAAAAAACAAGACCTAGGAAAACCCGATTAGTTTAGCAGCTATTACGGAGAGGTTGTCGTTGATGGACGGAAATTTAATAAGCCAAATGGATAGGGGACAATGTGGCAAACACATCCCCACATATACTGCACGCATGATGTCATTCCCACTAGCAAGCAAGTTGACTGAGCACTACAACTCGTAATGATGAACGGGACAGGTATGATAGAAGAGAATTTGCATTTTGTGACCAGAGAAAACTGCTAATGGGAAGTTGAGCTCGCCAAAAGTCGTCTAATAATGGTATGGGATGGTGGAAGCAAAATGAAGCCAGGCTATCAAATATTTTGCATAAGCTCGCCGACTCCCATAGAGATCGTTTGTTTTTAGCAGAGAAGCAACACTATAGATCGTTCGGATATTTTTGCACTACGAAGCAAGGCTGACAGCTGTGGTCCAAAGGAACTGAGCAATTCGAGGGCGTCAAATAACACGGAAAATACACACGAATAAAAACCATCCTGTTATGTCTGCTGATTCGCTATCTGCTGTATCTGATTGCTGACCCGCTCCAGTGCCTAGTGCCGGGAAAAAGAGACTCACAGAGGGGAACACAACAGCTATATTCCGAACAAGCGAGCGCGAGAGTGTGAGTACGTGCAAGTGCGAGAATACAACTCAAGCTAGTCATTGGTGGGACACTGTCTAACTTGGTCCAATGCTGACGCACGCGGTCTGGTCGGCGACAGGTAACTATATCCGTTTCATACTTCAGACCCTAGTGAATGGACTCGTATTATTTACAGTTCAGAATAATTGTGACCACGCGAAACAGGAGAATCGACCACCGGATGCAGAGGACAGCTTCAACAACAAACATTCCATTGCGTGATGGGTCGCCAGACGAAACAGCTTTTGCTGGTACAGCTGCGTCACATCACCCACCGGGTCAGTCAGAACATGAGATTGTATTCGCAAGTGATAGTTTTGATTTGCCCACGACATAGACTATGGTTGATTGCAATCAAAGGATAAATTCACTAAAGTAGGCGATCCATTGTGGAACTGTCACTAACAGTCACGAGCGACGTTTCATGGTTTTGTTGGGAAAAATTGGTTCCCGACTATACTGAAATTGCTTTCCCCAAAGATGTGACCGGATCTCGAAGACCTCAGGCAAGCGAAGCTCCACAATTAGTAACAAAATTGTCTTACATTGCTGTTCGGTCAACAGCATCGGAAACTGTGGGTGAACGCAATACCGTCAAATTAAAAAAAACAAGACCTAGGAAAACCCGATTAGTTTAGCAGCTATTACGGAGAGGTTGTCGTTGATGGACGGAAATTTAATAAGCCAAATGGATAGGGGACAATGTGGCAAACACATCCCCACATATACTGCACGCATGATGTCATTCCCACTAGCAAGCAAGTTGACTGAGCACTACAACTCGTAATGATGAACGGGACAGGTATGATAGAAGAGAATTTGCATTTTGTGACCAGAGAAAACTGCTAATGGGAAGTTGAGCTCGCCAAAAGTCGTCTAATAATGGTATGGGATGGTGGAAGCAAAATGAAGCCAGGCTATCAAATATTTTGCATAAGCTCGCCGACTCCCATAGAGATCGTTTGTTTTTAGCAGAGAAGCAACACTATAGATCGTTCGGATATTTTTGCACTACGAAGCAAGGCTGACAGCTGTGGTCCAAAGGAACTGAGCAATTCGAGGGCGTCAAATAACACGGAAAATACACACGAATAAAAACCATCCTGTTATGTCTGCTGATTCGCTATCTGCTGTATCTGATTGCTGACCCGCTCCAGTGCCTAGTGCCGGGAAAAAGAGACTCACAGAGGGGAACACAACAGCTATATTCCGAACAAGCGAGCGCGAGAGTGTGAGTACGTGCAAGTGCGAGAATACAACTCAAGCTAGTCATTGGTGGGACACTGTCTAACTTGGTCCAATGCTGACGCACGCGGTCTGGCCTTGGTATAGGCTGCGACTCGCTGCATACTGCGGGGGCGTTGTCTGACCTTGAGCAGCGCTGACACGCGCTGTCTGGGTTTGATAGAAAGCTGTGAGGCGCTGTATATTGAGGGGGCGTTGTCTGGCTGGTCAACATCTACAGAGCTGAGGGTCTCAGTAGATTTCGGGCATTCAGTAGTTGCTTTCAGGAATCTGACCTTCCTGATACATCCATTAATTACCACCCTCCCCACCTCTGTAGTGAATGTCAGGTTCTCATTATTGCCCTTATAAAATGAGTCAATTCTGTTATCGTGGCAACGGGGATAGTAACAGTGTGTGAGAGCAGATGGCGGTGACGCTATGCCACTATACAACTATACACACACACACACACAAGATACTTCTCAAGACTGAGTGCTTGAAACTCAACAGAAAAATACGCATTTCCTTTGGAAAAAAACAAGCTCGGATTCTGTAGGGGCTATGACTATGTGCGTCTACGCACACGCACACAGAAGTGAACACTACGAAGGCACGCAGGAACTTCGGTATTGAAGCGAACGACTGGTTCATGGGAGAACCGATTCTGAACTTCAAGATTCTGATAGCGACGTACATAACACGGTTCTTTTTTGACCGTTAGCTGAAGCAATGCGGGCATAATTCTGACACAGACGTCCGAGACGTTTTTTCACCGCAAAACGACTTTCCGACGGAAGAGATCAACTTTCGGCGTTTTCACTATCGATCCAAAAATTAGCAGGATTCCGTCTCAGAATGCCACCTCGCTTTGTACAATGACAAACGATCTAACGACAGAACTAAATTGAACTTGTTAAAATCTGTCTAAATTAAAGTGCATCGGATCGATTAAAAGGAGCATGGATTTTGGCAAACAATAATACGAACTATGCACATGCGAGTACTTTTGCGTCTGGTGAAACAAGGCCGCCACCCACTCCGGCTACGCCGTTTGTTTATAGTGATATTTCCATTAATAATTTCGACCTGCCGACAAGATGGGAGGATGGCACTACAGAAACAAAAACGTGAATTCCGACTTCATGGATGAACTGGAAGAAGCTGATTCCCTCAAACCTATTCACGCTAAAACCCTCTGTCTCTAAGTGGTCTAAGACGACGCATTCTGACCGCGGGACACTAGTCACTGTAGGGTGGCCTCAGTAAGTTAACCGTCAAAATTTACGGTATTAAATGGGCTTTGAAATAGATGACAGTTTCCGGGATGAGATGAACAAAACTAGACGCTCACGGACATCGTCGCCAAAACTAGGCCCGTTCACAGGGTGGTGAATGAATTATACTATGCTTTTTGGGCCACAGTTGCACAGTTGTTTTTGCTGCACAAAGTTGTTCGCACTTCCTCAAAGGGGTTTAAAACAGTCACGGATTGCTTGCTGCTTCAGTTAGTTAACGAGGCTAGTGGGCGGAAGCAAGTGCAATCACAAACTGCACAAACCTTGCAGCGGTGCGCGGAGAACTGCATTTCACCACCCTCATTACTGAATTCAATTAAATTAAGTGAGGAATTTCGTTTTCTGGTAGGCGGCCACAGACAAAATACCGATACTTTTTTTGGGAAAGTGGATGATGTTTGGGTAGCGACTGACCTACCAGTGGAGAATTTGATGATCATCTTCGGCTAGACCTACTGTGAAAAGGACTCGTATCGAAAACCGACCTTTCGCGTGACTCGACTGTTTTACTACACTCCCATACTTGGGACAGCAGTTTTCTTGTTTCCGTCATAAGAACAAATTTTGACGTGATCGAAAGTTCAGCTGATCACGTCGATTCCCGGGGTTATCATCGTTCTCAAGGTAATTCCAACCATACCCGACGGTAAACAATGGTAAACATCGTTCCCGAAATTGCGCCAAATGGCTGAAATGATTGCGGTTCTACGGGGCTGTCATCACCTCCGGTCAACTATTCAACTGACTAGAAGACGAGCTGAGGGGAAACTCTCGAATATGCCTCATAGCACAGCATAGTATAATGACGACAGAAATCCCCGCATGCATGCACTGAGTCAGCCTCGGTCATCAGACCAACAGACCAAGAAACAGGACCCACTGCGGAAGCAAACGAGATCGCGGCGGGTGGACCGCAAAAGCCAAGTCTCAAAGCTACCCGGATACCCATCAATAAGAAAACAGGTCACCCAACAAGCCAGTAAGAATGCTCATCCAAAAATTCAGTGACTGATTAAGGCCGATCTGCGTGAATAGACGCTATATTAATCCAAGGACGCGCAACAACCACGCACTTCCATTTACAACCCACTGGTGATGTTATCTGGATTGGTGGTGAAGCGTTTGCAACTAAATTGCCTAGCTCAACGAACAGATCAACGGTCATAGTTTCCATTTCAAAAGGGTAATGTTTGAACCTAGTCGTTGTTTGTTCTTGCCCAACCGAGCCTGTTTGGCTTTACGGCCAATCAACAAAAGTGAAGTTATATTGCTCTAATCATGATCTACCGTACAGGCACCCCCTCGAAGGAATGTAAAATGTAATGTAAATACTGTCCGATGCACAGATTCACCAATTCATATGGATCTGAAGAAACGTAAGTCCTTCTAAAGAATAACCCGAAATCCTGGACCTTCCATTTTAGTTTGCTTTCCGCAACTGATATAGATGCCCTGAGCAACATGGATGATCAAAGCAACGACAAACACTCCGATTATTATAGCGAAAATGACCACGAATTGGTCATTACACTGTTAGACCACCTTGTCTCCACTCTGAGGAGAGATCGCCAGCAGGAGAGACAATGCTTAGTTGGTTTCATGGAGCTTATTCAACAGTGAAGTCTTTCAGATGGAGCTTTTCAAGTTGCTCCTTCAAGTGGTCTACTCAGAGTGGGATGAATGTGGATAACAACCTTATCACGGCTAATGACGGGACTGAATATGCCCTCTGAAATTCAGAGTTACAGAGAATTGTCGACTGGTCTATATTCATCAAAAGGTGGCTCGAATCGTATCGCGACAGACCATTCAGCAACGCGGGAATGGACAGAAAGACATGAGATAGATTACGAAAATCTGCAGCGCCCTGTCCGACCAACTTTTACCGACGGAGTCTATGTCGGGACCTCTGTCAGCTTCTAATTAACTTATCTTTGTGTACCGCAGATATGAGGACAAATTAATGTTTGGAGCACTTTTCTAGTTTTGTTTTTCTCAACGATGCAAGACTGATATTTCTGAAAGTAGATCACTAGTCATACAGACGTAGTTAGTGAACCTGTGGTCAAAAGATCACCTGCTACCCAAAAGTTATGTGAACAATTCTGTCTGTGCCAAATTAGTGACCAATAAAAAAGGTGAAAGGTTTTGTTCGGCTGAGCCATGTATGAGTCGATCATAACCGGGGATCCTACCAGGTACTCTCTGTGTTCTCGCAACCAACCTCGGCTAACACGAGTGGTAACAAGGTAACTTTGAAGACGTTAACTTCAAATGTCGAGACCTCAATGCTGGTTCAAATGCACCGGTGTTTCGTAGATTGTGCGTGGGCGACAGTGATTGTTTACCCTCGTTGAGCAAACAACCGAACTTTTGTGGGGTATCGGATGATCATGTGCGCTTGTCGAATCTGCTGCGTTTACCAAACACCACGAACACATTGGTGACTACAGTTAAGCAAACCACTAACAGTTAATTGAAGCAGAAAAACCCCGACGTTTCTGCACTCAACTCCCGACAAATGAAATTGTGGTACGTATGGACGCAGACAGTGTAGAAAGTTTGTATTTGACAGGTCTGGTTCAGTGCAGAAAATCGCCAGCTGGACCTCATGCTCTGTTGGATGAGAGCGAACGTCCACAGTAAAGATAAGCCCAACGATTTCTCTCAAAGCGCTGCAGCTACACTTTACACAGGAGTGTATTTCCGGGAAATCGGTGGCTCCGGTGGGATATAAACCTGAGTGAGAAAGTACACATTTCGCAGAAGGAACCAATGTGTCCGTGCAAGACCAGAGCCCAGCATAATGAGGCTGAGCGAAGCGGGACAGAAAAGATGACAAAACTGTTACAAAGGTAACATTCTTGTCATTGTAGGATGATTCCAGATCGGTTCAGTCAGTCAGCTGAACTGACTTATTTCAAATAATGAAATAATAAAAAAAGGAAACGAGAGATACCGTCTAGCCATTGCAGATGGACGGCGGATAAGTCATACAGGGGCAAAGAATAGTGCAAACAATACAACTGACGCTTCATTCGCCCCGTAGAACAAAGTTCGGTAGGCCCAAGATTTACCCCAGTGAGTCGCAAATTATTCAACGCAACCTCCAACCGCGTCAATGGAACGGCGAAAAAAATGAACATATGGCTGTAACCTTTCGGGGTGGGGACATCTGGATGCGCCCAACAAAAATGGTCTCTCATGGAGGAGATTTGACTGTTGAAAGAAGCTTCAAATGACCAATAAAAGGTGGACAATATACCCTCAAAAGTGATGCCACCATATAAGGCAAACCTAGTGTATTTTTATGCCCACATTACTGAAATAGGTATGCCGGTTTTCGAGACAAGGCACACCCAAGTCATCGAAATGATAGCCCAGCGTTGTATGCACTATGCCGTTAAGGTCACACAATTCTATAGTAGACTACTGAACATAAGCTAACACAACTACAAGTCGCTTCCCTAGTGTACGATTTTGGTGGAGTGAGTCACTGCGAAGTTGTTC
Organism: Clonorchis sinensis; assembly: GCA_003604175.2. Lineage (NCBI taxonomy): Eukaryota > Metazoa > Platyhelminthes > Trematoda > Opisthorchiida > Opisthorchiidae > Clonorchis > Clonorchis sinensis. The sequence goes on from CM030369.1 coordinate 96,040,562, forward strand.
AATAGTCCGGTTGGGTGGCAATAGTGCGAAATACGGGTAGCTCAGGTGCGCTCCCTGGTTTTGGGCTCGGCAATTCACTTGCAAGCAAATGGATTGCAAACCAATTGGCAATCTCGGCTACCAAACAACCAGACAACCACAGCCTTGGTTGTCAACCACAGGCTTCTGGCCAGTAGTATGTTGAACTCGAATAGCTATCGGGATCAGCATCAACAACAGCAGGCATAAAACATGCGCAAGTTGTAGAATGGCAGCAGTTGGCACTGTATTGTTTATTCGTGAATAGTTGTTTGGCATGAGAGAACTGCGCACTGAAGGTGACTTCTCCATATTTCGTCAGTACGAAGTGACATGTAAAGAAATGTAGACATATAAAGTATTGTGCTGAAAGCAAGTACAGCAGTTCGGATATAGGAACATCCTTCAGTCCGTGGCTGGGCCAACGTGTCTAATGTCGCTTGTATCGAGATCCGAACCAATGTACACGACAATTATCACTGAGTTTGGTAACCATGGCTTTTATGTTCCGCTGTGGAGTTATGACCTGACCTACCTGGTATCGTTTCCACTGTGTAATTGGTTGAGACGCAGTCATCCAGATAGCGTGAAAGATTCAGCGCAAACCATGAAGCATCATCCACCCACCTGCCGTGCGCAAATTATCTGTCCCAAAAACCGGGCGATGAACCCCTCTCAGAGGCGGGAAGTGCTTCGATGGCACCAAGTGTTAACAAATGGGATCGGTTAATGTCTTCTGCTTGTAGAGGCGCGATTTCTGAACCGCATAAAACTGTGGAACGCATCGCTGTAGGCCTGCTCTTGTTAGATAACCTGGCGTCATGCCGGTGCTACAGATGCTGCATACTGACAACCGCCCTGACCTTCGCTTCAGAGAGGCCTGGCAAACAATTGGTGCATTCGTTGCTGGGCAATCTTTCACTTTTGACACAAACGCTTCGTCAGGCCAAGTGAATAAGTTACCAGGTTAGACGAGTTTTAAGGCCGACAGCCAATCGGTGAGATTTCTTACGACTAGCCAACTTAATCATCGCTGGTTGTCAGGATGACTGACGCTACGAAAAACTGGTTAGGGAGGAATCGCTATCAACTTAAATCAGAATTTGGAGCTTTTGTTTTTCTGGTCTGGGGCATCTTAATTGGATATTCACAGATTTGTTGGTCTGTGTGTTAGGATCTCACTCTGGAATTTATACGGCACTAATTCAACTGCCGCGGAAAATGAACTGGTCAAACTACATCGAATAGCTTATTTGCAAGCGCTGGATTTGGGTTTGACCCAAAACGGTCTTGCAACAACACTCTGACCCTTGCAAATGCAGCGGAATTATTTGGGTATTTAACATTTGCTGGATTCGCTCAGGGTTCGATCCGAAATGACCTACAATATATGAGTACTCAGTGTCTATAAACAAACGTTCTGAGAGAATTTCGACCTTATAGGCATCAGAGAAGAGGCAAGAACTCTAGAATGGTCACAATAATGACAAAGTTGCAAGGGAACAGGGACATTAAACATCCCCATCTGATACCACTTGGTGTGGCCAGTTCTGGTGAAAGCCAGCCGTAAACCTTCGCCCGGCAACGGAAGCTGGCGTACAACGCTAGTTACAAGAGTCAACATTTTAGTTGGAACATTGCTGTTCAGTAAACATCGCCACAGGGCGCGACGACCAACGAATCCGAGAGATTTTCAATTGAGGTGAGACGACCAATGTTGGTTGCTGAAAGCAGTGGCGCTGCCCAGCTGTTTCGCCTATTTTGGAGAGGACAGAATTCAGCCTAACTGGGTCTAATGTCTTTTCGCGTTTCTTGAAAGTGATCATGCGATTTATCCGACCTTCTGTTTGACGGCTCATTCCACATCCCACCCGATTGCATCCACTGTCTCCAAGAGATGCGCTGCCAGTGACCAGATAAGATGCTCTAAGAAGTTGTCGGTTCATCCCTCTGGACGACAATTTTACAAACAAATTGCTGAACTCTTTTTCTCGTTGGTCATTTTAACGTCCTTCCAGTCGGTCGATAAAGGCAAATGGGACGGGACACGACTGTTTCCAGTGGGAAAAACTCTCTATTGGGCTTTCGCTATCCAGGTACAGCGCAATAACTTGGTTTACTAGAGACCAATAAGACGCTCCGAAAGTCTGTGCACATTTGGATGTGAAATCGATTGGAAATAAGAAACCCTTCTCTCTCACTCATGAGAACCACTTCTAGCAATTTGTTGTGAACTGTTCTGACAAGAACACAATCAGCTGGAATACGGGGTTTCCCGTACTTGTGAAGCGATGTGACGTATCTACCCGGAGTTTGTTAGTTACCGGAACACTTCACACTTACAGAATAGTTGTGTGAAATGCGCGGCACTTGTGTGACTCTCCAGGCTCTCTCCACGCTGAAATAGGAGTTGAGCGTTGTGAAAGTTACTCCCTTGTTGCTAGAAGGCATCTGATACATTCTCGGAAAATCGGGGGAGCGCGTAGTAGTGAAACAGATAGGTACCAAATAACAATGCAACAAAGACTGATTAACTTCAGGCACGACAACGTATCAATACACATTAAGTCTGCTGGTACACGTGCCTTCAGACCCAAACAGTTTTGGAACATCAATCATATTCAATTAGTGGAGACAAGGTTGAAACCTATCCCAACCGATAGTCAGGTAGAACGTCGCTGTAGAGTCTGGGGTCAGCCATCACCAAAGACAAACAGCCGAGCAAAAAATGTCCGTGTACCCGTTTGACAGTAACGCACAATCCAAAATGGTGACAGCCTTTTGGGTAAAATCCGAATAACATCTTTGCGATTGGCAAATGTGAAGGTCAAACGTATGCCCGAACAGAAAGCTGTCTACAGCACAAATAAGCAACAGCAAGGGCAAATACTGAATAGCAATGATAGAATGCTAGCACTGAGTGTTCAGTAGAATTTCTTCAACCGAATTCATAGCGGACACACATGCAGTGATACTGCATGCAGCCCTCAATCAATGAATCGAACCTGAAAGGAGCCATCATAGTTGACAGTCGGGGTGGGGGAAAAAGAGAGCTACGCCATTAATGAGTGAGAAGTCACCGGGAAAAAATGTACATCAAATCGAGACAGAAAAGCAATGTACAATAATTACGGTGCCCAAAGTGAGCGACAAGGATGCCAGTGTGTCACCGTCGCCAGTGTCTAGCTATTGGCATCTGTCATTTTCAACATTCCGACTAGGTAGTTCGGTATCATCACCATCGATGGCATATCGGGGACGTTGGTAGTTTAACACGAGGACAACGATCGCAGACTACATTTCAGTATGGGTGTTTTTGGAACCAGACAACTGAGATCCAAAATACTATGACTTCAGTCTGAAATCCTTGCAACATGTCTAGAAAATTTCCCTGCCTATTGCTACCTGCAGCGAAAACTACTAGTGCTAACAGGACTGACTGCTGTCTGCTTCGAACTCGAAGCAGAAGCACTTCAGTAACTGGCTTAAACGTATATAGAATGCATCAAATCTGAGGCTTGTTGGACAGAAAATTCCATGCTCTTTCCAAATCCTCGTCTATTCTACATGAGCCACAAGCATAGTTGACTGACGGTAGTGACCTGCTGATAAGCTTGGTTGAAAGTGGTCAAGATTCGAATTTTCTACCAAGAGTTGACAAGCTTCCAATCGATTTGCATGGTCTTTAGGGTGAAAAATACTAAAAAGAATAAAACGAGTGGAATTCGTCAATGGAATGATTGTGGCGATATGTCGCGGCCAGTCGCGGTAGTCGGATTTACGTAGCACTACCAGATTCAAAACCCACTGTCGCCAATCAGCAGTATTCATTCTAGTGGCGACAGATTGCACTCTCAAAATACCGACGCCTTTGGAGATTGCTCTGGTGTAAAAACAGCCCCATGCTCACATTGTCGCATAACACACACGAATATAGTAGCTGCGACAAAACTGATACTACACGGTTTGAAGTGGGCCCCAGTCGTCGCAGTTTGACTAGGCGAAAAAATGTGGTAGGCTGCGTGCGGCCTTTGGTATAACATCAAACGATTATTATTCGATGTTAATTCATATCATTCTAAGTGTAGAGAAATCCAACTTATCAAAGAAAACAATGAGTGGTAAGACAACATTCAGAATACAACTACCACTTGCTTGGTGACTACAGGGGCAATCGTTTGTGACATTCTGGCAATGACTATGTGTCCTCAAAATGGCAGGCCGTGTATAAATAATCGTTATAGTCCTTAAGTATCCACCGTATCATAGAAAAACAGATGCTGATTTTCAGTACACACAGGCGAAGCATCGTAGTTGCACACAATCCTTCCTTCAAACTTCCCCTTCACGCTGCAGCAGTTCAAGAGATACATGGATACCGTAGAAACTGAGATGACCACAACGATCTATACATAAACGTAGCCCGCAGTATCTACCACGTTTTGGTTCATCAAAAACATGGTTGTCAGCTGGAACAAACAGACACTTTGGTGTTTACTTGTTCGACAATAAGGTGAACGGTCATGTATACGAAACATGTATGGTTTAACAATGTACTAATGCAAAGGATTACACCATTTACACAGAATCAGTCCGAATAAAATATACGGGGGGTGAAATATGGAATAGTGCAAAGAAAATTCATGATTCGAGCCATGATTTTTTCTAGCATTCGATGAGTAGTCACAGTTCTTATTAAGTCTCGGTACGGGTTCCGTCAAATCAAAAGACTTGTTGACTTTCGGACTACGCTTTCGGTCGGTGAGAGCAGCCACAGATTCAAACAAAAGAGATCTCCGTGAAAATGGCCAACCACATCTTGAAAAAGTAGGGAACTGCGAGTTTGTCTCCTTCTACCTAAACTAGAACCCGACTTCTGAAAAGTACCAGTGGGACATAGGTGCCCCGCAGAAATTTTACCTCGTTACGTTTCATACAAGTTTCACTAAGCCGCTACATCTATTCTAAAATGTTTACTTGATATGAATTTACGGAAGTTCTTGGTCGAAATGATGTTTCTGTTGCCCTAGGGCAAAATTCGTGCCATGTTCAATCAGCTTTTATTGCTTATCTGCAATGAGGATTATTTTGCTTGAAAGAGTGAAAAATCCCAAAAATGCCCTGATAAAGACCTGTTTCAAACAAAAGTTGTAAATTTTTGCTAATGGTGCCCATACTCCAAACCCCATTTTTCTACTCAGTCAATGGGGCATCCATCTCGTATACTCCACTCATCGAACCTTTCTATGACTTCCATCGGGCACCTTGTTTCTTGTTGAAACCCCCCACACACTTCCGAAAATAAAGTAATTTCCACCGAACTGATGATTAGCGTTGTCTACTGAGGGCTTTTTCTCTGCATCTCTAGTTTTAAGGAAACAGATGACCAATCCCGCCACCCAGCGGTTTACAGTAGAAACGCCCTGCCTGCATACGACTGCTTATGCGCCGAAGATGGCTTACATTGAACGAGCGTAAAAGACGAAGACCGTTCATAAACTAGGGATGCACCCGTTGGCATGCAACTTGACTCCTAGAGTCGGGTTGATATGCGATGGTTAGTTCATTTCGTTTAAAGAAAAGCAAATCTTATAGCCCGTGTATCAGGAAATTTCCGATTCTACCTGGAACTTGTACAACTGCGCCAGCTGGACAAATTGCTAAGACCAAAGAATGTAGATCCGGCTTGATGATCGATGAATAGCGACCCAAAAAGATATCCTCTTTCTCCGGATTCACGTCTTGTTGCAGTGAAAACGTACACACATACAAACACTGAAAACTCACCCTTTTTGTCACCTTTGCCGCCCTGAGCATCATCACCCTGAGGATTACTGAGAAGACCGAAAATAATTCCGACCTGGGAATTCGGGCCGACAGCAGTCACAACCATTTTCCCGGATCCTTCCATGATATGTGTTCCTGATTGGGAGGAGAGTGGAATAAGATGACCGGTTAGCAAATCAAATAACGGATAAAAGACCCACCGTCGTGAGTGGAATTCAGTTGGGTCTAACTGTCAAACACTCTTGTAGGATGATAGGGAAAAGAGGCAGAGGTATTGAGAAAACATCAGACAGAACGGGGTAAGAAGATGAAAAGCGGAAAAAAGCGTTTTTGAGCTCGATGAAATCCACCGTCGAATGTCTACGTCAAACGAATATCAAATGTTGCCGAATTTCAAGACCATCCATATGTACGCAGTCTCCGAGGCCTGTTTATATGGCAAAGTTGAATGTTTTGACCATACTATAATACTCGACACAGTAATTACGACAGTAATCGCCACCTAGAAAACCGGAATGCTTAACCAACACAACGATAGTTTCCGAAGGCCTAATATCTAATCAGTGCGCGTTCGCCAGTCACAGATATGCTCACAATGACCGGTCCATCTACAGGCGGTAGGAAATGAGCATGCAAAATCCACCATCAATGAAGGTCTTTCTTTGATAAGACATTACTGATGAGACTGATGAGGTAGAGATATTCCTTCTAAATTCTCATAGCATACTTGAACACCAAGTTGGACAACTGTAGAGTCGAACATTCGCTTGAAAATTCAAATGATGTCCAGTGGCACTCGTTTGCAGTCCTCATTTACGATATTACTCTATCGCAAGTAATGCATAAAGACTGCCTAGTTTTTCAATTGGGTCGTATTCGAGATATCAAATTCTTGGTACTGATAAAGATGAGGAAAACTACTTGACAGACAACGACCAGTTTCACAATTTTGAAGCTCACCGGTCAGGCGTAGTCCCCGAGTTTCGAATCAAGCTATTCCCGTTCTAAATAGGACTGATGGAAACATGTGGCGCTCGGGTACACAAGTGGGGGGATCGTTCCTTTGGTTTTATGAGCCACAAAGCTTATGCGAAAAACGCAACACCCGAGAATAGGAGAATAAAAGTCTCGCCGTTTTTCCGGCACAAGTGCAGTCAAGTTATGTCTCTCAAACAGATGAACCCACCAAGGTAAATATACAGCCGACCGAACTGGTAGTATGGATGATCACAGCTCATCTGAGTAGTGATTAGCATTCGTCACTGGAAACAGTACGCTAGTACTACACACTGATGCATAAATACCGTTCGAGTAGGTTAAATGGAATCCGTGATGCGTGCAGTTTGAATGCTTTCACAGTAGAATGCGGAAAAAGGTGGAATTCTGGTGGGCTCTAAACATGAAAAGTACATTACTGGTGAACTGGACTAGCTCCACTAGAACAATTTCGTGAGTAAACCCGACCAGAAAATAGCACACTGTTAGAGTAAACTGATAAACTGTGATAACCTGCACACTGCACGGTGTCAAATGGGAAGCGAACCTAACGCTCGATAGAAAGCTGGGCGAAAAAAAAACGTAGCTACGAAATGACATTTTTGTATCAAAAGACTAGAGAGAGACAAGCTGCTGTCGTAGTGCTCCTGAACGATAAGGGAGATACCAGCAGTCAATGAGGGGCAATTGATCGCCCCAATTATGTCTGCGAAAACGTACGCATAGGCGAATACCAGACTAGATGCACCCATACACAGACAAACAACCGCATACACCAGGGTAATATGGGGAATGCGAACTTCTTCCGGTGTTCATGTAGCTATGACATTCACAAGATTCGGTTCCGGAATAAATGTCTCGATTCGAAGCCTTTCTTCCTTGTTTTTTTCTCTCTGACTGTACATGAAAGCACATTCTTTGCAAGGGCATATGCCAAGTTCTAATGACCGGGTCGCGAACGAGATGGCACAGATATAAAACGTAATCAGTCGGAGAAAACGGTACGGTAGCCTAAATCCCTGACAACTAAGGACAATCGTTTAATCGAACCAAAATGTAGCATTCGATCGAAATGTCCTCTCTAGGTCAAGGTGATTGCAATTACTTGATAAGTCCGGGTGTGTTTGTGTGTCGGGTGAACATGGGACGGGAAAAACCAACAAAACGAAAAGCAGTGGGTAAAAAAAACCAGTTGAAACACGCGAAATTACTGGGGGGGGGGGAAACTTCACATTAATAATAACTTCGTGTTGGATAAGAACTGGGGTCTCAAAGATAATCACGGGTTTGACGCGTTGGCAAAGGCATAGTGTGGTAGCAATGTTCGCGACTGTGTGAGCGCTGTGTCCACCTCACATACAAAAAAAAACAGCTACCGCTAAGCCTGCGCATGGTGGTTTCGAAGAGAAAGGATACATTTGGAGTTTACATCAATTGTTTATCTTGTGATTACCTTCATCACCATCCCCCCAGCCAGTCCATCACCAATATCACGGTTTCATTCCGAATAAAGTGCATCGCGCTCATCTAAGTCGGATATGTGGTGTTCCGGATGACTAAGGTCGACACAGCAATGTTCACGTTTAAGCTTCTAAAACTCGTTCAGCTTGGCATCTTTGCTGTAACTCAGACATGTTAATAGTCACATTCGACCTGCATAGACTCACACAAATCCCCGGAAAAAAAACAGGACCACAGCAGGTTGCACGAATTTCTGCACAACTTGACCATTGGAGAAACACACTCACTCGCAGACCAGTACGGATTTACCGGAAGACCCGGAGACTCGCACCTATAAGATGATCCCGAAGAAAGGCGTAATCAACTGTGAGCTGTCGAGGGGTTTTCAGCAACCCCACAAATGGTTCATTACGTCTAGACTAAGTTGTAGACAAAAACTGTACACACACTCTACCACGACTGTACTCCCACGAAACAGATTTGGATGTTTGTGTCGAATCACTAGGCGGATGAATAAGTGGCCGAGTTGGTTGTACTTGATTTTCAGGATTACGTAAACTTTGAACATCCCATAAAGCATGGTAGTCCCCCTATGGTAAAACTCCATAGAGAAAAAGTTGAAAGAAAGTCACACTCTTTGTTCAGATGATTCGTCGTAGCAAACCTCCTGAACAAGAAAAGAACCACTCTATTCACAACAAAAAGGGCATGAGGAGTAGTACTGCTCCTGTAAAAAAGAAAAACTATGACATGTCAAAAACATGTTCATGGAAAAGTGGCTGATAATCCTCCCTTCATATGGAAACTGGTCCAGTTCAACTTAGTTCAGTTTTTCGTCTCACAAATCATGCACGGATACGCAGTGGTTCTAGTTGCTACAGCTTCGTCTACTGGAGTGAGATGGCTCAATGGTTAGAGTGAGAATTTAGTGACCGGAAGGTCCGTGGTTCGAACCCGACCTCTGCATTCCGACTTCCCCTGTCTAGGCTTGGGCAACCTGTCAGTATCCCAGCCCTCGTGCTTCCTTTGGGTAAAGTGGCAGTTAGGGTGTTAGAGCTGAACGGTACTGGGGAGAAGAATAAGGAAGTGAAAGCAACGCCTTGGAGGCCACAACCCAGTCCATTCAATGACGTCAACTGGATCTGTTTGTCCAGCATGGTAGGGAGTGAAAGCTACACAATGAAGGCGACAGCCCTGATGCAAGAACGTCAAGGCGTGACAAGGCCACATCCTCCAGGGCCATCAACCACTGGGTTGTCTCGACCCGCAGTCCCCATCTGGGGAGATGGCAATTACCAACGCGGCTGAGTTGAGTGGTAAGGAATTTCATACTTCGTAGCCAATGATTACATCAACCACCTCCAGGTCGTCTCCATTCGACACAAGGCTAGGCAAAGAGGGCTCTACGGGGCAAAGGGTCCTCTGAAGTCGGTCTTCTCGTCAGTCAGTAAAACTGCCTCCATCTGATTACACTGGTTTATGAAGCCTCATAGTCACCATTAACCATCTGTTTACCTTAGTTAATCATTATATAACGCGAAAATGGCTCACTGCTCCAATAAAGAGTTCCCAACTTTTAGATGCGGCTGATCAAACATAATAGTAGCCCCAAGATTCTGTGGTGATTTTCGGAACCTACGTGCCAGTTGTTATTAAGTTTGCGGGATATCGAGAGATAAAAACAGTGTTACAGTGCACTCGGGGGAAAGCGGGAAGCTGGGGGGAGCGCTCATGTACGGGAAAAAAAGAAGCAATTCACACATATAGATAGAAACATTTCTAATAGTCAGTTGGGAGAATGGAATGAGGGATTAGCTCAGTGGAACAAAAGGTATTATGTATGCCCAATTGCTGCGGTGTCACATTGATTTCCACGATGACAAATTCAAATTTGTCCTTTCCTATCTAACTACGGGAGTAAATTTGATGTTCTTGGGCACAGGGTAAGTCTGGACATTAAACCATAGCAATGATTGTCAACCGACCGCTGAACTCAGCGAGTAGTGTGCATCTCCTGCTAATGAACATTCCAAAAAGGTCAGCTGCTTTTAAAATGTTACAACTGCTGGGGTTAGTCTACTGGATGCCATTAACTGAAGTGCCACGGCACATTCCATACAATATAAGAAATGGAGATTAGCCGTTGGTTATGACTGTCTTACTAGGCGCACAACTCAAATATAAAAGTGTTTTGATCAGTTGCTCATAAGCATAGTGCACGGTCTGCTACAGTTTACGCAGTGAGCGCATTGAAGCTTGAGATTTTAGTTCGGTTTTGATACAGTAGCTTAGAAGTTGCAGAAAATCCAAACAAGCTGGACTTTGTCGGACAAGTGACCCTCCGATCAACAACTCCGGACCCCACCCCCACCGATTTTACGCGTAACACTTAGATGACTTTGGGTCTAACCAGACGTTGACTAATCTGAACGATTACTTGACTACAGGTGAATAGCCAAAGTTTGTAGGATTCGTCAGCGAACCTGATGGGGGACCCGGTAACTATCTTAAACATGCGGCAGAATTCCAAGCCCACGGCTCAACAATTTATCAGATCATGCATTAGGACTGGTGGCTAATCAGACGAAAACTTATAGTGAGTAAACAAATGATTGTGTTAATCAGTTAACAGCTGTTTGGACCACGAGTCACAGCTAAAAGCCATACTTGTGGTGCCTGATCTTGTAGAGAGGAGATCACTGGAGTATACTTCCATAAAAGACAAGTATAACGTGTATTTGACACGTGTTTCTGTCAAATTCGACCACCCCATTCGATCATAATGCACGGCTTTCTGTTGTTGTTGGAATACTCCATCCTGTAGACTAGCAGCCGGCGTGTGCCACCAAACTACACAGTAATGACGTTACATGAAAGTGTGTGCACGATGAAGCACTAACATGTCGGAAGCACAGGAATCGATACGCGAACGCTTCGCACAGCTGAAAGCATTGCCAGACCGACACGGATACCGACAAGCGGATCATGAAACACAATACGGTAGCGGAAGACCTGGAAAAATCCATGTTCGAGATAACGGACATTAAATTTGAGCACTCGAGGCCCGCTGGCTCATTCGACGGCGGGTCTAGCCAAGAAGTCTATAGACTTGAACACAGTTCATATAGTTAACCATTGAATTGAGTATGACCTTCATGAGTGAAAATTCGGCTGGCGAATTTCCGTTTTACGTCGTATCTCGGTTCGGTACGATCCCAAATAGCAGAATACAACTAGGTGGCCCAATGAAAAAAGACCGTGCAACCTGGGTTCGAAAGATCGAATGAGACTCGCTTTGCTACACAGCAAGAATCGTTATGTGAAGGTATGCGTTTTCTTACAAGGTTATAACAGACCTTCAATGAAAAAGCCAGCCAAAGTGCGCAATCACTTCTACTCGTAAGGCTTTAAGCAATCGCGCAAAGCAGTGATAGGCTACACTACACACATCGCGGTTTCTCTCTGACCTTTAAATCCTAATTCGACTCACAAAAGATTATTTCTGCGTAGGATCAGTCGTTTCTTCAACAATCCGGTGTCGAAAAGACTATCCAAACTACTCTGAATGCTCGTCATAACTAACTCAAACTCTAGTATTCCTGTAGAAGGCAACTTCATTCGTTGTGTCTGCGCGAAAACACAACACTGAACCAAATCATAACAAGTCGGTTCAGTGACTCACATTCTTTGTCAAATTACAGTCAAAATAGCATGTACAAATCAATCGACAATTGACAGCCGTTGAATGACAGTAGTACGGTTGTTGTTCTCTATCTTGTACAGATGGTGGATGGCGGAGTGGATGAAAACAGGAACACAGTGTCAAACCGCATTTGTTGCAATTACTCAGTCAGAAAAAAGACACTCCAGAAACCAGATCTGAACAATGTCAATAACAACAACGGTGGTAACAACAGCCATCTGGGTGAAAATTTTCATATGTTGGACCTACGAGGAAATACCAATTGAAAGGAAACATACCAGACAAAAGAACTGGGTCCTTCGTTTCGCTTTTCCGCACTTGATCCGATTCACCAGTCAAAGAACTTTCGTCTACTTTGAGATCATTGCATTGGATAATTATGCCATCGGCCGGCAATAAATCACCTAGTACAGAAGAAAATCAAAATAGAAAACAATATACCCACTATCAAATTAGATAAGAGGGTCGAGTAGAAACTGAAGTACACGCATTTATTCGCGGTAAAAGTTCTGAGGCAACTGTCACGATATGTGCTCATTCATTCCGTTGGGGAAAGTCTTGGATTCGTAAGCAAACGACCTAGTCACTATCACTTTTCATCAATGGAGACTGTGTGGCAAATGTGGGGAATGAAGCTGTACATGTCAGCAATGTACGGCAGTACAGCTATGGCCATTACAGAGGCACATGATGTGCAGATCGATTTTCAGAATACAGAATCGTAGAAGAGGAACGGGATGAGCGGTCAGCAACGAACAACTATCCGTGCAAACGGTGACGCGTGAAGATTTACGGTTACTCGGACAGTGTAGATAAACAAGAGTGCCACCGTTTCAAGTAGAGGTACACCTTTTGTTATCTGCAACAGGTGATGTGTCAAAATGAACACATGGAAAAGTGTAATCAATGGATGGTGTGCATAAGAGATCCAGGCCGTGCACATGATTGCCGTGTACGCACGGAAACGCATGAAATTTCCATGAATTACACAGTGTGTGAACTCCCTGAACGTCCTAATACCATGGTTACATTCTACGAAGAACCCCTGGTCTGCCAGAATTTGAATCATGACCTATCGCTACCCCTCAAAGATGATCTATGCCATTTTAACTAATAGTGTGATTGCCGTATTATCAACTGGTTCGTTTGGCCCTGTGTACAACCGAGCCAAGATTAGGACTTTCGCTCAGTCCCACCATGTGGTGTTTTAAACAGTTTTCAGTGTAGAAAAAATACGGTGTTCCATGTGCATTTAGTACTGTTGAGGCTGAATCAAACAGACAGTGTGAAGAATCAGCGAAAAACCAAGTGGCCCGAATGCAATTGAACTTTAAGTTGTACAGTACCTAATCAGACAGTACTGGATCTGTGGGCTACAGACTTTCAAACAACGACTGCAGGTTCCACCCGCAAAACCAGAATAACAAACGCCCATAAGGCAGCAACCATTAGGTACATTGAAGTCTACATAAAATACCGCAGAACCAGGAGCAGCGAAAGCAGATACGTTCAGTCGGGTGGGTACACCTGGATTTACGTTGCTGTCAACGACATTCCAAACCATCTACATTTTTGGTACCTGCTGCAGAACGGTTGGCCTGACAGAATGCGAGCAACCAATGGAATTTGTCGTCAATCTAGATAAACAAAGTGACTGAACGTGTTTCCCCATTTAAACACTCTTTCAAACGATCAAAAGTTCATTTGGGAGCGAATTAAAACATGACCTGAACAGATGAAGCACGAAAATAGGAACTGGGCAGAAATACTACACGTCAACCAAAAAACTACTTCACACAGAAATGCTCGTGACAGCGAAGAGTGGGACGTGACTATGATGAGCAAATCGTGGGAATCCTGAGGATCATCGTTAGGCTCATCACAAGGGAAGAGTATGAAGTACGAGGAACAAATGACAGACAACTTTGAATCTGAATGTGTTTAATCATTCAGATGAGACGTCCTGTTGATGCATGCAATCTAGAGAGAACAGGAGAAATGAAAATACTCCACGACCCACACAATAACAGCCGGACGCTCAAAACGCATATCTTCACGATGAGAAGTTAATGAACTAAATGTTGTATCATCAGGACACATCAGGCAAAATACAGGAAGTGTTCTCAGTGACGGTGTGGCTGGAACAGGCTTAGGAATTCTTCCGTTATACATGCCATCAGTTAGATCTCAAAATTAAATTTATACAACCAGGCTGAAGATATTTTCAGGGACCTACTGAAATAATACCCAACTGAGTGTTCTACGTGACGGCTGAGCAACGATGGACCGGTAAGAGGTGCTTAACGCGTTGCAGGCACTTTTAATGCTGAGTGCAGGCCATACCGTCAAACACCACGGTCAAGTAAGACAAGAGGTTTGTTTTTTTGCTGCATAGGTTGCAGGACTGTGGTTCACAGTTTGTAAACCTCCACGCCACCCCCAACGTTAAATCACCCATCAAACAATTCAATTTTATGGGCAATTCAAATAAAATACAGAACACCGACAGGAGGTGGTTCCCCCAGAAAATTCGAACGATTAGGCATTTTTCTCCCAAATAGGAAATTACACAGCCGACTGAACCAGAAGAACAATTAAAAACCACTCCGGCCTGCTGTTACTGGCTTACTGATTTTCTGTGTAAAGTACTGAAATTCAATGTTACTCCAACTCACCATATTTCACCTGGCACACATCACCCACAAGGATCTCCTGCACAGGGATCTGTTTGGTTTCACCCTTTCGAATGACAAAGAAGGTATGCTCAGATTCAATCTTGTTCTGAAGACCACGGAACTGTTTCTCTTTCTGATAGTCATTCAAAGCGACCACCAGGACAACCACGACAACGGCAATTAGGATGGCCACACCTTCAATCCAACCAGCCTGACCTTCAGATTCGTCAAAGGTGGTGGCTTGACCGTCTAAAAAGTAGAGAGAAAAATGGAAAATTACTTGAACGAACGGACCCAACAGTCACAAGGCACGAAAAGAGGACCTGTGTTCAGCAAAAAAGGCGAATCCTAACAGGAAAGGCGTCTCTAACCCCAAATGCCTCTGGAATTGGAAAACTTAATTTCTCACTTTTGGGCCTGGTAACTTAAGATCTATTTGACTTCACATCGTTCGCAGCCGGAAGTTGTACGACCAGGCTGCTTCCGAATATGAGATAATCGCAAAATTTGTGGCACCCAGACTTTTCGGACAAACCCAAGGGAGAAGCAAGCACTGAGACTTCGCTCCGATCTCCGGCTCGAAAGGGCTGTACTTGGTTCCTTTCCAAGTGGCTTCTCCAGGGAATGACAGTTCGTCCCAGAGGAATAATATTCTTAACTGTGACTAGGAATAGTAAGTGCCATAATGTGAAAGTCCGTGAATTAGTATGTAAAAACAACATGGAACATGACCGGTTTATTTGCGAATAGTTGCAGCAAAAATCGAGATGGTGCTAGTTGGAAGGACACTAGACGGACTCATGCGAAATGGAAATAGTTCCAACTCATCTGTGACCTTTTTGGTATTTCTGATTTTTCACGTTACTTGATCGTCTTGAATTTTGATGAGGTGACAAAATTAATCCTCATTGACCTCAGCTAGACGAGTTGCGATCGAACCGAGCCCTAGAATCAATTGTATGTTCAACATATGACCACGGCATGTCTGTTTCAATTCTAACCAATGTTTCATCTGGTGTCGTGAGGTCCTACTGGTAAGTTATGTCATACACGAAGCAAGAATAATCAAAAAGCCTGAAATAATGTGAGCAAAGCAGTATAGATTGGAGGTTACTTAGAATGCGCCTGCTTTCCATTCGCAGAAATATCACTCTATCTGTATGTTCTGATATCTCATAACAACCCTGTGCTAAGAACAGCGTCCAAACGCAGTTATCGGCAAGCCATGATAATCTCATATCAGAACAATGGCTCCACTTACATTTGAGGTACAGGGATAAGGCGAGGGAAATCACAGCAGCCACAATCAAAACGATCAGGGTTAAATCTTGCAGAGCAGCACCAACCAGCTCGCAAAAGGTTTTTGGTCGTTGTTTTGCGATTACGTTCACATTATATTTTTCCTTCCGCTTGCTGAAGTCGTCTTCCGTGAGACCTGTAGATAAGAAAGGAAAATAGGATTTGAACAAAACGAAAGTGGGCCATACGGGATCAGAAAAAAGGCTTCATGCTATATCAGTCATCAATAGTTGGTGTACGTGACTGAAGTTAAGACCATGCGAGAGCCCTAAACCTCGGTGGAATTGTTTGGTACTTCAGCCGCTGTGAAACCGGCCGTTGCAGCACTCCGCGTACTTGTCGTATTTGTTTATGTGCTGGTGGGCCCATGTGAGACCTAACCGAAAGCATACGTTTTGTTGCAAGGGATGTGGTGAATAGGGCGAGTGGTTAACCTAATAAATGGCCACAAAAAAAACGACCGGCACTGAAAGCCACGTTGTCCGTTGATCAAGGAACCAAGCATATGTTCGATTCTAGCTGCTTCCACGAGTAGTAATCCACTCTCACATTCTTGATGTAAACGAAATACTTTGCTTTCGCATAGATGTGATACTAGAATGAGTACATTGGGCGTTCAGCATTGATTTCACTTCCGGTAGAACCAAATTACGTGAATAATTTATTAGGAATGATACCCACAGACTGAACTTTGACTTGCACGAACCTATCTCATGACACCAGTATTGTGAGGCAGTAGTATTGGGGATAAGTTAAAAATCTAGAGATTATGTGTATCATCTACAGGGGGAGGTAAACACTACCGCTAAAACCCCAAAGCCCTAAGAAAACACTCAACTAAGGAGTGGGAAGGTGAGGGTTAACGACCTAGAACGATTAAGAGCAGTGCCGAAAATCCACTGAAATAAACAAGAGGTTGAAAACGAGGAGTTGCAAATCATAAGGGCTAAAAACGTCAATAGAGAAATCATGTTCAACGTGCGTTTTACGTGCAATTCAGAGAGAGGAGACGCTGAGTGTTGTCACGTTTCGCCTCGCACGTGTTAGTTGTGCTTGCATGTGACAGACTAACGCTACATCCACCTCGAAAAAGTTCCTACCTACCGACACGTACTGGTGGATAACTTTCAGAATTGCAGTAGTCGCAATGTTGACCGTAGCTTGATGGGATCACCAAAAATAAATATCTTTCCTATTCACATGAAAAACTAGGTTTTGAATAATACACCGATAAAAAATAGAGTAAAGTAACATAGTGTACAGTTGATGACCTACCATCGGTTGGAGATGTTTTCAGGCTTCTACAGAGACCACTGAGACCGCCAAATCGATCACGTAGAAGCTTCACGACATCCTCCTTCCGATGTGCCATAAGATGGCGCAAATCATCTACATCAACATCGAAAGCGGTAGACCCGCGTTGTGTAAGCGGTGTTCTCTCGTTCATATCCATAGTTGGTTATTAACCGTGACGGCTCGGTCTAGTATCCAGCTGAAATTAAAAGAATGGCACAATAATCTGGTCAGTTGAGAATGAAACAAGAGAAGTTGCTCTGTATCACGAGCCAACGGTGACCACATGGGAGTAGAACAGAGCTGGCTGGGAAGAAAAAAGCCATCGTGCGGGTTTCCAAAGACTTGTTCGAAGGTTAAGCCCAAATGGTTACTTGTTTATTTGTCAAAACAGCCGTATGCTGGACTGTTCCGCGTCGAAGCCGGTTAGCGGCTTTTGATGAACCGCGTTCAATCAGTTTGTTACTATTATTCTTGCAACAGCAAGTGAGCTGAGCGAACCATGGACACAAAAAATGAAAATCCGTCCGAATGAGCTGGGTTTCGCAAGTCCAGATAAAACTGACCAGATGGGAAGGCTGTTTTTGCTGATAGCTACTGTTCTAGTTGGTCATTACATGTGATGGGTGTATGAAGATTGTTACCAATCAGATGCAGGTTTCAAGGACTGCAATCATCATCATCGACAGCATGACATCAGTGTTCAACACCGATGCTTCGCTGCCGTTCGTGCAGTCCACGGTTGTACGTGGGCTGGAATACTATCAGGGCGCCCACCACTAGACAGGAGGATGATTAGGGTCCTCAACCAAAGCCTTTGGCTCAAAAGCCTAAGTACGGCAGGAAGTGCGAATGCATTATCATTTCTACGGAACAAATCGCCACATGTTCCAACCCCCAACCTGGAGAACCAGGAGAATGTGTTCGTCAGACCTCTAGCCATTGACCAACCTGGTACGACAGACTCTGTGAGTATCATACGGACAAACCTTATTGTAGCTTGGTGGGTGGTGGAGGTACACAAACTGTCACACCGTCGTAAGATCGAGTCTGTTCATGACGGGTCCAGTCTCTTCCGTGACCGATTACTGTAATAAAACAACCTCTTCAAAATGATCGAAAGAAAGTGGCGATCCAAAAGGATGATAACATGGCCCCCCTGTGTAATGCGGTGCGTCGGGTAGAAACCTTATAAAGGTTCCCCTGCTTCCGAAGACTACACGTATCACCACCAACTTCACGTTTATTCAAGGTAAGGAGAAAAACTAGTGTGCGAATATTCTCCGAGCTTAGAGGTTTCAGAAAGAGGCTCAGCTTATCGCATACCTCACCGACTAATTACACTTAACGTGAGTAGGTTTTACGGCTCTAAAAACATTTTGATTTCCCCCAAGCTAAGCAGCAGACCGTGCCCAAAACGTGTCTAATAAACCTCCAGATGTATGACTTTCTTCATCTTCGCCAACTCGCCGAACGCCTACAAACAAAAGTGAATTTAATGAGTCAGCGAATCTAACATTGCCAAAAGAGAGAGGTTACATTCTCTGTGCTATGATTATAGAAAATGGGGGAAGCCCTGTCTTGCGGAAAACACCCAGCAGTAGTGAATACAGATTATATCAATTTCAAAGCACTTGTGGTCCAGTTGAGCCCAGTAAGAATGCGGAGGTCTTTCGCACTGTCAGTCTAATTGGCACTAAGTCACTAGGCTTAGATAAACTGAAACTTACAAAGCCTCCCCAGTCCAGCTTACCTGGCTGAACATGTTGATTCACTGCAACTAAAACAAAGTTGCCTCTATCACGCTACCTTGCACAATTCAAAACCAATATTAGAAGGACTCAAACACACATTCGAGCCTGTTTTCTGAGTGCCTCCAATGATTATTAGCCCGCACAGACTGTGAATAGCGAACAACGGAAAAACCCAAACTCAATGTTGACGTGTTTCTGTCCTAGTGTCAGAGTATGGGAGAACTTATAAGGTAAAAGTTTGTTGTGGTTGCTGAGAGCCGGACCCACAGCCTACGCACCATGCACTCTTTTTAGATGTGATTGCATTCACTTTATTAGCAGTCCTAAACCAAAATGGCTGTTTTTATACCATCTTACAGTTGAGTTACTCCGGCGAGAAAACGAGTCGGCATCAAAACTTTAGTGGATTCACGTCATCCAAGACTGATAAATCACTGCAGGGTCGGTGCAGATCGTTGACTAACTTCGATTCCGAATAGGGAGCCCGCAGATGGTATGTAATCCCAGATGATCAATGTCGGCCATAACGGTTTGCACTTCGGCTATCCTCTTATGCTTTAGCACCATCTTACACATGATGACGGCAACAGAAACCTATTTATTAGTCCCGTATAAGCTCTAGGCGATCAAGGCCAGAATTAATTCTGATAGCGTCATTTAACATCGCCATTAGGTGCACCATAAATCCATCAGACGTTCGGCATACGCCTACACCAGAGGTAAAAGACCATCAATTTCCAGGGACAAAAATTCATAAGTTTCACCGGACGGTAACCTTGTATACGCGAAAACCCTTAGTGACGTAGGTTTCCGAGCGTCTCTAGAGGGTCTGCATAAACGTCCTTCTGACGTTGTCAGTTCTTTTCTTTCTTCGCTGAAGACTTTGGTAGGACTAGTATTTCCAAGTATTTGAAGGTGTTTTGAATCATTTTCCACGGTAACGGAAATCTATCTGGCTTGCGCACCCTGGCATGTGCTGAAGAACTTTGACATCTCTGCAATGACTTCAAGTTCAACAGGTGACATATACTGGATGATGTGATCTGGCACCGTCCACAGTTATGTTGGGCTACTGCTCATTACGACAGCTTTGTCAGTAGAGGTCTATAAACACGGGGTTTGGACCGAGGTGAATACCCGGATAGTCTTGTATGGCACGTTGCACCGCACATTTGACCACAAAAGTGATTGGCATTGGTGACCCTGTGTACGTCATATCCTAAGTGGAATTCAGCTGTCTTCTTAGCTTGTACACGGATGTGGGCTTTCATTCTCAAGCGATCGTTGCTCACTGGGTTTAGCAGCCTCTCAAATACGCCTGCAAATAAACCTAATCAAACGCAGTTTGAAAATTAACGAGGAGGCAGTCATCGGCTGCTGGGACTTGAAGCGACGTCCCAAACTGCTGCTTGGCATTATTAGTCGCCCAAAACAATCAAAAGCTAATCGAGATTTTTCTGCTCTAGCAAGCTTTTGGGTACATTCGATCTTCACGGAGCCCGGGATGGCTCAGTGTTTAAAGCGTGAGTTTACTGACCAGAAGGTACGTGTTCGAACCCGACTGCTCCTGTTCAGGCTTGGACAACCTGGCGGTACCTCATCCCTCGTGCTTTCTTCGAGTGGCATGGCAGCTAGGCACCGGAAGAGTTTTACAGCTGAACGAGTTGATTTTATTACAGCACAGTTTGACTACGAATTCTATCAGACTGGTTCTTTGATGGTTTTTACATACTGTCTAGGGTTGCTTGGGTATGGGGAGTAACACCAAATTGATAATGCTAGGTTTCAGTATTCCATAACAAGTGAAGGGACCGGGTGATAGCCCCAGGACCAGTCCTGAAAACACAATACGCAATCCCATTCTCAAAAGGATCCTCTCCGATCCTGAATAATAGGGTTTATTCCGTCCATTCCATCTGCCTCCGAGGCTAACAGTCCGCGACATACTGTGTCGACAGTGGGTCAACTGAACTAGGTAATCGATGAGTAGAGGGGGCAGCTCAGCAAAGTATTCATGTTCTCTGTTCATCTCTTTGGCTCTACTTAATAGTCTACTACCAGTTCGTTCTGAGTGTCGGAGAGAGCATGGATTCACGAACCTAATTTCGAACAGATCAAAAGTAAGCAGCATTCGAAGCTGCCTCTGCACTACAGACCATTCATGGACAGGTATTTTGTGAAACTTATCGCTGAACAGCCGGTGGACTAGCACCATGAGTTACAAAAACAAGGTCGGTTAGGAATACGTGTCCGTCCATCTGTTTTGGAAAATCCAATAGTTCGGGCAGAATACTTACCTGCACCACGCCGCTGTGTTATTCAACATCACCGAGGCAACGCGGTGCACAACAATCCAAGATGGTTCAAATGATTGTGATTGGGACTGAGAAGGTGGAAGTCAGGTGACTGACAGGTTGTCTTAACTAGAATTCGTCATTAGCTTGGTCGCGCAGCCCGGCAAATTTGGCCCACAAGCATTTCGTTACCCCTTGAGGACGTTTTCAGGAATGGTGAAGAAAAGTTTACCCACCAGTGACCAAGCTCGGCGAATAGGCAAACAACCGATGAATATACCCGAACTACCAATATCCCGCCTTATCGACAACCACATTCGTTCTTGGGTCTTCAAAAGGTTCCTATTGAGGTGTTTGAGACCAAGCAGCTAGTTTCATTTCTTGGTCAAACGAATAATAATAAAGAATAATGGCTCAGCTGTAGCGCCCTTTCGGTGCCAAGCTGCCGTGCCACCCGAAGGAAGCACGTGGGCTGGGATATTGACAGGTTGCCCAAATCTAGAGAAGTCGAGATACAGAGATCGGGTTCGAACCACGGACCTTCCGGTCAGTAAATTCCGCACTCTAACCATAGAGCCATCTCGCCACTCGAGTACCGTGCAGGTAGATGATTTTTCGGGTGATGAAAGCGAGTTACTTACAGGACTGGACTGTGCATTGCCATCCTCACAACGGCCGAAATATCCAAGAATATACCGAATGGCACCATCGGAAGCACTTGTATCGCATTTCAGTCGGCTACTATCAACAGAATGACGTGGAAAGAAGTTCGAATGAGTATTCGTTTCGGTTGTTCATAACTTCATTAAAATCGGTAAAATCAGAAGTTACATTGTGAACACACGGGGCCACAACGGTCAGAGTAACTGGCCACCCCAAAAATCGAACAGTCTCAACCTTCGACAACAGCTGCTCTCTGATATACGACTGCTGTCCAGTGTCTGGTACCGGAAAAAGACTCTTCGACAAAGAACACAACAGCTTTATTGCAACAAGCGAGAGCGTGCGAGTGCACGAGTTACAACGTTCTCGCGCTATTCAAAGGGCACTTTTGACATTGATCCAGCCTGTCTGGTCGACGTTTAGTGAACACCCATCAGCATCGACTGTACTTCTATGAAATGCCTGAACACTTATCATAGTCGGTCGTGCATGTGGCGTGTCTGAACACCCATCGGCTTTTTTTAATTGACTAAGTGACCGGCCGGCTTCCCTGCTGAGATTTTGGTGGAGTTTTAGGGTATAAGTAGGTTCCGGGCATTCTGGGGTTATTTTCAGGAACCTGACCTTCCTAACAACTCCCTCTTTTGGCTGTTCAACGTAAGAATGTCGGTGCGGGTCAAGTTGAAAAGGCTCCACGTCTTCTGGCGCGACCGCTACGGCATCTCGGTTGCAGCAATGGATCCACCTTGGGCGGTACATGTGAAGCAGTGGCTATTGGTGCTGGTTTTGGGAGACCAAAGGCTTCGAGCAACAGGTTGGGGTCTTCTGCTTTTAGGGTCGAGCAATTAGTCCGCCGTAGCTCACCGGCATGCCGTTTCCATATCAATGATTCTACCCAGACGCTATAGATCACCTAACCGATTCTTCTGAGGGTGACCCCAACAGGCCGTCTGTGATGCCCGTGGCGATAGTTCCTCATAAGGACACTGTTTCCAGACCGGAATATGGAGTTCCCTCCTGTTGGTGTTGATGAGCATAAGTTGTCTGTCAGCAATGTTGAAAGATGCAAACGATCTATCCAGTCTATACCCAAGAGGTTAAGCTCACAAGCAGTAAGATAGACAATACCACGGTAGCCTGATATCTCCACCTCACAATCGAATTCACCAAGCAATTGAAGCTTGCCACCTGAAGCATTTTTGGCGGTATTCATTGTTGGTCCAAATTTCGGCGACCCGGTCTTTGTCCAGGTGGGCCAGGAAACAAGCGTAATATCCGAAGCCGTATCGACCTGCAGTCGAATTGTGCCTCCGCTTGCCCTGATTGTAACATACTTGCGACTTGGTTATCATATGTTTCAAGTATTGCGTTAAAACGGGGTTCTGACTGGCTTCGTTTGCTTCGTGACCTCTGGGTTTGACTGCGTCTTAGACTAGCTTTCCGCATCCGGTACTGGCTTTCCTTGTCCCACGTCGATTGCACACTGAAGATTTGCGCTTTTTATAAGGACAAAACCGCACAATCGCTATTCGCCGCATTGCCAGCATCTTGACGTGGGATTTGCTCCGTTCGAATGTGCCACCATAGCAGGTTCCCTCGATGTCATCTTGGCAATACTGAAAGCAGGGTTGGGTAGTGGTATCCCCTTCCTGACACTCTCAAACAATAAGAGTTGTGTAGATAGGACAGCCGAGGGAAAATGTCACTCTGTGAAGGCTAGAGTTATCGCCGGGACCACCGCGGTGGAGTCAATAGGATGGTTCTACGTACTGGACTCTGGGGGTCGTGAAGATTTCAGGTTGTCATGCTTTTGCTTCTGAATTCCATTATACCACAGTTGTAACACCCTTCCGGTGCATTTCTCTCATGTCAACCGAAGGAACTCTGCTGCCCGGACCTGGACAGGGGCAGTTGAGATGCCGTGGTTGGATTCGATGAACGGAACTTCCGATCTGTAAGTTCGCGCCTTAACCACTGAGCTATGTAATATCTGCTTTTGATTGGTGTTGTATACATTGCGTCTGATGGGAACAGCGTGCACACAAGAGGCAATTTCGTCTTAGAGCTTTCGGGAATGAACATTCAATTAGCGCAGTCGGTCTACTTGACCACCTGGACATTTGCGGCGGCCTGGTAAGGGACGAGGTAGTTCCCCGTACATTGAAGGTAAATGCTACGACACCTACGGAGCCGACTTAACACCACCTTGTCTATAAATTAATAAAACTCTCCACGTTTGACCTCCCTTATTATCTAAATGTTACCTGTGTCCAGTTAAATCAATACTGTTAACGTATAGTTTTCAAGAGTTGACTCGCTCTCCATATACTAACTCCAATTAGGAAGGTCAGGTTACACAACCTATATTTTGAGACCTTGTCTGACATGCGGATTAATTATTGCTCAGGTATTTGCTAAATTATAAGGAAAACAGTCCGATCACACAGTTAACGGTGAAGCTGCACCGAACCTGTCGCGTTCAATGTGCAACCACCCATCGACGCAGAATGACGTTCGCAAACAAAACTATCACATTTACAAGGTGTCCCCACCGAGTCGGTGCAAGCCAGCTGTGGTTTGCCAGGTGCCGATACACCCTAAAATCAGCGACTAAAGAATTTGGGACACAACGCACAGTTAACCCTCTTCACTCTAGTTAGTACGACCTTTGTACGGATAAAATACAAGCAAGATGGTGGGTGCCCCTTTTATCCATAAGAATAGAGGTCACCCAGAAATGCAATCAAACAGACTGAAAATCAAACAGCCTGAAAATTGATTCCGACAAATATGAGGGTGTTCGGTTTGCCTGACACACAACAGCTAATTACGAAGAAGCGCGAATCAAGCCATTATTCTTACCTGATGAACGGGCTGGGACAACGGCGTCAAATTATGGGAAGGCGAACACATGAAAAAGGTCAACAGTAGGGTTGGGGCTCCGAAACCGAAACCGGGTCCCGGGAGGGTGATACTCAGGTAGTTTCATACTTAACACGAACAACAGGGTGTATGGGAAACAATTCTGGCCTAATAATTGCCAGTCCCCTCAGGATTCCCCAAAGAAACAAGCTACTCCATAGGCTCAAGCTGCTGAGTACGGTTGTGATACGAGTAAGCAGTTTGAAAAAAATCGGAAACCCGACGGAGTGGTGGTGTTTCCCGGGATAAAGGGGTCTACTAGATCCGAGCGAACAGAAACGGGCAACCAGTTGAATGGCTGCCCAAACTCCTGAGTCAGTTACGTTACGACCGCTTTAACGGTATATTTGTAGGGTAATTTATACAGACGAATGGAATTTCGGGAAGTCCCCGGGGTTTTCCTTTCATTCAGTTCTTCAGCGTCAGGTGCCCATCAAATTAAGTATACCATTTTCCACCTGATGCACGATACTCTACCAAATCGTTTTGTATTCCTCGCCATGGCTACTGGATATCGTCGAAATTGCACGTCCTTGGTGATGCCAAGAAATCCATAACAGCAGGTAACCAGCACGACGGCTGACGCAATTACTTAAAACACCAAACAGTGAAGAGCCTAAGGAAAGATCGAGGGCTTTTGTGGACATTGAAAGCTCAAGAGACGGAGAAAGCTTTTTCAACCGGAGGCAGCACTGCCCTATATCAATTAATGCAAGCGATTGGTCAAAAGAAAGCAACGATCAGTGGTTAAAAAGACAGCTCATCACTTCGCTGACATAACGCCGACTGGAAAGATGCGTTGGACATTTCGAAGAACGATTTAGCTGGCCTCCTTAATACAGTCCATGGAGGCACTGCATAGGGGTGACTGGAAAGTGCACCCTAATCGCCCCTCAGAAGATGAAATAAAATACGAGATAGTTACGTTGAATGCAGAGGACAGGACGGTCTGTATCCAGCCCTCTTCAAAGAAGGCGGAGAATCCCTGATGACCCTTTGGAGTGAAGAGGACATGCCTACAGAATGGGGCACATTGACAGTCATCCCCATCTTCAAAAAGGGTACGCGAACACTGTGTGAAAACTACCGTGGCTCTTTTGTCTTATCCCCTGAAGGTTGGCTGGACGCAAAGAGGGGCAGATCCGTGAAAAATAAACTGGGCCCCGCCCTGCAAGAGGATACGTCGGTCACATTGTCACACTCCCACCAGGACAGATTCTGAAACAGAGGCACTGCTTTCAGCAGTGATCATCCTGGACGTGGGAGCTTCCTTTGATTCTGTGAGGGGCGAGATGGCTCAAGTGGTTAGAGCGCGAATTTACTGACCGGAAGGTCCGTGGTTCGAACCCGACCTCTGACTCCCATATATTCTCGACCCTCCATGAGGCGCTGTATGCCGATTCCAGTACCAGACAAGACTGTCCTCTTCCACTTTACCTCTTCAACTTCGCCAGTGACATCAGTATGGAAGGCTCACATCCAACTTCTAATGTCTGTGGGATCGAAATGCTCCAGGAGCATTCGCTCAACGATATTTAGTACGCAGACATCAAAGCGCTTTTTGTACATTTCGCCATTTTAATGCAGGCGACACTAAATAATTCACAAAATTCTGCCTCACGGTTTGGCGTGCGTCTTGCACCTGCAAAGAGTAGAGTGCTGCTCCAAAACTGGGTGGGCTCGAACCCTAATCTATGCTTGCGGATGAGTCGATAGAGTTAGTAGACAAGTCTGTCTACCTGAGTAGCTGTACAAGCCAAAGACAATATTTTCATCCAGACCAGAAAGGCCAGAGTAGTTTCTGTGAACCTACATCATCTGTGACGCGAGCGTGACATCAGGTCATCTGTCAAAGGTCGCTGCGGCGCGCTCCATATTGACATATGGGCCAGAAAATTGACCGTGGCGCGCTGAGTGCGTTAAAAAAATTTCGTATGGACCACTGACGTCTTCTCAGCACTACCTGAGTCTGGTAGGAACACAAGATCAGTAACGCTGATGTACGTCGAAAGGTTTTTTGAAGAAACAACTCGTCCACGATAAATGGGCTGATCACATTGCATATGTTAAACTGACTTGGTCATGTGCTCCGTATGGCGGTCGACCCACTTCCACGGAGACTCCTTTTTGCACAACCACGCGGACGACGGGAACGTACCAAGTAAAGCAATGACTTGGCATGAACGCTACTACCAGCCACTACCACAACTGTGCTGGTCATTGCAGTCTCCCTTCATGGGGAGACGGGACACAGACAGTCAGATATGACCCAGTCGCGCGCTCAGTGGACCGCATATATCCAAGGTGTTGCCTTCAGTTCATGGCTTCCTCTCCAGATCTCTCCAATGAAAAGTCCAGACACCCCTGTACTGACTCATCAGGTATATGGACTACCGCCTACAATGCACAACTATCTACCCCTACATCGCCAAAATACCGGTTAGCGAAACGGTGTCAGCTTTAACCACAGTACAACAAGTACGCGATTGTTACAGCTGAAGGGGATGATGTATTCCTCACCAGCCAAAAAAATGCCATCGAAAGACGAGCAAGGTTAAATGCTTGTCTGAACTACAGTGCTATCCCATAAGGGGGCGCTTGGCATGGCTGTGCGAATGGCTCACAGTTCACCTTCCACAATGGGGCTCCCGCAGCTACTTTCGACTCCCTTGCCATCAATTAATTCGACCGGTTTATCAGTTATAAGCCGTGCACCATAGGCGCATTGTTTCCAGCTGCTACAGTTTCGATCACAGGATCACCGATCAAGCATTGGAGGCGATGTCGTGTTTGGGTAGCTACGCATTGAAGATAAAAAAAGATAGATAAACGTTCAGCCGTAACACCCTTTCGGTGCCTAACTGCCATGCCACCCAAAGGAAGCACGAGGGCTGGGCTGCCAGGTTGCCCAGGCCTAGACGGGGGAAGTCGAAAGACGGAGGTCGGATTCGAACCAAGGACCTTCCGGTTAGTAAATTCGCACTCTAACCACTGAGCCACCTCGCATTGAAGGCAATGGTTTCGATGCACGAGCACCACTGGTTACGCGATTGGAATATTTCTGCCAGTGTCATTAACCATTGGTGAGTTGAGCCACGGGTTCTCACTCTAGGGACGTAAAAGTTATCAACCCAATTAAGATTACTGGCTTGTGTCTTCATATTTCGTTTCTAGGTCATACACTGTCCACTTCTCAGTCGCTTCCACTCACAAGAGCTGGGTGAAAGGAGTTCTGGGGGACAGAAGGTGCTCGTGACAGACAAACTGACGTCACGTTGGCGCCATAGGTTTCAGAGGTTGACAGAAGCGTCCCCGGCTTTTCCGGTTCGAGAAGTAGTCTAATCTCCAGCCAGTCCACGGGAGCTTATACAACTGCCCAGGTAAACAAATTTATCTTTTTTCAATTGGCCCATCTGGTAGCATGAGATTTGGGTTCGATTCCATCCAGTCTCGTAGCAAAACTTAGCACTTTGCAGGTGTGATGCGCATGCTAAACTGTGCGGCAAAGCTATTTAGATTATTTAATATGGTTTGCATTTTGTTACGATCTGAACCACGGGTAGCAATATCGTCCGCATACTCAATGACTGTGAACGAACGTCCCGGAAACATTTCGAGCCCCGAGGTTACAGAGGAAACAGAGAAATTTCAAGCAGCATATCAATAATAAATTTGAAGAGGAAAGGTGAGAGAGGGCAGCCTTGTCTTACATCACTGTACGTGATGAACTAAGGTGAAAGCTTCCCGTATACTTGTACCCGTCCAAAGGAGTGCGCATACAGTGCCCCACAAGGGATACAGATTTGGAATGGACACCTATAATCGCCAGACACCACCAAAATCTGACGATCGACAGAATCAAAAGCAGCTCTCAGATCAAGAAAAATGACCAATGTGGGGCGTTTGGAGGAGTGTCGCTTTATCTCAAGGTAAAAATATGGTCGATGCATTCTCGACCCGGACGAAACCCAGCTTGACACTCACGAATCTGTTTCTCCAGATAACCGAACGACCTAAGCAAAATAATGCCACAGAGCACCTCAGATGCAATGGATGCCAGACTGATATTCAAGACGACAATTGAGGGAGGAAATTACTGTTCTGTCTTTTTTCTGACCTGTAATTCGCAAGTCACCGAAGTTCGAAAGGTGGCACGCGAATTCTCGTCATCTGAGCGACACAAAAAAAATTATACACAAAGCCAAATGGCAACGCAGTTTGCGTTTAAAACTAAGTCGTTCATTGGCAGAACCAGGTGGATAGGCATACAGGCTGCGGCCCGTTACACACACATAGAACACATCTCTGGTGTAATGTACTCCGAATTGCACGACGGGAGGTAGCCGTGTCGCCTGTTTGATAACTGGATGAGGTGTCGATGGTTGTGGGTCTTATATCCAACTGGTCTGTGCGCGTGACTTCATTCCTCTTCAGCGGACTATTTATCCGTTTTAGAGGTTGGACCTCTATTTCAACATTTTCTCAGCCTTTTCAACACTTGACAGAGATTGACTATATGATGTTTACGGTCATTTCCCCCAATGACATTGTGCAATTACGGAAATCTACATCCCAGAACGGAGAACAATTTGCATTAGCCGTTAGAACGCCGCAAGTGAGATAGCAAGATCAAACAGTGAGAACTCCTAGGAATACTGAAAATGCACGTTCCCGTCTGCTCTGTTCTTATACTTCGAGTCGCTGGTAATCAGATGCGACATCCAAGTCGCTGAAGCGACAAGCCGTCCACCAGACAAAGGGTATGGTAGATGTGTGAACTCACATCACACGGTCCTTCTTTTCACGAGCGCAGCTTTGTCACGCCATTATCTTGTATTTCATTGACGTTTTGTGACTTTCTGGTATTGTACAAGTACCGATCCGGGTAAAAGTGTTGGGAACTTATCCTGACACTCCAATTTGACGCTATTTTCAAACGCCCCAACTGCGTTTCTCGTCAAGAAAACACACTAGTCCTGTTAGGATATCAGAGTGATCGTCTACGTTGGATCTGAGCTCTTTTATCGTAATACATCCTTGGTCTCATGGTTGTACGCCCTCCGAGATAGAAACAATCTGCGGGCATATCCTAACTAGTCGGTTTTGTTCATACTACCCGATACTCTAAATCGATGCGTCCATCGATAAAGATATCGATGTTTGCTATCATCACATGAACCCATTCCAGGAGTGCATTAAATCAAACTCAACTTTGTTCATGTCTGTTCAAAATAGCCCCTCACTATCCCACACATGAAAGGTGCACCACATACTACACTAATGCGTTATGGCTAATACCGTTTACAAACGCGTAAAGCTTTGCGTGAGTTTTGGCCGTCTCAATGCTAACCAAATCCCAAATGCGGTAGGAACCGAGGGAAATCGGTAGTCAGCTTAACGATAAACTGTAAACGTAAGCCTATTAAGGCTATGACAATTCCAACGCCATGTAAGAAGATTTTATAACCCGTGAACCTTGACCACCTGTCTATGTGGGTTACAAATCGGTCACAAAACTATGTAGTGAAGAGTGCGATTGCTTCATCCGCCGAGAATCATCCTGCTAGCTAGGCATCGAGAGCTTTGACATGATTTTGGCACACGTCTGCCAGAAACTGGTTTGACTATCACTAAGACGCTATTCTCAAGGTAGCAGGGGGTCTCAGAACAATTTTTTCCCAATCAGCTAGTTATATGCATAATATCGGAGGCAAGAAGACTCCTGATCCAAAGCGCTTTCAGGAGGGGGTGAGGATCCCGGCATTTGCCGAAGTCGCCGTGTTTAGCTAACACTCGTCGCTGCCAAGCAGGGCAGAGTCACAACTCATCTATGTTGGCCAATCGAGCATGCTTGATTGGCTGGATGCATCCAGCCGTCATGCGAAGCAACGGGAAGTAGGCCCACAGTAGCCTCTTCACCTCCCAGTTTCTGCAATTTACTGATGTCCTTTATTGTGTATGGGGACCGGTGACTCACCTCTCTTCGATCACCTCGTTTGACGGGTGTTCACTCCGCTTTTGGTATTCCGGCCTGATCGCTGATTTATCGCCAGGCTGTTGAATCGGAAGAACCCCGATTAAACGTGCTACCTTTCACTGGTTTCTCTTTGCCAGCTTGGTTCGCGTCGATAATGTTGACGTTGTGCCCGTGTATGGGACGCACTCAGGGTTGCAGCAACAATCCGTGCAAAAAACAAGTTTGCGCACGTGAAGGTCACGAGCATGACCTTCGGCCCAGCTCAAATTACTAACGGTCCAGCTCAAACTGGGTGCATTCCGAACAATGGAAATATTGACCAAACCGCATGGCTGTAAAACAAATAAATCCCCTCACTTTTCTTTTTTTCCTAGCACGTCTCTCTGATGAATCTGTATGCCAGATAATTATCCAATATTCACGGATTCACGGATTGATACACAGGATCCAGGCTTTCGCCCAACTTTCCCGGGTCGGTTTTGTTCTTGTCGTTCAGCGGCTGTCGTTCACCTGAAAGGCACAAGTGAAAAAAGGGTGTAGCACTGCTCTTTAAGTTCTCAGCGCGGGGCAGTATGTTTGCCAGCGCGAGGACTCGCGTAACTAAGTGTCTAATAGTGTTTTGAACTGAGTTCTAGAGGGAGCGTGGACAACCGTATCAGGAAGGTTATTCCACGCAGCAACTACCCGAAATGAGAAAAAAGTTTGCCTAATGAAGGTGTGCGCTCTGAGCCTAAAAATCTTCTTACCGTGTCCCCGCCGTGTGTTTGCTGGGTCAACGGTGAAAAACCTGTTGGCCAAGCCTTGTTCAAACAGGGCGTAAGTAAGAATTAAGTCCCCTCGGAGGCGACGATACTCCAAGGGAAAGAGGTCGAGCACCACGAGACGCGTTTCGTAGTCCATGGACTTGAGACCGGCAACCATTTTCGTAGCAGCTCGCTGGACACGCTCAATGAGGATTACGTCTTTCGTGCGTCCTGAGTAGACAACCGGGTTGGCATATTCAAGGAGCGGTCTGACATAGGCCCCATAGAGTATTTGGAAGTCCGTGCGAGTAATACGAGAGAAGGTACGCCGAATCATCCGTAGAACAGCGAATGCCTTCTGAGCCGATTTCTCAAGGTGCAGTGAGAAGGACAGGTTTGGAGAGAGCCAGATACCCAAATCTTTTTTGGCATCTATCCTCGTGATGTCTTCTGGTCCTTTCTCACCATGCATGACAAAGGAGTTCGCTGAGTCTCCTCCAAATGACATATGGACGCACTTTTCGTCATTCAGAGGAAGGTGCCAGTCCAACGACCACTGCTTTGCGGCGTCTACATCAATTTGGAGGGCACTGGCATTGGAACTCCACGATTTCAAGTCGTCCGCAAAAAGTAGACATGGACTTGAAAGAACATCTGGAAGGTCATTGACGTATATCAGAAACAGCAAAGGTCCCAAAACGGAGCCCTGAGGAACTCCAATGGAGACCGGCGCCGCAGAAGAGTAGGTCGAGCCTACTTTCACTCGGAATGATCTGTCTGATAGGAATGCCTTGATCCAGTGTAGGATTTTCCCTTGAATCCCGTAAGACTCGAGTTTGTGGAGCAGAGGGACGTGTGGGACTCGATCAAATGCTTTTGAAAAGTCGAAAAATATGGCATCCGATATGAGTCCCTCGTCCTTGGCTTGGGTTAAGCTGTCCATAAATACGAGCATGTTCGTCACGCAGGAACGGTTTGGGAGAAATCCGTGTTGAGCTTGAGAAATCAAGTTGTTGGAAGTAAGGTGATCTAGAATGGCTCGCTTCAGAATGCGTTCCATCACCTTGCATGGCACGCTAGTGAGGCTTATAGGCCTGTAGCTGCCAGGCGATAGTCGGTCACCAGTTTTGTAGATTGGCGTGACAATCGCTTCCTTCCAAACAGAGGGAAGGTGGCCTTCGTCAAGCGACTGACGAAACAGCAGATGGAAATGAGTTGCCAGTGTGTACGACGTTTCCTTCAGGATCCTTGGGTGGACTTCGTCGGGCCCCAACGCGCAGAATGGGTTGATCTTGTGCAGGAGTTGACGAATGTCCTCCACCGTGAATACCAAGTCAGTTAGAGGTCGTTTGTAGGTTGGATGTGACGAGGACGCTGGGACTGAATACAGATCTGCATAGTTATCTCTGTAGAACTCAGATACCACTATTGGGTCACTCGTATGCTCCCCGTTCCTGTCCCTCAAGGAGAACGTAGATGCCTTGTTTCTTCGGCGATGTCTCATGTATTTGAACAGCACATTTCTGTTCTTCCGGGCGAGGTCCAGAATGGTGGCTTGTTTTCGTATGTTCCATTGACGGATTTCCGATTTACAGCGGTTCCGCATTTTACGAAATGCCAGCTCATCTTCTGTGTCACCTGTAGTCAACTTTTTGAAAAATAGATAAGACCTCTTTTCCAGAAGACGCCAATAATACCATGTCTTCATTCGAGTAGGGTTCTGAAGGCATGAAGACTTAGCTTGCCAGGTAAAAAACATTGATCGTATAGGCACGATGGCAGAAAAAGCATAGGATATGTGTCTAAATGAATGTTGCGCTGGACTGGATAGGATTACAGAAAATGGTGAGTACACTTAAGTATGCGCCTTTAAGTCCAGCCTAGGTTGTAATTTTATATAGTCGACCGATAGTCGACTAGTCTCCACTGGTCGGTTCGCCCGCACAATCTACCTGCCGTACGACGTGTGCGTTTTCAAAACCCGAGCCTTTTGCTTGGTTGTCAGAACACTCAGTGCCCACGCTCTGCAGAACAGGAGTAGCAGACAAACGGGTTCAATTTAAAAAACGAATAAAAATGCCCCCTGCCATTGTGGCGTGATCACGCGGCCACCGTGCTGAATGTCTGCTCCCACAGCAATAATCAGGAAGGCGAAAGCTCTGATGACTTTGAGTGCTCACCACGAATAAGGCCAATTGGTTGTCAGGCAGGGTTTGAGTGTTTGCATGCGTGATTATGATGCCGCGAAGAGACGACTGAGATAAGTTTCAACACCTTGAACACTGGAATCATTCCGATACATGCTGAGGCTGTGGACTAATTTCCAGAGCTTTGTGAGCATGTAAGATACTAAAGAGACCAGCAAGCTGAAGGATGATTTCTCAGTTTGTCCTAGAAATAGGAGGGAACCCGGCGGGCTATGTGTGGCATTACCAACTTCACAATACACCAAATTAAAAAACCGAGAATCCACCTTTGATATAGTGAACTCCAGTAATAATATATGCGCAATTCTGATTAAGAAAAGTGTTCTGTCCGTTTTCAGTCATGCAGTTCGTCTTTTATATATATTGATGTGCAGATCTCAAGAATGCCAACTAAGAAAATACACTTTCTGCCACTGTGGTTAAAGCGTGTATTATGGGCTCAGTCAGAAAACAGAAGTGAAGGCGGCCTGGCCCTTAGGCTTGCACCTTTAGAACTGTATAACTGATGAACGTTTGGTAACAAATCAGTGTTCGTACAACGGAAAAAGCTGTGAAGGGAACTGATCGTTCGCACAGACTTTCTCGCGGAATAATGTTTAACCGGCAAAGGGAAAAGATTATGCATTTTTCAAATCCCAGGGTCCTAGTTGTGGTAAAAAGTTTTGGGTTAAATTTTTGACCCGGATGGCGATGATGCAGCAAAGCGGAAGTTTAACATCTATGCACATTTGCGCGCGCTTGCGTGGAAGTTTGTGAAGGTTTGTCAGCGCCAGCAGTTCTCACGCTTCGGTTGGAGCGATTAAGGACTTCTAAAGTAGGATTTCGGGTTGGTAGCAAAGGGGAGCTAAATCCCGGTTGGTAGTGGAAAAAATAGGAACACGTTGATGAAAACAAATGGCAGAGTGGGTCAGAGTGGGCAGAGTGAGTCTGTGCAGAAGTTCGGCGTATCGGAATGAAACCACCACATTGACGATTGTGTCCGGGCAAGAATTTTGTTTGCACATGCCGGTAACAGCCGGACCTAGCGGAACAGCATATACCAGGGTATGGGGAAAATGGATGCCGGTGGGCCATCAGGCTGAGTATGGCTGTACTGTGTCTTCAATGTAAAAGGGTATTCTATTTTCTGTACAGTCACGTAACAGATGTCGTCTTTGGACTCATAATAGCGTAATAGCAGGCTTTTGGTTCACTTGGTCATCCATACGGGCGGAAAGCGTTGTGAAAGGCTCAACCCTCCACCTGTCCATCAGTTAATCGCCCGTTCTTATAAAGCAGCTTCGAAAACGCGCACGCTCAAACCATGTTAATTAACATGCAGTTATTTCTAGCATGCGACAGCTGACAAATAAATCACTTTCGTTTTCTAGAGGCGACTGCTGATACCTATCATACGAATCTATCTTCCTTTAAACAAACTGTATGAGTAAATACGCTCAGTGTGGTTCAATCACTGACTTCCCATGCAGTCAACCCCTTGGAAGACTGCGCAAGTCATATCGCCGATGACACAGGCACACATGGCAGCCGGAGAATCCCCGATTCAAACAGCAGCTTACCGAGTCTGCCAACTGATCTGGCCACTTCTACAATCCCCTCTAGTTCCGTTAGGCACCCAACCGTCCCCGACATCAGTGTAGCCTATTCTAAATAGTTAGGACTTACAGCTGCCTCTCTACATGCTGCAGTTGAAATGCCATCATCTAAAACTGGATGCTGCAGCACTGAGCCTCTCACTGATCTTTCTTATTGTGGAATCGCTCCGCGTCCACGCTCGCTATACCGTGATGCTATCTTGTGACCTGATGCCACACAAACCGGCTTGACAGCCTCCAGCCCGGCATCTTCTGCACATGACTATGAGCCCTCCACTTCTATCTTTGGACGTCTGCCTATGCCATTTCTGACCTGAATGGTACCAACAAAATTCACCACTGAGATGAAAGATACGGTCTCTCACCAACCAATACCCGGTGCTACAATCGAAGATGAGAACACAGTCTCCTGCTCCAAACACCCTGACCTTCGCCCCTCCCCACCAAAGCACGCCCTCGGACTAAAACAGCTGCTGTCAAAGCCTGGTATCCTAAGGCCGTCGCTCGCGCAGCCTCCTCTTGAACGCTCACTCTTCGCCCTTCGTCTACAAACCTACCAAACCTACCCACCATACCCCGCATGGCACAGAAATACACCTGCGGCCTTCCAACACATGCTAGCCATGTCCTTGGCAAAGCCCCTAACCTACGAGCACTCGTATTGGTAGCTTGTATCAATCTATTACCAATCCCCCCTGTCTCTATTGCTGACTCGTTCCGCATTATCTCCACCGCACCTGCCCTTCATCATTCATTCAGAGTTGTGCAGGGTGACTTCAACCTATCAAATATCTCCTGGTCTCCCAATACGGGCCTCGTTCGTTAAGCCTCGCTGATTGCCCAACTTAGGGTAGAGAGTTAGTCCCAAAGTGTGCATAGCCCCACTCGTGGCTTACATACCCTAGACCTAATGTTCTCCAATGATGGCCATTTGGCTAGAGTTGCAGTTGGTCCAAGCTTCCCAGGAAGTGATCACTGCGTCGGTTCTCCCAACGCAGTCGGTTATAACCAGACTGCTCCTCTGAATCCTTCCTTGTTTCATCTCCTTCCTCTAGATATTTTACAAGCTTTTCGTCCGCGCTGGCTCCATAGGATTGGGACGAGTTCTTCCTCTCGACGAATACACAGCGCGTCGGTGACATGTTTTACCAAAACATATTGACGGCGCTCCAACTTGCTTCTCCCTTAAAACGTTCTCAGCCCACTATCGCCGGTCACAATAAGTTATTAAGAACCTTGGATTCCAAAATACACTGGGTTAGCAGAAACTATCGGAAATCCCAGGATTTCTCACTACTGATTCTCATCAATAAGCTCTCTAATGACTAAGAATCCCTGCGGGTATCTCTCGAACGCCGAGGAGAGAATATCGTCCGCAGAGCTCCTTCCTTATACAAACTACTCAGCCCACTGTTCCGTGGGCGTTGTACCCCAAACAGCTACTCAATTGCTTGTTTGCGTTTCACAGATGGAAGCCCTATCACTGATCCTGTCAAGATAGCAAACCATCTGAACGCTTACTTCGCCAGATTCTAGTTACCTATTTTTCCCAACTCCGAACCCAGACCCGCTGCCGCATTTCCCCAAACTCTTAACCGTCAGGTTAGCCACTCGACTCTCAGTTACGTACTCATCTCCGTAACTGATGTTTCTTCCCTTCTGCTAAAGCTTAAGGACTCTGTTGTGCCAGGGGCTGGCGGCCTCCCACCCCGTGTTCTAAGACAAGGCAGTCAAGATTTTGGAAGCCTTGTACTAAATCTTTTTACCTTCTCTTTAAACCATGGAATCGTCCCCTTCCAGTGGAAGCA
Source organism: Clonorchis sinensis (assembly GCA_003604175.2). NCBI lineage: Eukaryota > Metazoa > Platyhelminthes > Trematoda > Opisthorchiida > Opisthorchiidae > Clonorchis > Clonorchis sinensis. Next base: position 96,077,757 of record CM030369.1, read on the forward strand.
ATTTATAATCCGCCCGCATTTCAAACCCGGATCACGTCAAACTACTTCCAACTACAAGAAATCTAACATACCTGCCTTTTATTGAGAACCCTTGAACCTCTGGTCAGAGGTTCATTAACCAAGTTACTCCTGGCCACTGATGCGATAAACAACCGGCAGTATGGATCCCTGAGCCGAAGATCCGTCAGTGGATGCCAGCTTCACTTCCTTGAGATCATCACAGCAGCCTACGACGCTCGATACTCCACTGTAACAGCTTAGCTGAATATTCAAAAAGCCTTTGTCCAGACCCCCCATACATTCCTGCTACATAAACTTAGTACCGTTTGCAGCCGTGGAACCTTAGTTCAGTGGTTCACCTCCTACCTATCTGCCAGGACGCAAATAAAACACATCGGGGACATACAATCATCACCACTACCGATCATCAATGGAGTCGTTCTTACTGTACCTCAACGACTTCTTCGGTGCCATTTCCCATGGTGAGGCCTTCCCCTTTGGAGACGATATAAAAGTCGCGTACACATTTTCCCCTCTGCCTTTCACCAGATTGAGCAAGGCTTGGACTCACTAACTCATTGGTCAAATGACTCTGCCCTAAGCTTCCCTCCACGAAATATTGCATAACTTCCTGCCGCTGCTCCTTCCCGGCTGTTGCTTTCACAATTAATGGAAATCTTATCACTCATTCCACGGAGATCAAAGATCTTGGCCTCAAATACTTCTGTACCTTTAGCTTTCCACACCAGGTGCAGTTCCAGGTTACCCAGACAGGCTTATTCTTTTAATATTGCTGGACTCGTCTCGTTTGATTTATTTATTTGGCAACGCCATGAGCTATACATGAAAAAAGAAAAAAGAAAAAGAAAAAACAGACCTTTCGTCTGTCAAAAAATAATAATCCTTATAAAAAACATACTTGGGATAGCCCAAAGATACTCTGCGATGCCCGTGGCCTACATCGACGTGCATAGCTACAGCCGCCTCCGTCATAATCGAGGCTACACCGCGCCAAATCCCACCTCATCAACCAAACAAAATACACACCTACCTGCCTCCCCCAGGGGTGGAAACATGCAATATATATATGTATATGGTGAGACTCCAAACCCTCCACCACCTGCATGCGAGGACAATGCCGAAGGTTTACTTCGCCATGCACCACTTGTAGATTAAAGCTGATAGTGGTGCTCCAAGGGCTGATGACCATACCTCTTACATTAACCTTCCCTCCTAGATTGTCCTAGTATTGTTTAACTCACTACTAACCTCCAGAAAATCTGGTCCACCATCTCAGAAGTTCCACCCACGTCAGTCCTAAAGTGTTTGATTTCCCTTACCACGCAGTCTGTCTGTCTACTTACATCGAACTATCCTCTGGTTCGGGTAGTATAATAGCGTATATTGGCAACCTTAGTTTGTCTCTGATGGCTAAACTACTGAATGAAGCTCGATTTTTGTCCCGTCTCGTTTGCCACTTATTGTCACCACCCTAATCGTGGAAAACGTTCAATTTTTTCCCTATTAATGAATTACATTCTGTCCAATGACTCCCAACTCTCTCCAGACCTTACTAATCTCATCCCATTTTATCCTCTTCTCAAGCTTCAACCTACGGTAATACGTGCTATGGACGTCCTGTTTGGCCGTTACCCACCCCATCCGATCTGTGCATTACACCTGAAGGGATCCCCGGCCTGACCAAAAAATACTACCCGCGATATTACATGGGTTTTGCTCTCTTTGCGGATTCCCCCATCAACCCCGAAACCTCCTGTTGCTCAGAGAATTGTACATCCTAGCCCAATTACCTCAGTCACGAAGTCAATCATGAAGCTGACCAGAAACTGAAGTATCTCAGTGTAGTGACGGCACGGCACTACCACACCCAGTTTGCTAGCATACCCGCAACTGTTCACTTATTACTTTGACTGCGCCCTCTCGCCCACCCGTTCCATTACCTGCGACCACGAGCAAAGTTTTCATCTGGCCCCAGGCGCCTCCGGGAGGCGTTCATCTCAATCTGTTGAACCTTTCATTGGATCTAAACATCTCAGTGTCTTTAAGTTGGTACTCCCCACCAAGTCGGGCATTTTCCGTGCGGCTCGCGTTCCGTCTTGTGCGTTTGCATGAACTCCTTCTCCCAAGGAACCTTTGAACCCGACTCCGCTCCAGCAGCAACACTAGTAAGCCTCTCCAGTTTTACTGAACACTGATTTTGAGTTTCCTGCTAGCACTTATCCGCACTGCAGCTTCCCCAGCTTCATAATAATAATAATGTTTATTCCCAACTTGTGGGGGCATGCCGTCAGGCATGATCATAAGGTTACAGTCAGAATAAAGGTGTGACTGGTGGGACTGTGACTGTTTTGGGTGGAAAAAGAGGACAGCGCCATAGGCGGTGAGCTGTATCCAATGTAAACGTGGTCGTCACTAAACCGGCACGAGCAGGGAAGCTCTTTTGTCGAAGAGAACATCGAGCAAGGTCAGATCGTTAGGATTTGCAGGTGGCGGGCAAAAACAATGCGAGGGAGGGCAAAACAAGAGGCTTCATGCCTGAAATATGACAAGAGAAATGTAAGCTGTGGAAAATCAGAAACCAGAACATCAGATCTGGTGAAGCAGCAAAGTTGGCATCATCCAGCCGATCAAATTGAACTGAAGCCAGAAACAACCGCTGAGGCCTCGCGACCTTGGACTATTGGGCTCGTGGCCAGGGTCACAAAAGCGTAAGTGGGGATGATGAAATGGAGGGACTAGCAGAGCCGGTAAATGGTAGCAGGGATCTCACACTTACGCTTTTCGTTACCCTGGTCACAGGCCCAGCAACCCAAGACTACGAAGCCTAAGTGACTGTTCAAATTGGCCGGCCAGAGAGGCAGTTCTACTGCCTCTCCAGAACCGCTGTTGTGGTTCCACATTTTCTGCAGTTTGAAGTTTTTTATCACGTACCAGGTGAGAAGCTTCTTGCTTTGCCCTCCCTCGTATGGTTTTTGCCCACCATGTTCAAATCTTAACGACCTGATCTCGTCCCATTTGATATGCTCCCCATGAGAACGAAAGAGTCCTTGCAATTTTGGTTCCCTAACCATACCGGCTCACGAGTGACCAAGTCTACATTGGATAATGCCCACTGTTCAGGTCCCTTTCCCGCGAAATTTCCAATACCCACAAACCGCACCAGTCGTGCTTTTATTCTGACTGTAACCTTATGATCATACCGGAAAGTATGCCACCCACTAGTTGAGAATGAACATTATTATAATTGTAAACATTATCCAGTCGTGGACAATGGCAGATCAGTTAAACGGCCCAGCCGGTTTAAAGAAGCAAACACCAAACAGCCACCTGAATAGGTAGGTCACAGAGAGTGCAGCTAAACCAGAAGTTACCATCAGAGCAGCGAAATATGAAGGTGTTTAGATCGTGCGCAGTATGGTTAAACGACGACGGAGCGTCATCGTGAACAACGATGTCAAATAAATGTCAAATAGTATTCTATGTATGTGTACTGAATGAGCTGAAGAGGCAGACACGAATGATATCCATTCCGCACTATCATAGCGACTATTGTTTTGCATGGAATGCGCGTAACCAGGACATCACTGTGCCTCTCAGTAGTAAAATTATTCCGCACAGATCAACTCAAATTAGTGCTTGGTAAGCACAATAGGGAGCTTTGAATAGAGTTTGTTGGGCGAACCTATGGTGGAATCGGTGAGGAAAGCTTTTCAAATTGAGGTTTGTTGCGGCGCTTGCGGTTGACTCAATACTCAGACTTCCTTCTTGCGCTTTCCCTGTTCAGTTCTCCGGTAATTAGGTCGACTCTCTCAACGCAGGGATGGTTTGCGAGCCAATATCATCTCTTTCCGTTGTGGTAGTATTAGCGTGAATTCAAATACGTTTTCGGTTTATGTGGAACCATCCATCTAGTTCAGCTGTTGCTGGGGGTTTCTGACTTCACGCTCCATCTGATAGAAGTTCACGGGCGCCCGCTGGTTTGAAATACACGACAGAGAACATCTGTCTTCTTACCTTCCGAATTCTGCAGTGCTGCATTGTGCCTCCACTCTCTTGAACAGGGTTTCAGCAACACCCTTTGATGGTTTATAGGGTGGTTGATGCGGATGCTTAGTAGTTGCCTGGGGGTTCCTTCTTCCTATGTACACAATTCTGAAGAGTTCCGTCCGAGGTTACGCACACCAATACGTCTAAAAATGTTATTCGGTCATTCCTACGACTTTTAGTTTTAGGTTTGATACCATCAAATCTCATTTTGGGTAAGCCATATTTATATACTACTGTATCTCGTTTCACAACAGCATAAGTCCCGTCAGCTCAGGGCATCGAGAGCTTGGGTTTATATAAGTTTAAATGACATATAATCCGTTAATTCCAACTTTCACCGAATGTACTAAACAGTGTTTCTACTAATGGAGTTTTTTCTCAGTTGTTCTAATTGGGTCACGTATATCGATTCCTAAATGGAGGAACACGTTTAAGGGTGTGTTTTAGTATGGCGCCTAATGTTTTAGCAAGTCGTTCCACAAAGTGTGTGTGGGTCCATGCGCAAAGTTGGAATGCGCAGGGTTTTCGAAAGCTGACTTACGAAGCGCAAAATTTGGCAAGCCGGAGGTTAAGACAGCCGCTTCCAATCTGCTTGGATTCAAACGTGCACATTTTGGCTACTTTGCCATTGATATCAAGGGGAAGATGATTCGCGTACTAAGTACTGATCTCATTTTGACTCACATGAGCTTAATTAGCGATGGAATAGCCAGGGATAGTCAACTGCTCATCCTGTGGATAGCCTTTATCACCCACCCTAACAGGGATAATTTTATGCTTTTGGTATATACTTTCAAACAATAAAAAGCCCCTAAGCATAAAAATGAAGGCTAGTTGAAATTACTCCCAGTGGGGCTTGATACAGAACCTGTGTGCATGAGTTGAGTACCCGCTGTATGCGTCATCGCGGTCTCAGAAGACGTGCTGCTTCTTTGCCTTTTCATCTTTGTCACCGCTAATTCCCCCACAAAACGCATCGGCTCGAAGTCCTCTTGTTTACATGCGCTCATTTTTGCCCCAGTTATTGAACTAACCTGCTAGCCTATGTTTCATCGACGCCATTTGATTGTGTATTCTCGCCTCTCCGCAAGTGTAGCCACACTCGAGGTTGCTTCCCATTCTGATTCCTTTTTACCTTTAGTATCGTACTGAACTTCATTTACCAGTTGCCTTCTGACGTCAAATCGAACGCCGTCTGTAGATGAGAAGGTCGTTTTGCCTCCAAGCAATTTTTTACGCTTTCCAGTCCTTCATCTGTGTTATCATGCAATCCCTCAAAAATCGCCGGCCCCAGTAATAGACGCGTTTGCATCCTCCCACTTTCTGCTCTCACTAATGAGCCGCGCACTCCCTAGCATTTTATTTCCTTTAGCACGAACTCAAGCTACTTTGAACAAACGGTTTCATGACACTACTGCTGACATGATGAATGTAACCATTTTGACTGCGTATTGACGGTAGATACTGCACTAGCGGGAGAGCATCCGGCTGGCGAACTGAATGAATGGCGGTGTATTTAAATGCATTCGTCTTACGAACAAGACTACGCCGAGCCTTAGATACACACCCAAATTTTATCCGAAACCATAGTCTGGAGGAAGAAAACTTCAACACAAAGTTTCACCGTTTGAAGGTATTTATTCGGTCCCTTAAGGTCTTTCCATGCGGCTTCAGCTTTGTTAAAAGTTGTTTATACTTACTCGAGGTCCGCCATGGGCGCGGAATTCGTATGTTAAAGGCTTCCATTTGCTTCGTGTGATGTCTCCCTGGTGGCGGTGGGAAATTTGTGGTTTCTTTAGTGTTTTCTTTTGTATTGCATTTGGAAGTAATGTCGAAACGACAGGAACAATAATTTCGCCCTCTATGTTGGCGCAAACTCAAAATTGAGCAGCCGATCACGACGCGTATATGAAAAAGTCTGCTATCTTTTTGGCAGGTGTCCTGATAAACTAAGCCAGGTAATTTGTCACAGCCAGTAAGTTTTCTTCTGGTGGTTAATACACGCTATATTGGGCGGAAAGCTATACCGAATCTTCGATAATGGCGTTGGGAGAATTAATGTGTTTTTGGTCAGGAAAAGCAGACAGCACAATAAGGTGGCCAGAGCTTTCAAGTTTGGGGATCTCTGGCGATTGAATCACTGACCAGTTGGAGTGGATAACAGCAAACAGGTTATCCAACCTGGTATTGTCGAAGTTCGGAGCTTGGTATTACGGGGGAACGGGATGAGGTCAGTAAAGCCCGGTGAGCTTAAGAAGATATCTGATGGGATAAAGTGCGTTAAACAGAGAAAAACTGAACGTTTACCACAATCAGGGTGATGACACCAAGTGACTAAATGAGACAGGATAGGGGTAGAGTTGTACTTATTAGACTAGCGATCAAGCACGAGTTGAGTTTGCTCATGAATGCTATTATAGTACAAGAGATCTAGAGCAAACCTGTATAAGCACACAGAGGTGGTGTTGTTAGGAAAATCAAATATATACTAACTGACGGGAATAGGACCTCCGATATAATGGGACTGTTTATCTGGAATTTCTTACGTGAGTTTGACACTGAACACGCCACTTACAGTCCAAGGAGAGGCATACCAATTTGTGAAGCTTTATAGGCATATTCGAAGTTGTATTCGTTCTGATTATAGTGTGACAGATGGGGTCGATGCACGAATCTGCAAGGCTCAGTTCACGCTTGCTAATTTGAAACATCTATGGCGTCAAAGTGGTATATCGCCTAATATCAAGAAGCGTGTGTATCACGCTGCGGTACAGGCTGCTTTGTTGTATAGCTGTCAGACTTGGCCTGTCCGAGCAGCGGAACTAAGACGTCTTTGGGAGCTTGACAACCGTTGTCTCATCCGTAACTCGGCGATATATAAACATGATTTTGGAAGTGAATCTGGATTGCAATACTTCGGAATTATTCGGATGAGGCCGAAACCCACACAACAGGCACGGAATAGAACCTCAGAATAGTCTGAACTAGCGATAACCTTCCAACCTACGTGCTTGACATGTGGGAGCTTGTTTATATAAGATCGGATGCTGAAAACTACGAACGCAAACACGTTAGCTGATCGGTTTCCCATGAAGTAGCCTCTAGCTGGCGAGACTGCTACTGCGGCTGAGTATAGGATGGCTACGAGTCGACTCTATTAAGCTACGTGGTATTGGTCTCGGGAAGCAGAAGTGAAGTGAAGTTGGGGTTTATTGCTCTGACTGAGCAGACTTGATACCAAGTACCGACCCACTCACCAGGTCTCCATTACAGCTGCATCCATGGGGCACATTTGATGACGTACGTGATTCTTGGATCCTAGGGCTCAAATGTACGCCCCGCTATTGCATAATCGATGTACACACGGCTCCCTCATTATCGCCAATGGGACTGATTGAGCAAGTAGTGAGTTTACTTTTATAACCGTAAGATTTCAGCTTCAACGTGGACACCGACTCGGAATTGCGGGCAAAGATATTTATTAAGCATTTGGTGAGTTAGCCACTCCACCTTTGTTTAATTATGTGTTTTAAGTGATATCGCGGGAGATGTTTACGAGTCATACCTGATTATGCATTTTTTCTTTCAGAAACCCCGTCGAGTAAAAGGGGCTTCCTGAAAGTGAGAACTGGATCGACCACACATTACGTTTGTACCGATGCAACGAATAAATAGAAACATATTTTGTCAGCTGTGGTTGTGCATTTTTTTAGGCATGGGGTTGGCAAACGGATGCCATGTATGGATATGGAGGACCGCCGTTGGTCGTTGGATAGTCTATTATGTATAGTTGCGGCATTAGTCAGTTACGAGCGTGTGTACGGGCCCCTCAGTTACTATAAGTAGCCACGGTAGGCGACGTCGAGTACGGGTATAAACGTGACGGGCCGTCGTTGGCCATCGGGTTAGGCTTTGAGCCTAGTTGAGGCCTCAGATTCGGCGTCGCACATAGACACAGGCCTAGCAATTACGATAAGCAGTCAAGATAGGCGATATCCACTACAGTTTTGAGTACGACGGACCCACGTCGACCTTTAGATTAGGAAGCATAAGCGAGGTCGAATAATCAGCGTCGCATATAGGCACTGACCTAGCGGTTACAAAATGAAGTCAAGGTAGGCAATATTACGTACAGTTGTGAGTATGACGTCCGTCGTTCGCAATCAGGTTTGGTTTGTGTGCGTAGTTGAGGCCTCATATCCATCGGTTCGCATAAATACTGGCCTGGTGTTTATTTTAAGTAGCAGAGATGAGCGATAACGCGTACAGTTATCAGTATGACGAACTAGGCTACCGCGCATAACCAGTGCTTCATGAGCAACGCCGCACATAGACGCGGGCCTGGTTCGAATGCGACCTCTTGCCTCTCGACTTCCCCTACCTAGGCTTGGGCAACCTGGCAGTATCCTAGCCCTCATGTTTCCTTCTGGTTGCATGGCAGCTGGGCACCAAAAGGATACTACAGCTGAACTTTTGTTATGACGGGCCGTCGGACTAGGCTATCACGCATAGTGGAGGCCTTAGTTTCACCAGCCCGCATAGATACTGGCCTGGGGTTTACTATAGGTGGCAAAGGTAAACGAAATCGCGCACATTTATGAGCATGAGAGACAGTCGTTAGTCATTGGATTTAGTTACGGTGCATAGGTGAGGCCGCATAAGCAGCGTCGCACATAGACCCGGGCCTAGCAGTTACAATGAGCATTCGAGATGACTGAAAACGCGCACAGTTATGAGTGTGAATGGCCGTCATTGGCCATTGAATAAGGTTGCCGTGTATAAGTGTCACAGTGTATCAGTGTCACATAGACACGAGCCTAGCAGTTACGATAAGTGGTCGAGGTGAGTGACAACGGCTGTCGTTATCATGATGGCCGCTTTATGACGTATTCCACCTATGGTGAGTCATATTCCTAATAGAAATGATACCGTTGTGTTGGTAGTTTACCTAGGTTTAGCCCCTGACGCTATATTGTCCACAGGCCAGTTATGCGCAGCCGGGAGAGGCAATCCTCCACAGGGATGGTCCTTGCACCTCCACTGCACAGTTCGTGCTGTTTTCTGACAACGTTGTACTTAATGGAAGATGAGCTCCATAAGAAAATGTGTTGTGACGAAGTTCGCTGAACGAACTTGCCTCCTTGTTAAATCTGGGGAGTATAAAGCAAACAAACGTCAATGACCGATTATCCTGGGTGGAATTTGCATCCGATATTCTGTAGAAGTTATTTTCCTTCGTAAAGGACGCCAAAATATGGTAAAGTGCGACTTCGTGTTTTATCTCTCGCAAACCGGTAACAAAATGCGAATCAGTGATGGGCCGCGACCTTGAAATTTCTCTCACTTAAACAAATTACTATGAGCAACATATCACCTACAAGTGCAAATTGATTAGACTAACTCCCCCTAAAAGTCACAACTTCGAAAACCCTATAGTTTCGGCGAACATAATTTCGGTGTGCTCCTAGTGAGCGGCCAAGACTACAGTTGCCTTTGCAGATGATCGGAAAAAAGAAACAGAACAGTTGCGTTGTCAATGCCACAGCTTTGTACTCCGTTATTCATGTGCTAATTACTCACTTATCAGTGGTCTAATGATAAATTCTATCGTTTCAGCTCAAACAGAGCTTCCGGATCTAATGTTTCGCTCGTTTGTCTTCACCACTTCGCAGCGCAAAAACCCTATCTGGGTGGTCAATTAAGCTAAAAAGCCTCTACGTTTGGATAAAAAAGATGATACAACCCAGCAAAAGGCTGATATTGGAGCAGCATGTGAAAACCCGTAATGAATCGGGCGTCAAACTCTGCGCTTATTTGTGGGTTCACAGGGACATTTTTCGTAGATAGAAATTTTACAAACTAAGCACAGGTGCTCTACGCTGGTGTCACCACCTCAGAATAAAATACGTTCGGTTGGTATTATGAGTTCCATGCTCCCAAAAAGAGCACCTCCCGGTCCAAAGAAGCCACTATATTTAGTGATGTGTCAGTCAAAATCTCGAAAGCAGCCGAAAATCCATCCACTCAAAACCCCACAAGTGAAACCGAGACGGCCGTACTTCACTGGAAGAAGCCTTTGTCATTGCGGTAGAAAGCTTCCTGAGCAACATAATTCAGAAACTGATTTTTGGGCTTGTTTGGAACACTACCACTTACTAGGTACATGCAACACCTCACAAAATCTCCGAATGATGAGAAACTTCTGTGTAGAAGCGTAACATACGGATTAGTGTGTTCAAACCAAAGAAGTTCATGACGTCATTTTTTTGAACTTCGTTTAAATCGGCCTTGCCTCTAACTTTCTTGGATGCACTTCAAGTTCCATAAGCCTGGAACTCCTTAATCATCCTCTAAGTGTTCTTCGTGGATAAACCGGTTGCTCCTGGCTTTTCATCATTTAAAGCCTTCGAGGCGTCAAATGTGATAGGCATTTTGTTTTAGTGCGTGCGGCGGGCAAGGAATGGAAACACCAATTTATGCAATGGATAGTTGCGTTGTTGATACAGCAATCGCCCCTTGATCAAGAACCGCGGAATCTGATGGGGATGGTTAATTGGAAGTACTACTTAATGGCAAAGAGAATGCGCATTAATGGCTGTCCGATCCGGTTTTGAACAAGAAGTCATGGAGACCATCCTTCAGTCACCTCTTACAAATTTCTGTACGACTGTTAGCCGATCAACTGGCAGCTAATAGGACACCAGTTGGCCATCTACAACGCGTTGATAAAGTACGAAACCCCATCGTCCGACAGTTGGTGGCCAATGAGTTCGTAAAAGTCTTTACCGCTAAGGACATATCAACTAAGGCTCCAAGTATAGATCTGCTGTCACTGGGTTTTCAGTCTTAGCGGACCTGAGTTCGGACATGTGCTTTTCCACAGCGCAAAAAAATGGTGCTGTTTCGGTTTTTTCTGGACGTAGCGAACTTCGAAGCGACGCACACGACGATTCGTTTTCGCAAGTCCTTATAGAACAATTCATCTGTGGCACGCAGGTGCAAGCTGTACACGTTGTCTTTTTGGCATGAGTACCGAGCATTCGGTCAATTAGGTTTCCGTGGGAATCGAGCAGTTCGTTTCTATGCGTAAACCATCCACTAGGGTGATGAGCGGGCAGTATGGTAGTCGAAGTTTTGAGATGGACAGAATGTTACCTGATGAGTCAGAGCGATGTTCGGACTTGAAGTTTGGCTGTGCTTTTTTCTTGTACGCAAGACCACCGGGAAACAGACATGCTCTACATAGCATCCGTATTTTACGATCAGGAGCAATCGGCACATCCCATCGTATGCTTTGTCTGAACGGTGCCATCCAAATGGTTTCTTTTTGTTGGCTGAACAACACAAATTTCACCGAATTAAACACACTGCGTCGCACTGACTGACGAGTTACCCCTCTTCACCCGTAAGTGGGTTGTTCATGCAAAACCTGAGGTTATTCACTTTTAAAATGTGACCAACAATCGCTTTAGGAACGCTGTAGATCGCTTGGAAAACCACGTACACCATTTGGACAGCTTTAAACATGCTACACAGATTCTTGGCACACGGGATTGCCCAGGCCATGTTCATACAAATTGCCAGTTGGACCGAAGGAAAAAATCATGTCAGACGAAACAATGTGGAACAAATCTATCAGATCGGATTTACAGGTTCTGCTGCAGACTCTCAAATGCTCTCAGGCAGTTGACAACTGCGATGCTAAATGCCAATCCACAAGTCGATATGGCTACAGTGTGCTGACCTGTCCTCGGAATTCAGTGGCCATTGCCTCCTATGCAGTAAAAAACCTCATGATAAGATATTTGCTTTGGTACTTTCCCTGTCCCCCAACGTTGGTTTGCCGATTATAACCTACCGAAGCAATAAATATCACTTATGCTCTTTTCCAAGCCACCGTCAGCACTCACAAATGGCCTGCAGAACCAAGTGAACCGGGTAGCGGACAAACCGGAAATGTTGGCAACCCAAAAACTCACATTCGCCGTAGACCAAACGGCTGCTCACGAGAATCCGATTCCGTACCGATAATCGACATTGCTAGGGGAGCCACCGTCGCTAATTGAGGATAGTGGGCTACAACCGAGGCGGTGGTCTAAACACGTAGAATCTGCGCCGCGCCAAAGGATCCTACTGATCGCTGGAGTCCAAGAAATAACTTACCTCATCAAACCGAAGCTGGATTCATCGAGTTAACACGCGCTGCGCCTTCGTATCCCCCACCCGCATTGCAGTAACTCTGTAGGTGATCCCTGAATGTACTCGTGCGAACGGTGCTGTGTACGGATGCGATGCTAAGTTACCCTAATTCACCCTGCAAGTCAAGTCCGGTGAAAAAATTCATCAATGTGGCGGGCTGCCGTAACGTGTGTCCATGACGTAAAATTCCAAGTGTTGTGAGTATATTGTCTGGTGCATTACTATCGCACTTTACTAATCGTCTTTCATTTTAAATTATAGGCGTTATTAGTCGAGTAAAGCGCCTATTTTGTGCTTAACTAGAAGCATACACGCTTATGACAGCCGGGATCGGGAGCACGATGACATCTGGAAGAATCCAAAATCACTATGGCCGACTATGACACCTCTGGTTGTTGAAAGGGACGACCCAGATATTACTGCTGCCGTACCGCTAAGTCAGAAGGGTAGAGTGGTGGCTCTTTTCTTTGAAGTTCCACTCCGCGGTCGAAAAGGAAACCAAGAAAGTGGCGAGAAAGTGGAGGTACTATCTTTTTGGAAATCGTTTCAGACTAAGCACTGACCACTGACCAGCTGTTTTTGCACACGAAGGTACACAGAAAAGGAATGAAAAAACTCCATTTTGGCGAACCAGATCGTCCAGTTTCAACCAAATGTTATTATAGACCGAATAACCTCCGAGAACTGCATAATTCTCCGTGCCATCCAGAGGTAAATAACTGGCATACACTATATTGTGAGGCACATTTCACCTAGTTGTAAAATATGTTCTGAACCAAAACTGAGGTTTGAATAACCCTCCTTCGGTACAACTGACTGAACCAACCCAACGCCGAACGTTTAAATGGACTTTAATCCTTACCTTCTAACCACTGTCGACGAATACCCCAGATTTCAATCTGCACTGCACTACCTACACTTACTTCTACTGTTATCAGCTGCCTCAGCCAAATCTTTTAGGATGCCGGTTGGTATTCACTGTGACAAGAGTTCACCACTTTTATCTGCGCAGTTTATTGACTTTTGGTGACAAAGGGGTGGCCGTGAGTCACACCACTTTATAAACCCACAGGCTAATGGTCTGGTTGGATGACTAAGTGAGACTTTGGGGAGAACTGTAGGTCCGTCGCTAAAAAGTAGAAATATTCCTATTACCTATTTGGAAATGGTTCTCCTCGATGGTCCTGAAGCGGTTTCATCTGACAGTGAGATAGCTGTACCACAAAATCTTTGTGAATAAAAGTCAGCTGAAAGAAACCCCAAAGCAATCACGGTGACTTGACACAGCTGTAGTAAAAATGAGCTGAAAATTATGACAAATAATGTACAAACAAACAGTTGAGTAAATGCACAAATCCCGATTTGACTACGCGCACTTCTTATCCACACATCCCTTGCCCAACTCGCTGTACTCGTGACTCGAGATCCACATTTGTTGGAACGTCCCCTAGAGAGACAGAGGGTTAGTGTGGAACAAATTGAGAGATACCAGAGAGCCAAGAATAGATCCTCCGATCCAACTGGAATAACGGCGCTCCACCACAGTACTGGGAAAATTCACCTTTAAACGCATACTCTATGAATGAGAAGAATGGACAGTGTTAAACACACTCCACAATTACCGGTGGGGTTTTCATGTTCAGGTCTCGTTGAAGTCGATCCGTGAAGCCGGTAATCAGACTGGTACCTCCCACAACTACAACGTTACTATACAAACTCTGAAAGTCAAAATGTAATTAGTTTGTGCACAACGTTACTGGTCTTATATCGATATCGCATAGACTGATACTGCTGGCCACAATATGACTCATGGAAAGCATGGAACTTCCTCCAGACTCCTAAGATACAAAGGGGTGGATATTAAACAGTTGTAGAAAAAACACCAACCTGTAGAATTGATGGATCAAATAGGGCCTCAGGGATTTGAAACCGCTCATGTCCTAGTTCGAAGTTGTAGCCGTTGGGGAACTCATAGCCAACCATGGGAAAGGTATCTGCTTGGCTGTAAGATAGATGGGACGAAAAACCTTTTGTTCCGCATAAGTGGCGAGTTGTAAAATGAAATAAATACAGTGATCTCAAGTAACAGAGACCTTTCAAAGGGCAATGGGACTACCCAGTCACACCTCAAAGGAAAATTTTCTTCTGGGTGTTAATTTTTGCTAGGCCATATTGTTGTACCTGAAGGCCATACATATGATTTGCAAATAAGTTATGCACTACCGACAAAAGCGGTGCTTTTCAATCCAAATCCTGAATCGCACAAACCAAGAAGCAGGCAAAGTATTATTATTAAGCAAAACGGAATGCTCAACTGAGATTTTGTCCTTTAAGTGAGCACCATCCAAACTGAAAAGCTGTTTCATCTACATTGGGAATCACCAGCAATACGCATCCTACGAAACTCAGGAAGTTTCGAACCCGCGACCCTCCGGCTAACAGTCGGAACACTTAACCGCCCGACCACGAATGGCTGATCAACTGATTAACTTAGACACAGAACGCGAAAAGTGCGGTCTTATTATGGTTGCTGGCCGCTTTCCAGGGATCTTTACCATCGGTTTCTATATAGCTTACTCACGATAGTGTCGGAATATTTGGGAACATCCAGGGCAGGGCAGCGCTAGTTCCCTTTTCTTTATTTTGTCCCCCTTTTAATTTTAAGGCTTTGTTGAGATTGACATGGCTACAACGTAATTGGGCATCAGTATTCTGGAAGTGGTACTCCGACGGGTCAGATACCTAGGATGAAGAGAGATAAGCGGCAATATTGAGGTTACAGAGAAACGTCACCAAACGACCAAAGGCAACGGTTATCGAGTGGACACTGTAGATTTGTGAAGACTCCATCAAGGAAATCAACAGATCATTTTATC
The DNA here is from genome assembly GCA_003604175.2 of Clonorchis sinensis. Taxonomy (NCBI): domain Eukaryota; kingdom Metazoa; phylum Platyhelminthes; class Trematoda; order Opisthorchiida; family Opisthorchiidae; genus Clonorchis; species Clonorchis sinensis. Next base: position 96,092,900 of record CM030369.1, read on the forward strand.
TAAGAATTAATCTGTGGCGGAAAAAATATTCATTCGCCTACGCTTGAAAGTCAAACTACGCCCGTAAGCACACCTCAATGGGGGAGGAGGAAGGCTACGTAAGTTCCGGTCGGCGGACTGCAGTTGAGCACAGGGCAACACAAGACCTAACCTGGTTGCTTCAGTGTTGTTTTCAGGCAAATGGATGCAGCACGAGTGCATAATTTACACCTAGAGAGTAGTTCATCCAAACAAAGACCACTTATGGAAAACGATCCATCTGGTCTCAGTCAGTTAGTCTTTGGAACGATAATAATGCTATGACACGCTGAATCTAATGCATAATCCTGGCAAATACACCCTATGAAGAGCACCTGCGTCGTTCACAGACAAATTTACCGGTCGAAATGAAGCTCAGCTAATATCACCAGCATTACATTTTGAAGAAATCTGTAAGTTTTGTCCGTTGAACACAGCTCTCGCTTGAATTCTGTCAAGGATGGGATCAACCATTGGAATTGTTTGAGGGCAATTATTGTGAGTCTTTCATATAACATCAATGTAGGCACCTAACTGCCCGGTTCCACAACTTCGGGACCCTAATCTTGGCTCTCAGGATCAATATAGTGACTATGACAATTCCTTACCACAACCAACAGCATCAGCTTACAAAATGGTTTACCAAGCAAAAATCAATAATTTAAGCAGACGAATTTTCCAGTCGAACAATTTTCAGGGAGATTGAAAGCTGGTTGCTCGCCGATTACACTGCTTTTGATTCCGCATGTAGAAAAACATGCCTGGATAGTCTCAATACTGATGTTCTGTCAAATGGCACCAATCACTTTGATTGCACCCAAAATACGCACCTAGTAGCTTTACCAACATGCGGAACCGCCTTGCCCGTCTAGAAATCGGTGACGCTAATGCAATATCCGTATGAGACGCGTCACGTGATGCAGTATTCGTGAACGATAGTCTGATACAACGGCGTCCAAAGGCGCGACGTAGCATTTTGAGAGAGAAGAATCAGCTTTGCCCACCTATAATCGTGAACGGACCGGACAATTATCTACGGGCAACGCGACCTTCTGATCTTCTAATGAGCACACGCAGTATGCTCCATTAGAGCGATCTGGGTTGTTGGCTCCTATCGATCACCGCAAGCAACAGCCTTTTACCCGCGGCACTACAGCACAGAAATATCGCTATGCGTTCTGTTGAAGACATTCCAAAGTTTCGTGTGTCGCCTTTTATGACCAAAGTGCGGTTCGGAAGCGCCTTGCTGAACAAGGCTGCTTCATCTACACTGAACATACCGACAGGTGGAAAGGATCCCATCAATTGTTGCAGACGGGCGTTCCAGGTATTGACGGCTCCTCAGAGGCTCCTTAACAGTATCTCCATTCGTAGACGAAAGCTAAGATTTTGACATTTTCGAAATTCGAATGGCCGGCCACTACTACCGCTATACTCCTACCACCCCATACGCCTTGAAATCTTCGTAGTTTTTTTCTTGAGCTACTGACTGGATACCGACAAATTTTTCGTTCGTGACTGAATGAACAAAATATGCATCCGACTTATACACTCGTCCGCGTACCAACCCGTTTTAGAAGGGAAACTTATCTGGAACCCAGCTGAATCTCTCGCTTATGACGTTCTTGAGCAATGAATAGGCTGCACCAGACTACTTCATGTTTCAGTTGATACGATATTCCAGACATTGTAATACATTGAGACAGGCAGAGAAATTTCAGGCCACGCAAGAGTTCGCATACAGTGCCCTCATAAGGGATATAAATTTGGAACGGACATCGCCAGGTAGCACCAGAGTTTCTGACAATCTACACAACCAAAAGCGAGTTTCAAATCAAGAAAACGATCAACATGGGACGTCTGAAGGAGTCGCGCTGTTCAAGAATTTGACTCAAAGTATGGTCAATGCATGCTCGACCAGAGCGAAAACCAGAAAGATTCTCACGAGTCTGTCTTTCCCGATAATCCATCATCCTGCGCAAAATAATGCCAGAGAGCACCCTAGATGCAACGGATACCAGGCTGATACTACGATGGTTTTCTTGGGCCATTCCGAAAACTGGGGTGACGGTCGAGGAGCTCCATTCGGCTGGTATTCTGTTTTCGTTCCAAATCTTCTGCAGTATGGTCATCAGACTGTTCACGAGGACCTCACCACCTGCTTTGAAGAACGCGGGGTGCAGATCATCCGGGACAGGTGCCTTATCGCGCTTCAGGAATGATATCTCACGCTGGATTTCGGTTGCTGGTGGCGAGTTGGTACCGATGTTTTATTCGGGTCCGCTTGATTCTTCCATCGGTTATGTTGAAGGAGTCCAGGTGAACTGTTCTTAGAAGTGCTCAGCCCACCGCTCAAGACGACGATTGAGGGAGTGAATTGCTGTTCCGTCTTTTTCGCATATTGTTTCGCTGACTACTGCCATCTTGTGACCGGTTAACCGAGTCAGTTAAAACATGGCGCGGCCGTTGTCTGCAGCGAAAGCCTTCTCCATCTCCCGTGCCTTCAAAATCCACCAGCGTTCTCTCATTCTGTAAGCTCCGAGTATCAGGTGTTTGAGGGACCTGTGTGCACCATCACAGTCGCAAGTTGCTGGTATGACCTTTCTGACAGCAATAAGATTCACTGATCTCGACGATATCCAGTGTACATTTAGTCGAGTCCGGATAAACAGTTCTTTAACTCGCCTCCATACAACCTTCAATCAATCTTCGTCATATGCATGACAGTGCGTTTGCAGCAGCTTTCTAGCCAGATCAGCTCGACACTCTTCAACTACTGAAACTCGTCGAAGTTGATGAACGGAGCTGCTCTCCTTTGGCACGCGTAATGCCGGCGGAAAGCGAAGTGATAACCAGGCCCGCACGATTGCATGACCAGGGTCAAGTTGCGCACACCAGAAGGAACGACACTCCTTAACTGAGGCTCTCCATAGGTAAGTGATAGCCACATGATCCAATCGAGTCCACGAATGCCTTGTAGTAGGCGGCCTCCAAGTAACTCGATGTGAGCGTTTGTGTTGGAACTTCGTACTGGCCAAGAACAAACGATGATCTGCAGACAACTAAAGAAGCCGTTCCCCATTATCCGTACGCTCGGCATCAAATCCAAAGCTACCACCTAATTGTCTCCTTCCGGAATTAGTCGTCCAACTTGAGCATTCATATCACCCGCCAGGATTACTATATCCGTCCTTCTTGCCGACCGAAGCAGTCGTGACAGATCTTGATAAAACTCGTCCTTCTCGGTCTACTGGGGCATGCTGATACGACAAACAAACACCGTTTACCGCATCGACCTGCGTTAATCTTAATTGAGCCAGACAGCCGCACAGCGCAAAGGCGACTGTTTACTGAGATCCAGTCCAGTAAGGCGCTTTCAGCCTTGGGGCTGAGTGCAACTCCCACACCGTAGATACCACGAGCCATTGCGTCAGGATCACCGGATGATGTGGAACATCTGAGCTCGTCCTAAACGACTTGAGGAGTACGACCGAAGTGGGGTCTTGTATGCGTGTTTCGGAGACACAACATATATCGATAGAGAGGAAAAGCAAGGTTTCAGCAAAGGATGCCTGTTGCTTTGACGTAGAATACGGATATTAAAGACCTGCAACGTGGATCAGATCTTTTGAGGTTAGTAAGTGATTATTTTGGTTCATTTTTCTGAGCGAATGTTCAGACACGGAGTAGTGGCTAGGGGATTGGCAGATGGGTTGATTGCACTGCATTGTACGATGGGTTGGAAGGGAATGGGGGGTGAAGGCAGGTGAGCGAAGAGTTGCAAGGGCAAATGATACTTCCCGGTTTCCCAGGCTAAAGAAGGTTTAGTTGAGGTACCCCACCATGAGCTTTTGACTCAAAAGTCTGACCCACAATGCAGTGGGAGGATATAGAGTTGTGTTTGGGGACACTGTCCCTAGCCTCTGACTCAAGAGTCTGAACCGCGAGACAGTGGTTGTTAGGGTTTTCTCGGGGAACCCTTCCCAGAGCCAGACTCAATAGTCTGACCCAATTGGTTGCAGGGGGCGGCCTGGTGCAGGGAGTGAAGCATTACTGTCTCACTATTTGTGCAACTGCGCACATCAGGTGCCTTTTTGAGCGGTACCAAACTCTGGTTTTAAAAGTATTTCGACCGTATTGAATAATGCGGCGGCAGTCACGGTTAACCGTTGGGCGATCGGTGTGTGCGGTTTTCGGGGCTGACCTTTTCTAACCGTCCTTCCTCTGGGGAAGGCAGCATCGCTGCTTCCATAAATTTGGACATGCTGGTCGCCTGGAGAAACAAATTCACACTCTTATCGCAGAGGATAGTACGACATTACCTCCAGACCGCCTCGTAATACGATTACTCACTGTTCTTCGTCGGGCTGCTCCCCGTTGGTCTTCCCGATATGGTTGAACCTTTAGGAACTGAGTTCAGTATAGCCCACAGAATCAATGCAACACAGAAGGCCGAGCACCACGACAAGGCGTCAGCTTTAGGTCAGGTGTTAAGGACAGACACAATGAAGACGCGAATCCCCCGATGTAATGAAAAGACTAGCGGGCATTGAGAACGCATGTATCTATGTAGTACTCATATGTAAATACCGCAAACTATTAAGAGAGTTGCCATGCACAAAACTGCAAAATAACCATCATTGCATTAGCACGCAAGACACTACCCAGATGAATCTATGAAATACTTGTGTGAACCGGGATGGTCTAAATCTGTTTGCCGCCAGCGGATACGTGCTGTTATCCAAGCAAATTCAGCGGTCAGTAAGCATCGTAGTGAACATAGCAATGCTCGCGGTTAATACTGGTTTGTTTGCCGGGGGGCTGGGGCCTTGATAAGACCTATATGATTTCGCCATGCCCCACTACGGTAGAAACAATAGCTGACCGTGTTGGGAGCAAACTGTTCGCCCAACCTGGCAATTCCTAACATGTGCCTTGGCGTTTGAAAATATCCAAAATTCCAAATGCTTATTTCAGAATCATTACACCGGATGCTAGCATCGCCGCAAAGTAGAAGGCAGTGAGTGCATGTGAAGTTTGAATCTGCACCCTGGACAACTAGTGTTCGCCAATGGACGTAGTAAACGGGATAATAAATTAGAACAAAGAAGTGAGAATCTGGTGAGGATCGTCTTTATCCGAAAGCACCGCGCACTAAGCTGTACCTTTCGGGGAATAATGTGACCTCCATTGAGGGAACCTCCGTTCAAAGGGGACCCTCTTGAGGGTATTAGTTTTCAATTCACATCATGTTTCAAGATATTTTTAACGATCCTGTTCCAGAATTATATATAAAATGAGGGGTGATGGTGTTGCTAAAGGGTGATGAGCCGAAAGGATTGAGAATCACTAATCTGAACAAAGAGACATGAAACGAATGCGGTATTCTCACATTAGAGTCGACTCTGTTCCTATGTACATTACCAAGTTTTCATATCACGGTAGGTCACTAAAGTGGGTTCTGATGCCTGATTAATAGTGGATGACGGGGACAGGATAGTGACCTCCCTCTGGAGAGGGTCTATGTTCGAAGGATTACTGTAGTATTTCAGGTTTTAATAGCTGAAAATCATGCTTGGAAACCACAACGTTGAAAGAAAACTACTGTGTGCTGCTGGTAGTGATGAGCCTACTTGGTGCTTTAACGTAGCGAGACCAAAAACATGGATTTCGCATCCTGGTCTTGTCTGAGAAGGGAGACTGCTCTCCGGTAGAGGTGGTGTTAGCTGGGGGTCAATGGATCGTCTCTGACAAGGTATCAACCCCAAACCAAAACTCGTGGGAGCGAAGTAAAGTGGTCTTAAATGGGGCGAGGTCACTCTCAGGTGGAGCTTCCTCGTTCGTACTACTTTATATACATAAATGTCCATGTTAAATAAAGGGAAATATACACACAGAAGAAGTGAAGTTCGACCAACTTGAGCCTAAACCGGAGGATGGTGTTATTTAGAGATAGCACAGGTATGCAGACTATTTTAAGGCCGTGTATAGCGTGCACACCAACAAGACACTAGCGCCGTCATTCTGGTCGATAGTGAAATGTTTACAGGAGAATTGCCTGATTCAGTGAAAAAGCTGGCGAAGACCTTTAGAGGGGGCATGTTCCACGTATGTAGTTGGCAAGGCGCCCCGAGAGTCAATCACCGTGGGACGTGATTCTCAGATAACCGGAAGCAAGTCGCGGCCATCTAATACTGTCCACGACAATTAGCCCCCCATCCCGAACCAATGCGTCGTAAAAAAAACAAACCATCGAAATCGTCGGGACTCACCTTTGATCATAACGTTCGTCGGACACTTGAAGGACGGATGCAACAAAGTCCTGTAAGAGGTTCTGAAAGATTCGAAAGACATAAGAAGTTAAAGGCAAGCCTTCGACATGTTGGACAGAGGTAACAACAGGCAAGTGTAAGTAAGCAAATGGGCAGTATTTTATCACTAAAAGGGGAGTTGTTGTTTTGAAGTTTGTGCAATATTTAAACACGACAAACTAATGCATCTTGCAACAGAGAAAAACATGAATTCGTGATGCCAGGATGCGAACGTAACAACATCAACTGCCATACGCTTGGACCTCACATACCGAAAGAGCACTCGAGGTTGCGGACAACTGCGACGAAATCATCACCTCTGAACGCGTCGTAACACTGGCATGTGAAAGAGTCGTAGTGGCATATGTTTGTCAAATGCAGTACTCCCCTAAATGAGAAACACTGTCCGAAAGCACTCGAACTTAAGTAAACTTGGCGCCAAACCGAAGCGAAAGCCAACATGACTAAGAAAACTTCGTTTTCCGATCAGTATAGGGTTTCAGTCGTTTAAATATAGAGCACACTTCCATCAATGAACACAAAAAAGCCAAGCAAATTAGGATGGGGACGAACAAACTACTTCCTGTGACTGTATGCACAACCAAATGATTGCATTACGAAAAGGGAACACTGTGTATGTAACGCTAGCACACCGCAGAAACGACAGAATTGTTAAAACATTTCTAAGCTTTTCCTGAAGCCACAACTTAAGATCGTAATTCGGTGCATCGTACCCTTCAACATCCAATTCCAGGTATCTATCAGATATTCTTGACTTAGTTCAACATACTAAGATTTTACCCAATGCGTTCAAACCCCAAGACGGATCAGAAAATTCGGCAGCTTTGACCCCAAAACCCCTGAAAAGAGACTACTATCTTTCCGAAACTGTTGGACGCAAGTATTGCTTAATACAGAAGTTGACGCCTGTGTGAGAAGGCGTGATGAGATGTCCAAACACGAAATGTAACCTCATTGGTCAAATTTAGTTCACTTTGGTGGCGCTCAGGAATGCACTCGAAAGCGGATAACCACAAACGGGTTTGGACATATGGCCTGCGTATGTTGGGGGTGTGTGGTTCTCATGTAAATCGTTTGTGTTTTAATCGCAACATACACTTATTAGATCAGCTGCCTGATCACTGATTTACTTGTGTTGGGAACATATGCCTTTGGAAAGAGGCAGAAATCCCAGTTTATTAGATGAGTTAGGTCTGTAACAAATGGAAGTTCTCATGAGACGAGTAACGGGAATCCGTGATCGTTTTTCGGAACGGTTAGGAATAGTGAGGCTTTTACAGACGATGCATATGCAGGTGACAAATAGCGAAGCTATCGGTGTTTTCTTTGAGTTATGTTTATTTTGGCTTTTGGGGGCACGGTAAAAACGCGAAGGCAGTGGTTGAATTTCAGTCAAGAAAAGGGGGGTTGTAGACCCACCATTACTTCGATTAAAACAACTTTAACATGAAGCATGACATTTCCACTTTCACAGTCGTCGCAAGATAAGTCCCCGCCTGCTGGAGGGTTGAACAAGTGGGGTGGACACTCATGGGAAAAGCACGGCTATACAGAGTATATTCAGACAGGGTTACCAAATCGTTGTCCATTGCTTGGAATTACTTCCATTTTGGGATGTGGTCGGAAAAAAGTCATTTCGCGCAGTTGCTTAAGAGGAGTGAAATAACCTTAACACTACCTTTACCTCGAAGACGTCCAGTATGATTGTCAAAATGGAGAAGAGATTGGTCCAACTCCACATGCAATCTCAAAACAAAAAGTGTGCTTACTCTGAAGAGCTGTCGTGTGTAGTCTGGGACTGCACTGAGACCAATAGGGCTGACAAATCTGCTAGCAAACCAACATCTAGGTGGTAATGTATAGACAAGAACACAATTACAGGTTTGAAGATACTAAGGTATTAGCCAACGACTACACTCAGGTTTGTACTCAGGTAAATTTCACCCCTAGGGCTGACACGGCGCAACAGTCACACTTCCTGTGTGATACACTTCTGACAATCCAAGCTTGGAAGAAATACTGGCGTGTGAACAATTCAGGCTAGTTTCCCCTCATGTGAGATGTCCACTATGTGGTCCACCAGCAGACTCAATTATGAGGTGGAAACCAATCCTCTTGTTGGTAGCCAACTCAGATTATCGGAGCATGACAATTGTACCATAATCTACCTTTCCGGCAACGAGGTATATACATATACATATATATATATATATATAGTGGATTAGCATCGGTTTCTGTATTAGCCTGTCACATCGCACAAAGCCGACGGACACTGACGTACAACTAGTAATGTCACATACGGTTTGCACTGAGTCCCATGTGTTGAGAACTCCGAAGCGCACAAAGAGACTAAAGATAGAGTGGTAGGAGGTCGATCCGAGACCAGATGAATGCCCCAGGCAAAGGGCCACAGACTGAGAACACAATTAAGCTGCACTTGCAAACGCATACTGTTAATTGCCTTCCAGTCTGAAAAAGAATACGCACTTTGATCATGAAATTTTCGTAGGACGTAGTAGTTTCCGGGAGATTTGTTCTCTTTTTCCATTTTGCCGGTTCGCGTTCGTTGACAGGTTCCTGAGATAAATGAGGAAATGGCGATAAATTAAATATCTCGAAATGAAGTACACGTTCAGCACTAGTCTATACGGCTTATCAGACAAAAGAATGACAGTTTTCAGTGCTGATGAAGGAAAGACCGAGGAAGTAGTTACCGCCCAGCTCAATTTAGTTAAGAGCGAATACGAAACTCAAGGAGTGAGCTTTGATAAAACGAACAGCGGATAAACGGGAAGGAACCTGAACATCGTTTGTCAAAGGTGGATTTCTGTTGGTAGTGTAAGGAAATTTTGGAATTTTAATGGAGATTTCGTCCTGTGAGCGAAGTCAATCTATGCTTAAAACTCAAGAAGTTCATCCTTATTGGGAATCGCCAGCAGTGAACATTTCACAAAACTCCAGTCTCGAACCCGCGACATCCCAGTTAATATTTTCAACACCTAACTGTTCGGCCGTGAGCTGCGGGTGAGCAGTGTGATCAACTCGCACTTAAACAGGACAGAGCGCCGCTTATCCATCACTCACTGGATCCACATCACATAGCCACACATGTTGACTGGCTCCTCGAACAACGACTTCTCAGATGGATGTTTTACCAGGTGCATAGTACTTCACTTAGGACGAAATCTCCATTAAAAGATGGGTTCCGTTATCCCAAGACTGACCGTCGTAGTCATTCGGTTAAAGACTCATCGGAGACAACCGTAAGTAAAAGAGATGAGATCAGCCAATGAGGTGCTCACCAGTACACAAACCTAAAGATGTCTGAGAATGCGAAGTACCAAGCTCTATGGTGACCTAAGAAAGATGTAAACTGTTAACAGTGAAAACGAGACCATCCGGGTAGATTAGGACGGACGGGGGTAACACAGAGTAGAGTCTTGGAATGATGTCTTTCTCAGGGGCAATATTTAACTAGTGTAACGAAATGAAAGCTACAAATATTTGCCAACTAATGCGCACTAAAAACAAGCTATTTACATTCACTGAGTGAAAAACTCGCATACTGTCCAGGTTCAAGTGAGAAAGAGCGCATCATTGCAGTGTATTAGGTCAGAAGCTTCTGTGATTCCTGCCGGGATACTGCCAAATTGCCCAAGGCCATATGGGGGCAGTCGAGATGCTGTGGTTGAAGTGGAACCACGGACTTCCGGTTAGTGAGATCATGCCTTAACCACTGAGCTGTCTCGAGCTCAGAAATAAAAGCAGTGACAAAATGGGACCCCAACTGACGCTTTACAAGAAGATGAAAGTGCAAGCACAAGTGACCGGGCGTTTGACAAAACAGCCGAAGAGTCACTGACAAGTATCTGAAATGAAGTCAAACGCTGAGAAGACTCAATAACAAGATAAAATAGTTCAGTTTCATTGTGAGATTTCTTCCCAGGATCACCATCACCAACAACAATATCGAAAGCATGAGATCAGTGTTCAACACTGGTGCTTCGTTGCCATACAGCCGTGATCTATTTGAAGGCCTTATTGTGAAAGTAATAAAGGTGGAAGGGGAAGGGACTTAGTGCTAGCTTAATACAATCATTCTGAGGTGCGTACGCCCCCAGACACTCATTCAGGCAGTCGGGATAGAAACTGACAACAAGAGAGCCACTGACATCGATTGGCAGCCATATCTCCAGCGTCTCCAACCAGGTGCGACGGGGATTACGCGGTCCCCATCCTGGAAGGCGATTACCACTGATTTATTCAAAGCATCACTCGAATCTTCATGGAACAGAAAATCATCAATGCCGCGGCACGTCCAACTGTCCTTTGGAGTAAAGAGCGCATCTACAAGAAAAGCTAATTGTACAAGATACGCCCATCTAATCAACCACCCATGTACATGATAAGTGGTGCTGGTCTGGCCGTCTGCCGCTAATAACAACAGACCGCATTCTCCAAACAGCCATTTCCACTCAAACTGTACTCAATGAAGACCCACCAAGATAGACCTGGCATTGATCCAACGAAGGAGCAAGAAGACCTTAACCAATGAACTCAGCCGCGTTGGCGTCAGCCGGATCCCTGGATGATGAGCACAAAAGAAGACACATCCATGGTTAGATAGGTGCGTCTGAGTCCCGCAACCAACCAGGTTTATTGGTCCAGGGCTTAGCTACGCCTTTCAGATTTCTGATCCTATAACGAACGTCAACACTAGTCAACTCACAATCCAAGGACTGGGAGAAAGAGGATGAGGACGAGAGTGAAGACGGTGACGATAATGACAATAACCGAGTAATTGAACTTCCAAAAGAAACAACATTAAACGAGAAAACTGAAGACAGGTCTGCTTGACCCTTAGGGGATTTTCGCCCCCTAATGGGGCGGAACGTAATTCCTTAGGCTCATTGACGCAGACAGACAAAATCTGGAACAACTAGTGTCACCTATTCTCGCACCAGGCAAAAGGATTTATTAGCCTCATGATCACCCACGAATACGGCCGCACTAAAATGGACGTGGTTTTCCCATATCGCACCCTGGTCTTGTTGAATCGTTCGGCAGCAAAGCGCCTCTTTAACCTAGCGAAGACGACCCACATGAGACCACCCATTCAAGCGGAAGGCCGAAATGAACAAAATGAAACCTGCTCTCCATCTTTCCTCCAGGGTATTGAATTTACGGAAATCCCCCGAACAGCATTGTAATAGTAGTTGCGGTCCATGGAATCAAGGGTAAACCGGATAATGGAAAATTGCATACACAACACTCGCCTGAACAGTTCTCCTACTCTAGTTAGCCGAACCAAAAATGGGAAGCACTGGACTAGGGATTCACCCTGACTAGAGCTCATCGGCAGTGCACACCATTGATAGTGCCCGCAACCACCTACAGCATATGGGTAAGTCACTGACCTGGAAGTAATATCCGATTCTAGGATACTTTGCTCCTGGATTCTCATCATAACCTAATATTAATAACCCCTGGCGTGGTAATCAAAGCAGGACAGAAGTGACACGGATCGCCCATGCCTGTTGCTCTCATTCCACCTGAACTTGATATATCCTACGACCCGGAATCCGAACACTTCAAACGCACCAGCTTAACTGACCGGGGAGGCACAGTGAGTTTGAATAAATGAACTGCACCCGAAACGCTCAAAGACTTCCAACTGCATCAAAATAACTGGTCGCAACGCTGACCCCATAACTGACTGTCTCCCTCTATCTAAGAAACAAGGAACCCTAAGAAGCGCGCAGTCAATGAGTCGTTTGTTATTTTGGGACATATTGCTTCACTTTCTGAGTGTTTTTATGGAGCGGCCATGTAAATAAAGCTCAAGTATTATCAACCGGTTTCAGGGGCATTGGAGGGCGGAATTCAGCAGATGCAAACGTTTACAGTATTTGAAAAAAGTGATGTCTACGTTTATTGACTCTATAGTAAACGTCACTGTACTGACCATTTCTGTCTTACTGCCACACCCTATCCCATAGTGGCACGGTCACCGACAAAATGTATCGACACTTCACAAAAAGTCAGTATGTTAGAATAGTTTTACTGCATTAGGACCACCGACCCGAAGGTTTTTAATACATTTGGGAAGCTCCATCAAAATAGTGACTCAGGAGAATTCGAAAGAAGAAGTGCGTCAATACCAGTATCGCTAATGAAGTGAATCCCTTAAAATAGAACGTCGAAAATTATTCCGGTGAGCCGTAAGCAGAAAGGAGTACTATCAAAAAACACTGACATCGCTGGTAGCTAATTCGGAAAAGTACACAAAAGGAGGGTGCGAAATCTCAGCCGGCAATTCTGTGACAGAACTTCCTCTACGATTTGTTGATGGTATTTTTATGAGTCTTGGCGACCAAGCAATAATAAAGGTGTGCATATCCTGCGTACCGGCCCACATCTATGCGCCTGAAAGACGCCACAGTTGGACAAATTGATCTTGTAATTGAGAATGCTGGGCAGCTGACTGTGGATAAATCCGAACCAAGTAAACCAGTAAAAGTAATAGAGCCACAATCATGTCCACAGCAATGACCGCGAAATTCCGAATACAGAATGAGCCGTGAGGTGTCGCTATCATAATACCGCTTTATCTATGACATCGTTCCGTCGTTCAAAGGTCAGTGAAGCGCACGATATGGCAGTTACGCGCCGGTATGTATTACTGATGTGCTGCTGTCAATTATGATGAGAAAAGTTGAGTTTGGTGTCATTGAAGTGTTGTTGAACTTTCAGATTGACTCACCTTTGAGGCAACCTTGTAGTAAGGTACTAATTCCACATTCAGTTCATCCATCAGACGTTGTGCCTGTTGCAGTAAAAAGTCGCCAGCAAGCGGCGATCGAACGGTCTCCTGGGTCAGCACAAGACCATCGTAGACAGGGATAGCTGAAGTATGAATAGCACCGCTGTCTAGTACAAGTCCTGTGTGGCGACCATTCGCAAAACAGGTCAGCGCTGCGTTCTTTGCCACGTAGAAAGCAGGTATCTATGAAACGACGAATGAGCCCATGTGAATTTTCACTTACCTTAAACTTTTCAAAAAGAACCTCCGCAATTTTTTCCCTATGATTCTTAGTGTTCCATGCCGGTTCGGAAAACAGAATGGGATGATGATTACTTTCCTCGGGCACTAGATATTGTAATATATATTGCATCACATCTTCAAAGACATCCCAATCTTCAACTATTGAGTCCCGGAATGAGGAACAGGTGATGAAACTTACTAAGACCATCTTTGAGGAAGGATTGTAATTCCATGCCTCCACGAGCCACCATGATATTCTGGCCTACGATTCGACGTAATGGCTTAGTATCAGTAGCGGGGATCGTTCCGACGAGGGATGGCATGTCCATCTTTAAGAACCGGCATCAGTAGCAAAAAGTGCAGATAACAACAAACCTTCGGAGTATCTTCACCGGCGAATCCAGCTCTTAGCGAATGGGAACCAAAATCAATAACTAGGGCTCCAACTTCATCTTCAAATTCAAAAAGGATGAAGCCTACTGTAATAGATCTTACCGCTCATTATGAAAAGGGTATCAAATGACGTAGAAGCAAAACCTGAAGACGAATAGAGGCCGAAAATTGAATCGTTTGCTTGAATGTGCACAAATTCCCTCGCGTATGAAATGCCAGTCCTAACACTTGCGTAAAAAATCCAATGGTGCCTGACCCAGCTCAACCCTCTGCGTTCAGATCGCAATGCGTTAAACATCCATAATCTCTGTCTTGACACTTTCATTAGTAGATCCATGATCCGCCACGAAGAAACTGGACTATACCGTGGAGTGGCGGTTTACGTGACTCTGTGGGCCATTAAGCAACGCTCGCAAAATCTCATACCAGGTTGGTCAACGGTTAGAGTTCTGACCAACACAGTCTCCTGGTCCTTCAGGTTGGGGGATGGAACATGTGTGGAGGCGCGTTGTTTGAGAAATGCAATGCATTGGCATTTCCCGCCAAACACTGCTGCTTTGTGGTTGGGCTTTTAAGCCAAAGGCTTTGGTCGATGGCCCAAATCGTCCTCCTGTCTAATGTCGGCACTGATGTGAGTTACATACGACAGGGCGGGTAAGCGAAAATAAGCTATTGCTGACATCTCCCTTTGAACAAATGCACATACTTTTCTACCAATAAATCCTTGTAGGCCCATCGGTTAAGACTGACGACCCAGTTCGTCTTGCGTCGGGCCTGGGACAAAATCTGCGCAGCAGCAGGAGCCGACAATCTCAGGCATATCGAAATCAAGCTTCATGCCTCGAAGCCCGGTATATCTGGCTTCGAACTCTGAAGAAAGCTGGACAACAAGCTGCTCTTGTGCTCACCTGGATCCGCTTGGCACTGATGTGTGCCTCTGGCTGCTCATTGCTAGTGATCCAGAGTTCATTGCGGCAGGATGAGCAGGGGTTTGCATCGTCCAAAGTCACCGGGCAGAAGGAGCCTTGCTTGATTTGGTACCCGTTTGTAGTCACCTATGCGAGGGAGGTCTCGCAACGTCTGTGAAGATGTTTCATAAGCAGGAATTCGATCTATGTTTGTTGCGTGTGCGTACGCCCCAAACGAATGCAGCTCTGTTACGGCGAGGTTGTGGTTGTCAGGGGTCTGAATTCGCGGCTTGGATTGACTAGACAACGATGGGGTGAATGACTTCAGCTATGTGCTGATTCCAGAGTTCTATGCAGTGCTTACTAAAGTCATCTCGCCGCATGTCGTCCTCCAACAGCGTGCCGGCCACAGACCCGAACTGATCGCATCGCCATCACTTATGATGGCGCGGACCAACAACTGACTGTCGCTCTATTTGAAACAATTGTGTAGATCCTGATCATGTATTCATCCGGAGTAAGTTCCCTCTTTGTCTTCCAGAAACGCATAGGGTGAGAACAAGTCGCTAAGCAACTGAAAAGCTGGGAGATACCGAAGTCAGACGAATTTACCTGAGTCGTCTTCTGGACCCTTTTCCAACTACTCCATCGTATGACGTCATACCTAGTTGGGCGAGGTTGCTATATCTTCAGACGAGGTCGGAGGTTTCGCCTTTGGCATTGAGCTACCGGATCCGCTCAATCAGTGGATATCAGAAAGAACAATAAGGACCCCTGGACCGAACAATTTGAGTAACAATTCTCGTTTCGACCTACTACCACTCGCTTTTTTCCTCAAAATGCAGAAGAATCTGGATGGTGAACCTGGAACCCTCAAGGGCCTCGGAGTGTAACTGCCCTTCTAGCCTGGATAACTTACAATCCGCAATATTCGAGGATAAAACCGAAGTCCCCAGCTAGCGCTCACCTGATCCACTTTCCCTTATTTTGGAAAAGGAAACTGTCGCTGGATACAACCACTGATAGTAGCGATTTTCAAAAAAGGGGCCCGTGGTAGATGCGGCAATGGCACAGCTTGACTCCAGTCAACAAGACTCAGAGTAACCTTCCCATTGTCGCCGTGTGGTGGCCGTTAGGGCATGGACTTGAAAGCAGCAAGCAAAATCCCGGCTTGGTAGAGGTTGCGTTGATTAAATCTTCATACTCTGTCAGGTACTAGAACAACACAATGCGTACAAACGACCCACAGTTTTTATATTCCTGGATTCCAAAGGTGAATTTGATTCGCTTGACCGGTCTGTTCTCCTTACATGCTTCGTCATCAATGAATTCCCCAGAACTTTGACAATATAATGTGTATTTTGTATTCTCAGACTTTCGGGCGAGTGAGAGTACACGAGGAGCTTCCAAAAAACTCCCGCACACAAAGTTATGTTCTACTAGAATGTCCACTGTCTCCATTACTATTTCTCTATATACAATACACTGAAACACATGCTCGAATTTCTTCGAAATGCTGGTTTTCCTTTTAGAAGAGGAAGCACACGATGAACTGACCAATGTCATTCCGTCTTTTGGCACGCGCTTTGCGCCCGAAAGGTGTAAAGTTGTGCTCCCGGATATGCAGTCACTGGACATGTTACTTGCAATCAAAGGATGGACATTGGTAATTGTGGAGCTTTACGTATCTCTAAGCCTCCAGTCGAGTTTACGAATTCGGGACACCTATGTCGGCAAGAGGGCATATACCTGAATCTACAAGGCACGTGTATCAGGCTACAGTGCGGTTGTCTTGTTGCATGGCTGTGATACGTGGCTCCTGAAAGCAGCCGAACTGAGACGCCTTCGGGACCTCGACAACCGCTGTCTCGGAACCATATTTCATGTAAGCTGATGCCGGCGAATCCGTAACGAGGTAATTAGAAAACGGGTATCCGGTTGTGCAAAAGAGACTCTGATGAAGGAATGTGTCCAGCACCAAAAACCGTGGTGATTTGATCATATAATGCCTATACCGAATCATCGTTTTATGAAAACAGTGTCCAATACAGGAATGGTGGAACAAGCAGAAGTGGTCAAACTGGCAGAGGGAAGAGTAGGGGTAGTGTCGGTACTAAATGTCTTCCAGGATGGAGTCTGCGTGATCCTCCCGGTGCACTTTTGGAAACGCTGCTAACAGATGTCAGTGGCGTCCTTGTTTTCAACTTCCATCCTGACTCTTTGAAAGAGCATCTGGAGGTGTAGGCACCCCGGAATAATTGTGCTGGACTACCTTTTAAGTTCCTTCCAAGTTCGCTTGTATTCCTTCCTTCACAATAAGGCTTTCAAATAAATTGTCTGTACGGCAGCAAAGTATCGGTGTTGGAAACTGATGTTGTTCTTTCGACAATGACGATGATGAATATCCAGGCTATCCTTACGTCCTTTTGACATCCTGAACTGTCCACTGAAATCAGGTCAACGATAGTCGTACGTGTGGCGGGTGGCAAGTTCTCAGCACACTAACTCGTAGCAAATATGCAGACAACATGCAATAAACAGATGGATAGATAAATTTCACTTCCTGTCTGAGCGACGGATTATCGGCGGATTTTGATCAGGAAATGGGTTAACGACAAAAAAATGCAGGATAGAACCTAAAAAGGCAACTAAATGGAAAACATCGTCTGGAAATTGGGTCTATGTTGTATCAGTTTGTGACGTAATGGCCTAAAACCGGTACAACCGAATTTTTGCACAGGGAAGCACGAAAGTATGCGTCTCAAGGCACCCGCAAGATAGCACCCGTTCTGATAGGAAAGTCAAATGAAGAGGATGAGAAACTCCACTCTGCATACATGAGCAAAAGTGGGAGCATGCAGGATGAAGCACAGTTAAGAGGTGACATGTAAGTGAAACGAAGATGAGACTCGCACCGGAAATGAGTCTCACACCATGTGTGAGTGGGAATGTTCTTACGTGGAAAAACGATAGGAGTACGAAATGACGGAAACCATGGTGAGCTGACGTCCGTTTCCTGATTGACCACCCGGTCACCCGGTGGCCCGCATTACTTAAAAGACGCATTATCTGTGTATGCATATGACTGGCGAATGCTAACCATCATTCTACTAGGTCTTACAATAATGGTCACAGAGTCACCTCAAGCGCCGTTGTAGGTGTCCAGAATTCCTAGAGTCGTAGTGCGCGGCTTTTTAGGTGGAAACAATAAACACATACAATCAGAATACAATAGGATGCCACAAATCACAATCCATAACAATGAAGTGCTGTATATATATATATATATATATATATATATATATCAAATGTACGTAAATTTCAGATAGCAATGATAAAGAGAGTCCAGCCTAGCAACAAAACCAGGGCCTCTCCGTGAATAATCACTTATGCCACCGTTAGGTCAGGGCGGTGAACACAAATAAACGGCTGACACTCACAGAATAGATCAAGTTGACCCATGACACATACGAGACACCCCACGCACACACGTATAGTGAGTCAGGTCAAGCAATTATTCAGCTTATGAAAAAATGAAAACCCTTCAGCTGTAACACCGTTTCGGTGCCTAGCTGCCATGTTACCTGAAAGAAGCACATGGTGGGATACTGCCAGGCTGCCCAAGCCCAGACAGGAGAATCGAAATGCACAGGCCGGGTTCGAACCACGGATCATGCGGTAAGTAAATTCACGCTCCAACCACTGAGCCACGTCGCCCTTATTCAGCTTATCATTATCACTGTCATTATTCAGTCTGGTCCATACAACGATTGTCACAGTCACTTCTAACACTGTCTAAGGTTTCATGCTCAGGGATATCCAGGACAGCAAGCCGGAGCTTTGTAGAACACCCAGGCACGTGATCTCAATGGTGCCTGTTTGGGATAGACCAGGAGTGTGTAGTACTAATAAGCCGGACTTAGAATACATCCCCATAGCCATGATTCGACTTTATTCTGGTCACACTATGATAATCATTGAAAGTCACTTCCAGAACCACCGCGAGCTCAGCCCACTGGATCATTCAGTGTGCTAGGGCAGTGAAGGTTAAGGAAAGTCCCTTCCAACACCATCGCAGGCGTAACTACCTGATAACACCAGAAAGCCAAGGAGAATGTGGTAAGCTTAATGTATCCGCCGACGAATCACTGTCTGTCAACCAATCCAATGCAACCAACACAAACGCGACTTCAGATCCAGGTTCCACACCACTTCCACTTCGTAAGATACGCGTCGGCTTCTTTCAGACTTTCAACCAAAGCGTCTGGATATGGAGGCTTTTGCCTAACAAGGCTGTTACTTCGTATTCAACAAGTCATACAGAAGCTGCTTCGGAATACTGTTCCGGGCCATTCGAAAACGTGTTTCAGCATCACAGCACATCCACCGGAAGCCCTCCGTGTCCATCAGCTTGGTAGATAGTACGTCGACGAAGCTGAAGAAATCTACGCAGTAGGCCACAAACTCTGTTCCAATCTTTATGCGTGGAGGAATGTTGGGGACTCCAGCTGGAACAGATTGATGCAGAAGTCTTCTTCGGGTTGGTTCTCATGCCAACCTGCGCATCAACAGTCGAAACTTCCTCGGCCGGGAGTTGCAGCTCATTATGGCGGACCCGACTCCTCGAACCCAAACGTCCCACACTAATCATCATCCAGCTCGCATCAAGCCTATATTGAAACTGTGCGCATTGTCGTTCACCAAAGACCTATCCACGATTGCCGCCACTGTTCGACTGAAGAGAGCGGGACAGGGATGCGACCGTCGTACGTCGGTCAATCCAATCGTTTACACATTCGCTCCCATTCCATCATGTAGGCTTCGGATAAGGTTGTCGGATTTTGGCAGACAGGTGTATTTCAGAAGGACTGCGAACAGAATTTCTCGGCTGACAGTCGAAGACTTTTGTGAATTCGATGAAGAGAACATGAAGTGGCTGATGATGTTTGCAGTTGTTGTTGAAGTAGTTGTACTGCAAGTATCAGGCTCATTCTGCTACGACCAGCACCGAATCAAAAGTTTTATTCGGGGGGTTAGTTAGTCACTGCTTCAGTCACTTTAGCTGGCACGAATCTGGGTAGCACTTGCTAGCGCAGATCAGCAGACAAGCACCTCTGTAGTCGCCTGTAGTCCCTTGTAGTGGCACAATTCTGGCGGAATCTCCTCTTCCCGCCAGATCATGTTGATCACCCGAAAAAGTGCATTCTCCAGAATCGGACCACTAAACATTTCTTCGGTAGGCATATCTTCTGGGGTCACCTTAAAATTCCGCAAAGGTACCTTTCAGTTCACGTTGACTTAGTCAATATACTGCAATACAATCGATGCCCGTCGGTCAATTCAGCGGTTTTTTAAAGTGCTTGCGCCATATACCCATTATGTATGCAGGTGACGTCTGCTTCAGTCTCGTGTCAGCAGTCTGGAGATCTTAGGGCGGTTTGATTCTCGACTTCCGAACAAAGGTAAAAACCTTTGTGCAGCCGCCGAGAAAGAAATTCTTCAACCTGTTCACTTCGCCTTTTCCACCAGTCGTTCTTGATACGGTTAAGTCAGATCAGTTCGAAGGTTCTTTGGCCGCTTTTTCTTGACACCACTGCCCGTATGATGCACAACTCTCGAACGTATAGTAGGCGGATAATAACGTAATCGCGTGGGTGAGCGGCCCGTGAAGAAGAGACTGGACCTTACCGTGGTATGATGACCCATTGAGCTATACTGGGGGGTGTCTCCGCGACACATACAGCGTCTCTCATTCCGGGTTGGTCAATGGTTAGAGGTATGACAAACACAGTCTCCCGGTCCTCCAGATTGGGGGTTGGAACATGTGGTGACTTGTTCCGTAGAAATGGTAATGTATTTCCATCTCTCGCCAAACACCGCTGCCTTGCTGTTAGGTTTTTGAACCAAAGGCTTTGGTTGGGAACCCTAATCGTCTTCCTGTCTAGGCATAGGTGCCCTGACAGTATTCCATCCCATGTACAACCATAACACTGATAATTAACAACTCTCACGCCACACCGGCCGTCGCGTGTTGCCATCAACAGGGTCGCCTTATTCGATGCATACAGCAGGTCGGGTAAACGGAAACAGGCTACTGCTGAAGCCTCCCTTCTTCCTCTTTCGCATACGTTTTATTTCCTCCCCCCTTCCCAACCCATTAACCACCCTCTCCTTGTAGGCCCAGCACTTAGGACTGATGACTCCGTTCGTCTTTCATCGGTTTTGTGGGCATCGCATGCTCTTCACATGGCACCGACATCCACAGGTATCTCCAAATCAGTCTTCGAGCCTCGATACCCAGTCTATCTAGCCACCTTCAATGTTTGCACTCTGAAGCAAGCAGGACAACAAGCTGCTCTTGCTCTCACACTGGACTCGCTTGGTATTGATGTGTGCTGTGTCTCACAAACAAGAATTAAAGATGCGAGCACAGTGGTTGAACTAGCCGCCCCATCACTCTCCACTCGCTTCCGGCTACGCACCTCTGGTGATCCAGAGGCTGATGCAGCGGGATGTGCAGGGGTTGGAAGTATCTTTGCTTGACTGGATACCTGTTGATAGTCACCTATGTGCGGTTCGTCTGGCAACATCTGTGAAGAAGTCTTACAAGCAGGAAGCTGATAGTTGTCTGGTTATCGTGTCTGCATACGCCCCAACTGACTGCAGCTCCGAGGCCATCAAACACAGGTTTTGGGACGATCTAAATGCTCTGTTGTGGCGAGCTAAGAGATCAGATACTGTGGTGGTTGCCGGAGGTATGAATGCACAAGTGGGCAGGTTTAGCGTATCTGAGACTCAATTAGGAGGTCGCAACTGACTGGACTCGGTAAGTACGGATAATTGTGAACGAGTACTTCAGCTGTGCGCTCATCGCAGGCTGTTTTTATGCAGTACTAACTTCCGAAATAGCCGAAGCTGGCCACATGGTGTACTCCAACGACATGCCGGCCACAAACTCAAACCGAGCACATTGCCATCAGTTACCGACGGCGCGGAGCAATAACTGACTGCCGGTCGTTTTGGAATACATTTGTGGACTGCGATCACGCACTCATCCGGAGTCGCTTCTCCCTTCGTTTTCCAGGGCCGCGTGAAGTGCGGAAAAATCGCTTGGCAACTGAGAGATTGGTAGATCCGGATGTTAAGCGAATTTACAAGAATCGCCTTCTAGAGTCTCTTCTAAACGCTCCACCATCAGATGTGAACTCATACTGGGACAAGATTGTCACCTCTTTGTAGTGCTGGGAATTTCGCCTGGTGTACGGCAGCAACAGGCGCAATAAAGCACTGAATATCACACAGAACGGTGGCACTGCCTAAATCCCGGAGAAATATCCCAGCCGGTCCCGAACATAAACCGGTGCGACAAATCATCAAACATCAAGTGTAAGTGAGCGTGCGAGCCGACCGTGAAGTACGGTGGACACAGAGCCAAAGAAATGGAAGAGGCCCAGAAAGCCGGTAAAGCCCAAAGATTAGTTCAGTTGATCCGTGCGACCGATCCGCGGAAACCACTGGTGAGCGAAACCATCAAGCATCCATCTCGAATAAGGAAGAACGCCTCGACCGGCGGGCTGAATACTACGAACAACAACTGTCGTGGCCACCAGGTGGCACTCATCTGGAGCCCGCAGGTGAAGTAGAACCCTGGACGGTGGATGTTGAACCACCTACGGCCTCGGAAGTTTAGGACTGCATATGTTCTCTCAAACAACACCGAGCTGCTGGTCCAGATGACCTCCCACCCGCATTGTTCAAAGATGGGGGTGAATTCCTCAGTCAATTATTGTCTGATCTGTTTGCTTGCATTTAGGAAAGGAGTCTGCCCCAGACAACTGGGGAGAGTCAGTATGGTGCCCAAATTAAAAGGGGTCTCGTAGTGAGTGTGGTAACCACAGAAGGATCAGCTTGACCCCGGTGGTAACGAGACTGTTGGCGTCACTGTTGTCTCGTCGCCTTGTGGTGGCTCGTGAGACACTGACTCGAGAGCAGCAAGCGGGATTCCGGCTTGGCAGGGGTTGCGTTGACCAAACCTTCACACTCCGTCATGTGCTAGAACAACGCCATACGTAATAACGATCCACAACTCTAGTATTTCTGAATTCAAGGCGCACTCGACTCGGTTGACCGGTCTGTTCTTCTCGGCACGCATGCCCACCAAGGATTGCCCCGGTTCATGAACATAAGAAGGCTATTTGTATTCTCAGACTTCCGGACGTGTCAAGTATACAGCGAGCTCTCCAAAAGCTTTCGTACCGACGTGTTCGTCAGCATGCCCACTCTCTCATTCCTTTTAATTTCCTAATCGATGAAATATCTGTCATGATTTTTGTGTGCTTATTTTTATACTTACCATATACTCGTACTGAACCTTTGTATGTACATTTCAGCTCATGCACGCTTGTTCTTAGACAAGTAAAACGTTGCTTATCCTCGAAAACCCGGACTCTGTTCTAACTCGTTCTCGGCACATTCTAAACGTCTCAATTTACTTGTCTAAGAACACAATGGACCCTCAACTACGACCTCGGTTCTTCGACGCTGACCCAAACTCCGCAGATGCAGCAAAACGCTGGAATCACTGGTTTCGTACCTTCGAAACCTATCTGAAAACTGTCGAGTCTTCTAAACCCGACAAACTTGAAACTCTCATCCACTTTGTGGATCCGTTGTATACGATCACATTGCTGATCACACCGATTATGAATCTGCAATCGACACGTTACGGAAATTATATGTCCGTCCGAAAAATGTCATATATGCACGCTACCTGCTACAGACCTACAAGCAGGAAAACGGACAGGATATTGATCAGTTCGTACGAAAACTGAAATCACTAGCCAAAGACTGTGAGTTTAAATCTGTGTCTGCAACTGAATATCAAGATGAGTGCGTGCGTGATGCCATAATTAACGGCCTGGCGTCCACGTCCATCCGCGAAAACTTCTAGCACAGAGCGAACTCACTCTGGACCAAGCATATCAGCTGGCTAGATCCCTCGAATTGGCTCACAAACAGTCACAGTCATACGTTAGTAACGAACCCATATCTTGCTCCACGATTCCACCCATTTCACAGAATCCCGAACTGCGTGTTGATCCGACCACTGC
The DNA here is from genome assembly GCA_003604175.2 of Clonorchis sinensis. Lineage (NCBI taxonomy): Eukaryota > Metazoa > Platyhelminthes > Trematoda > Opisthorchiida > Opisthorchiidae > Clonorchis > Clonorchis sinensis. The sequence continues at coordinate 96,116,706 of CM030369.1, forward strand.
TGCCGTGAAATCCATTCAAGCATGTTATTTCTGTGGGTATGATACATCCTCGTCCAAAGTGCCCCGCTCGAGAAGCCGTCTGCAATCTTTGTGGTAAACGCGGTCACTTCCGCCGCGTGTGCCGTTTAAAAATACCGCCAAGTTCCACACAATTTGTACAACGAAGCCTACTTTATCGTCATTATTCGTTGCAGCAGCTCCTACCTGCCTGGCACATGCCATCGCAACTATCGAAGTCAATGGCATCGCTCTCCGTGCTCTGGTCGATACAGGGAGTTCTTGTAGTTTCATTAACGCTAAGGTCGTGAAACTGCATAATTGGAAAATTTACCCAACTTTCTCAGTCGTCACAATGGCGTCTACATCCCTATCCTGTCGAACGACTGGTTACGCTTGTGTTTCTGTCCGATACAGAGACACTTCATACAATGAACTGAAGCTCTTTGTAATGCCAAACCTCTGCACCGACGTTTTACTCGGGCACGCTTTCTAGGTCTACATGGCAAGGTAGAAATTTCATTCGGCGGGGATCGTGATGCGTTCACCATCTGCGGCCTGACGGCTGTAAACGTTGAATCACCATCACTTTTCGCCAACTTGTCTCCAGATTGCAAGCCTATTGCAACCAAATCAAGAAGGCATCATCCGGATGAAAATTCATTCGCGCCGAAGTTGACCGCTTATTGCAAGAAGGCATCATCGAGCCGTCAACGTCTCCCTGGAGGCGCAGGTTTTGGTTACCAAGAATGTCAATCACAAACGCCGGATGGTTGTTGACTACAGCCAAACTATCAACCGGTTCACATATCTGGACGCTTACCCTCTGCCACGCTTGGACAAAATGATTGAGGAAATTTCGCACTACGAGGTCTACAGTACATTAGACCTATTGTCTGCTTACCATCAAGTCCCCATCTCTGCATCCGACAAACCTTTACAGCATTCGAAGCATGTGGTGGCCTGTTTCAGTTTTGTCGCATACCCTTCGGTGTCACAAACGGTGTAGCATGTTTTCAGCGAACTATTGACAATATCATTACGACTGAAAAGCTGAAAAGCACGTATGCCTACATAGATAATGTGACCATTTGTGGCAATACCCAAGACGAACACGACCTCAACCTCCAATCGTTTTTAAGAGCTACGAGGAAGTATGGGATCACGCTCAACGATGACAAAACCGTCACTGCTTCAAAAGTCATCCTCCTAGGTTACGAGGTTTCAAAGGGTGTCATAAGGCCAGACCCTGAACGCATGGAACCTATCCGCCAGTTACCTCCCCGCGTACTACCACGGAAATGCAACGCGTCATCGGTATGTTTGCATATTACGCCCATTGGATATCTTCATTTTCTGACAAAATCAACAAACTGGTAAAGAATAAAACATTCCCCCTACCTGCCGACGTCAAATTAGCCTTCGACAACCTAAAAACGAACTAGAAAATGCTACGCTAATTACAATAGATTATAACGAGCCTTTGGTTGTTGAAACGGATGCCTCCGATGTGGCTATAGCCGCATCCCTCAGCCAAAACCATCGACCGGTGGCCTTTTTCTCGAGGACACTCAATTCGAGCGAGAAGAATCATTCTGCCATCGAGAAGGAAGCCTACGCTATCGTTGAATCCATCAGGAAATGGCGGCACTATCTACTCGGAAGACCCTTCAAACTGATCACCGATCAGCGTTCAGTCACATTCATGTACGGCGGTGGACAGAAGGGTAAAGTGAAAAACGACAAGATACAACGCTGGAGGATTGAGTTGTCCGAGTACAAGTATGATGTCATATACCGCCTGGCAAAGACAATCATGTCGCAGACACTCTGTCACGAAACGTATGTGCTTCCATGGGGAACAATAACCAACTCGGAGAGCTCCATAACTCTCTCTGCCATCCCGGCATTACCCGTATGTTTCATTTTGTGCGTTGCAAGAATCTCCCTACTCCGTCGACGATGTCAAGCGCGTTATTTCCTCCTGCAAAGTGTGTGCTGAACTGAAGCCAAGATTCTGGAAATCCTCTGGTAAACTCATTAAGGCAACACAACCTTTTGAACGCCTGAGTTTGGATTTTAAAGGTCCTTTGCCATCTAATACACGCAACCGCTACTTACTCACAATAATTGACGAGTTCTCTAGATTCCCATTTGCATTTGCTTGTGCGGATATAACCTCGGCAACTGTGATTGACTGTCTCACACAGATCTTCTGTCTGTTCGGAATGCCAGCCTACATCCATTCCGACAGAGGCTCATCGTTCATGTCGTCTGAGATCAATAGCTTCCTTCTGGAGAAAGGTGTTGCTATGAGTCATACATCGGCTTATAATCCACAGTGCAACGGTCAAGTTGAGCGTCTCAACGGTACCCTCTGGAAAACAATAAGCTTAGCGTTGAAATCTCACAATCTTCCGCCTTCCCATTGGGAGTCGGTACTTCCTGATGCTCTACACAGCCTCCGATCACTATTATGTACGGCCACTAACTGTACTCCACACGAACGTCTGTTTCAATACGCACGTCGCTCAACATTTGGAATATCGTTGCCATCTTGGTTGACCACCCCTGGTCCAGTTCTGCTGCAACGAGGTGATAGGTCATCAAGTATCAACCACTAGTAGAAGTCGACCTTCTGAACTGCAACCCACACTACGCACACATTGCTCATCGAGACGGAAGAGTCGAAACCGTGTCCCTTCGCCGTCTAGCTCCAGCGGTTCAGAATACAACTGACAATGTTCTCAATCTGTCTGAATCCAATGGGGATACCGAACACCCAGATACGACTGAAACGACCGGACGTCAGCCCGATAGCTCTCAAGCATCTGAATCTTCTTCGGTACCGTCCTCCGAATACCAACCGAGTTATCCTGAAATTCTAGAACTACAGCGACGCATTCATCCTTACAGTTTGAGGAACAGTGCATCATCCGCTGTCTATGTCACTCATGTGTCCATTCAAACAATGTCGGGGTGAATGTCATGATTTTTGTGCTTATTTTTATACTTACCATATATACTCGTACTGAACCTTTGTATGTACATTTCAGCTCATGCACGCTTGTTCTTAGACAAGTAAAACGTTGCTTATCCTCGAAAACCCGGACTCTGTTCTAACTCGTTCTCGGCACATTCTAAACGTCTCACCCATATTCTCGAATCAGTATCTGGCCTCCATGTAACTGTTGTGGCGTCCCTTCTGCCGGCCCCCTTTCTTGACTTCCCGGATAGCAGTGGAACGATCCGCATGAACCTGGGGCTTGCAAACTGAAGGGAGTTCGGACCGCAGATAAAAATTGCAGGCCGATGGCGGGATTCAACAAAATGGACTGAAGTGATAGGGCTACCGGTGCCGGACGCCAGGAGCTGAATAACCACTGCGTCGCGTATCCCTCTGGTCTCTGGTTTGGTTGTAACCCAGAATCATCAGGATGTGATGTTCTCGTGAACGTATTGCAGTCATCTGCAGCGGCATTAAGGGTTGGTCAAGAGTTGAAACTCATTAATCCAATCAGGCCCAAGAGATCAAGGCTTGTATAATTCGTAAGGTAAGCAAGTACCACTGAGTTGAATCGCCAGACGTTACGGAAAATTCAGCTTCCCAGTTTGGCGCTTCCACCAGATGCATTACGAATGGTGCAATTTGTGTTCCACCGGTGGCCTTCCAATTACATCCCGGGTCCGTTTTGAAATCAAAGTGAGGTCAAGAACCTGTATCAAGTTGGAGGTAACCGGTGTGCCATTTGATAAATACTGTGACGAATTTACGTCGACTGGGTGCTTTCATCTTGAACGTAGAGGTTATGGCCCCTGCCTGCGTCCTTCTGTCAGGTTGATGTTTGCGTTGGGTCCTGAGGTTGTCTCTGTAGCATTCTTCTTTGTGACCCTTTCGACTACAGCTGCTGCACTTATGGTTCCGATAGGGACAGTGGCGTGAATAATACCATTCTTCACAAAACCAACACGGTGTGGGCGGTTTTCTTGGAGATCGTTTAGAATTTGATTGTCTTTTAGAAGTTACTTTGCATACCATGTCAGGCTGAGAGAATGTGGAATGTTCAGTCATTGCAGCATCAGCCTTGAGACTGATAAGTCTGACCAATCAAGGCACGCCTTCGTTTGGTTCGTAGCCTGCACGTGAGACACGTCCAAATGGTGATGTTCGGTTACTAGGAACGGCTGGCTTTCGGTCACTCCTAGTGCGGGGTCTCACCGGTTTTGATCCGACTGCTTCCCTCTGATATTCCTGGTATGGTTGCACCTTGCCGAACGAAGTTTCAGCCAGTGTAGTCCGCGACGTCATTGGAGCACTCAACACCACGTCAAGTTGGCAACTTTAGGTTCGGACTTCGTCATTGGTACGATTACGGAAGACTCACTATCAGCCTCTAATGCTTGTGGGGTCGTCGTACAACCATGACATTCACAACTAACAGTACTTTCATGCCACATCGGCCGTCGCGTGGTGCCATCAGCCGGGTCGCCGCACTTGCTGCATACAGCAGGGCGGGTAGCGAAAACATGCTACTGCTGACGCCTCCCTTCTTACACTTTCACGTTTTCCGTCTTCCACCCTCCCCCGCCCCAATTTTAATACTTTCTCCGCAGGTCCCAGCTCTAGGACTGATCGGTTTGCCGCCCTACATCACACTTAGCCGCAGATTGTGTACGTCCGAGTTCCGTTACATCCCTAAACACTTCGAAGTCTGTTTCAAACCCCGAAAGCCTGTCTACTTAGCCACCTTTAATGTTCGTTCACTGAAGCAAGCAGGTCAACAGGTGGCTCTTGCTCGTACGCTGGATTCCCTCAGCATTGATGTATGTTGTCTGTCAGGAACAAGGACGCAGGACGCAAGTACCGTGATCGAACTGACTGCCCCCTCGCTCTCTTCCAGGTTCCGGCTGCGCACCTCTGGTGATGCAGAGGCCGCTGCAGCTGGATATGCTGGGGTGCGTATTGTATTGGCGATGAACGAGCGGAAGCGTCTCTGCTTGATTGGATACCCGTTGATAGTCGCCTCTGTGCGGTTCGTTTGCAACATCTGTGAGAGAATCTAGAGGAAGTGAGGTCCATCGCACCTTGTTTATTGTGTCTGCTTACGCCCCAACTGACTGTAGCTCTGAATCTGCCAAGGACAGTTTCTATGACGCTCTAGGTGCCCTTCTACGGGCTAAAACCTCAGATATCGTTGTGGTTGCTGGTGATATGAACGCCCAGGTAGGTAGACTGAGCGCTGCTGAGGCCCGATTGGGTGGTCGTCTTGGTTTGGACACGAGACGCACGGACAACGGAGACCGCTTACTTCAGATGTGTGCCGATCACAGACTGTTCCTTTGCAGTACGAATTTCCGGAACAGCGGAAATCGCTTGACAACGTGGTGCCCACCAACAAACCAGCGACGAACCCAAATAGACCACATCGCCGTGAGTTATCGGTGGCGAGGGTCGATCACCGCTTGCCGCTCCTTCTGGAACACCAGCGTGGACTCCGACCATGCACTTGTACGCTGCTGCTTTTCATTGCGCTTTTCAGGTGTACGCAAAACGCGCACACCTCGCTTAGCCATTGAGAAGCTAGTGGATCCAGAAGTCAAACGAAACTATCAAAACCAGCTCCTCGAATGCCTGCCGGACGGTACGGTGTCGGATATAAACGGCCACTGGGAAAAGATATCCAAAGCGCTACTCAAGGTTGGAACGTCTGTTTGCGGTACAACCCAGCCAACCTCATCCAAACATTGGATCTCTGATAGGACCGTGTCTTTGCTGGAGACCCGGCGACAGATTCCCCCTGGCCGCCACCACAACTCCACCCGACGCATCATCCGACGCCAGGTGAAACTGAGTGTCCGTGCAGACCGAGAAGCTTGGTGGACCCGAAAGGCGAAGAAATGGAAGATGCAAAGAATGCTGGAAATGTGCGCAGGCTGTTCCATTTGATTCGTTCGACTGGTCCTCGAAAACCTCTTGTCAGCGAAACAATCAGAGACCAAAATGGCTCCCTGATATGCAATAAAGCAGAACGTCTGGACCGCTGGGCACAGTACTTTGAACAGCAATTCAGCTGGCCACCTGCTACCTCAATCCAGAATCCTGGCCTTCAACAGAAAGCTGGACCGTAAATATGGAGTCGCCTTCGGTCTCAGAAGTGTCCGAGTGTATTTCTCTACTCAAGCGTCATCGTGCTGCTGGTCCTGACGACCTTCCACCTGCTCTTTTCAAGGATGGCGGTGGGCTCCTCAGCCAGTGCCTGTCTAGACTATTTGGGTCTATCTGGGAGAAAGAGACCGTCCCAGACAACTGGGGTGAATCGATAGTAGTGCCCATTTTCAAAAGGGTACTCGCAGTGAATGTAGCAACCACAGAGGTGTTAGTTTGACTCCTGTTGTGACAAGGCTTCTGGCGTCACTGATTCTTCGTCGTCTTACGATGGCACGCGAAACCTTGACTCGTGAGAATCAAGCGGGATTTCAACCGGGTAGAGGCTGCATTGACCACATCTTCACACTCCGTCAGGTGTTAGAGCAACGCCACATGTACAGACGACCCACAATCTTGGTGTTCCTTGACTTCAAGGGTGCGTTTGATTCTGTCGATCGGTCAGTGCTGTTAAATATACTTGCTCAACAGGGTATGCCCCAGAAGTTTGTAAACATAATCCGATCCCTATATTCACATACTTCTGGGCGGGTGAGTGTATGGCGAGCTCTCAAAAACTTCCCTACAAAAGTGGTGTCAGACAAGGATGTCCACTCTCTCCATTCTTGTTCAACTTCGTCATTGATGAAATAATGAGGCGAACGCTGGAAGGTCTTCAAAACCCCGGTGTTCAAATCGTTGCTATGGAGAGCCTTGTCGATCTGGAGTACGCAGATGACATCGCCCTCATCTTTGAAGACAAAGTGAAGCACAAGCCCTGTTGAACAGACTGACCACCATCATACCATCTTTTGGCATGCGCCTTGCAAAGTCATGCTTCAGGAACGTGCAGTCTCTTATATCCTTAAAATTCAAGGAGAATCACTGGAGATTGTGGAAAACTTTACATACCTCGGTAGTTGTATTAGCTCTGACGGAAGTGTGTCTGATGAAGTCAGTGCAAGAATCTCAAAGGCTCGAATCACGTTTGCTAATTTGCGTCACTTGTGGCGTCAAAAGGCATCTCACTAGATCTTAAGGGTCGTGTGTACCAGGCTACAGTAAGGGCTGTGTTGTATGGGTGCGAGACATGGCCTCTACGGACAGATGATGTGAGGCGTCTCAGGTTTTCGACCACCGATGCCTCAGAAGCGTGGCTGGTTTTGGATGGCGTCAGCGTGTTAGTCACGAGGTGATTAGAAAACGGGTATTTGGTTGTGCTGCAGGTACTTCAATTGGAAATCATCCAGCACCACCGACTACGATGGCTCGGTCATGTGCTACGCATGCCGAAACACCGTCTACCGAGACAGTGTTGTTCTCCGTGCCTCCTTCAGACTGGCGCAAACCGCGAGGTGGACAGCGCATGACTTGGCAGAAAGGCGTGAAAGAGATCACGAAGAGTTTGGGTGTTGTTGGTGTTGTACGCCTTCCAGGATGGGGTCCCCGTGACCCCGCCTGTGCTTGGCTGGAGACGTTGCAAGAAATGGCGGCTAATCGATGTCAGTGGCGTTCATGCTGTCAGTTTCTTTCCAGATTGTCTGATTGAGCGGTTGGAGGTGTAGGCACCTCAGAATGCTTGACATAGGCCAGCACTAGGTCCCCTCTCTCATCCACTCATGGTTGTATGGCAGTGAAGCATCAGTGTCAACAGTGATGTTGCTGTCTTTGACGATGATGATGATGCAGCATCAGTTTTGAGATTGATAAGATGCTGACATTCGGTGGTAGTTTCTGATGCGTCCACTCTGGATCTTGTTCAATTCGATTCAGTAGCCGGGTCCAAATATCCGCATCACGCAACGATTGAAAACCAGCCACGAAGATGAGACGCTAGAATTGATCCTCAGTCACGGTTCTGAGCTGAAAGCCCTCGCATTCTCTGTTGACCACACTGGCATAAACGATGAAATCTTCAGTATCCCTTTTGGTAATCTTGAGATACTGATAACGAATATTGAACAAGGAACCGAATATTTGGGTCAGGATTTCGACAGCACCTACGAAACCAAGGTCCCGAGGGAACTTGGGGAGTGTGGAATTTGTGAACCGATCATGTTCAGCTGTCCCTAGTTTCCGCAGCAACAGTCGGACTTTCCATGCATCACCAAACTGAGCAAACTCGGTCTGAAACACGTCCTCATATCTCTGGGAAAAAAGGTCCATAGTTCGTCCAGATTCAGCGTCGAAGTTGAATTTAGTTTAGCGAGCTGACAGCAGCATCTGTGGAAGAAGATGGAGGCCCAACTATTTTCGAAGTATTCACCGACATACTGCGCACCAGAGGTTCAACAAGTCTCAATTGAGCGTAATCAAACTGCTTCTGTTGCTGCTCTACAATGGCTTCGAGTTGCTCTGCCGAAACTGACATCATGTATTCAGGTTGTCGTCAGGTGTTGTGACGAGTCATTCTCATCGGATGTAGAACCCATTTCAAAGCACTATTAGGCACTTTTCATGCGAGTCCTCGCGTTGGAAAGCTAACTGCCCTGCGCTGAGAACTTAAAGAGCAGTGTGCCTTCCAGGCGAACGACAGCCGCTGGAAGAAAAGAACAAAACCGACCCAGGAAACTTGGGCGAAAGCCTCGATCCTGTGTATCAACCCGTGAATCCGTGACTTGCTGAACGGGCGTGCAACTCTGTGCCGGTACTTGGCTTCGTGCTCCGCCAACTATGGTGAACCAAAAGTCACGGCAGCTTCAGACAGCCCTTTATGGAGACGAAAGAAGAGTACTACAACTGCATTTATACGGTAATCAGAGAATGTACCACAAGCTCGTGCTAGAACCTCCGTGAGGGGGCAAGATTTTCGAGCTAAAGATGCTCGATCCAGATTGGCTGGCATTCTGACCAATCAGGGCATGCCCTCGCTTGGTCCGTGGCCCGCACGTGACATCTGTCCGATTGATATGCTGTTCGGTTATTAGGAGTAGCTGGCCTCTGGACACACTGCAAGATATGGCTGCTAATCGATGTCAGTGGCGGTCTTGCTGTCGGTTTCTATCCCAATTGCCTGAATGAGTTTCTGGGGGTGTTGTCACCTCGGAATTATTGTAGTAAGCAAGCACTAGGTCCCTTCCCCGCCCACCTTTATTCTTTTTTCACAATAAGGTTTTCAAATAAATCATGGTTGTACGGCAGTGAAACATCGGTGTTGAACAGTGAGGTCATGCTCTTGTTGTTGTTGTTGATGATGGTGATGGTGGTGATGATGATGGTGATGATGATGATGATGAATGAATCCACGCTGGGTGTGCCCACGTGGTATTTAGAGTCAAAAACTTGTGTTGGCGCTAGCAAGCGCGTGAACAGCCAAAAGTCTGAGAAGTCTACCGCCAATGGCGTTCACAGCTCTGATATCTCGTTCTCCGAGGACGTGCTTTCAAAGGGAATCACCTCGACCGATATGCATACTGAAGTCTCCCAGCATGATACTATCGATTTTCGGAACTTACAGAAGTGCCGAATTAGATGCAGAAGTCGCCTCTGCAGTCGCTCGTTGAGCATATCGTTGCGCTGTTCACAATCCCGTATGTTCGGCCCGCAGTGAAGCACACTGTGGAGTGACGACACGGGGTTCTGAACCAAAGTTTTCTCGATGCGGTCGGATGAGGTAAAACCGACATTTTGGTCCCATTTTTCCTCCTGTCCAGTAGCCGAGCCAGTAAAATGAATTTTCTACGAGGTTTAGGCTACGGCGCGCCGAGTTTTCGCAGCCGTGACCTGTCTTTCCATCCATCGTCATTCACGGAATCGAAATAATCTTCCTACCTCTTAAACCAGAAGTCAAAAGAATGACGAGAACGTTAACCGAATGAGAAGCCCGCCTTTAGGACCATCACTGAAGCGGCAGAAGAATCAAAGGACTCAGTGTTACTGGCTGCTGGTGTGTGGGCATATAGTATCGAGTCAGTGATTTAATGATTTCAGTTGTCCTTCTTCAAGCTACTTTAGCCACTGCTTCAATAGTTCACCGAGCTGATTGAACTCGACACACCGCGGGTGCCCGCATGGCAGCCATACTGATAGTGACGTCCCAGCTCAATTCCCGGTCTGCACATTCCAAGCTAGCGTGTATTAACCACTCAGAACTGGGTCAAAAACGCGTGCGCATCGCCTGGTTTATAAGGTGTATGGGGCAAGGACATCCTGGAAATTTCGGCGTCTTCTGGACGTCGTTTTTTAACCGGTATCAGGTGGATAACGAATGATGGTTGTTTGTTGGGTGCACACTTTTGGCCAGAGCTTGCCTTGATGCTGGACCAGGTAGTGGCTCATTCTCCTGCACAATTTCGTGCGGGTTAGTCTCTTGGCCGTATCAGCGAAAACAGCCGGGGATAAAGCTGTTTTTGTGCGGAATTCTGCCTCTCACAATCAGTTAAACAGCAGCTGTTCGCTTTGGTGGCTTAAGATATGCCGACCAGTCACGCGCGCCTGCGAATTAAAAGAGGTGCACACTGGGGAGCGAGAGAAAACCGATGCGGATGTTGATTTATCTAAAGAACATGGTTCTTGAATCCCTGTCCCAAACAGAAAACACAGGTTTGTGCAACGCGAGTCCGCGCACACATAAGGGCAGCCGGTTGTCCGAATCGCTTCCGCTTGGGAGCGTTAACAGCCGCCAGATTAGCTGAGACTAGAGGCCTGAACAATGCTTTCGAAGTGTCTGCAACCGTGACGGCCGAGTGAACCGTAGAAGTACCAAATAATGGCAGCAGGCCACGGACGGACTTGTAATTCCTTGAGAATGGGTATACGGAGGTGTCACTAGTATCTGGTTGCGAAAGCGGACGACTAAGTGAACGAAGAAGTGAGGCGTCAGCAGTATGTTGTTTTGCTTATCCGCCCCGCTGCACACAACTTGTCAGGCAGCCCAACTGACGACACCAAACAATGGCCGATGTTGCACGAGAGTACTTTTGAGTGTGCAGTGAGCCTTTACTCGCAGGCCAGGATGCTGTCAGACCAGCAACAGAACGAACATCGTCCAAAACTGATGCATTTGACTCCAACACCTGGTAGCGAGGCTTTGTCTAAGACCGCCATAGCGACCCACCGCTTTATGGAGAAAACTACCAAACATTTTCCCAATGCCAACACGGAGAATGTTTGTAGGGCCCGTGCCACCAAAAAACTTGGTACGTACGGCTTTGTGAATGTCACATGTAAACACCTCAGTGTGCCCCAAATGTTTATAAGCACGCTTAAAAATTAAACCGGTAGGGTTTAATTTTTATTGACGGCGCTGGCACATAAACCAGCTTTTTGAGCCACCTGGCGTGTACTATTTCTGAAGATAGTACACCTGCGAACAATCCTAAATGAGCAAACGTGGCAAACAAATCATTGGTATCGTAAGGCCCTCTTCTGGCACAGAAGAACTATCCTGAGCGCGCCCCAAAATCCTCTGTATGTTTTGACCGTTAGCTATTCAATCATTTAGACATTCCACCAGCTTTCCACCTGAGAATTTGTCACTCCAGGAAGGACTCCACTCGCAATCGCGTGAAGTGTAGTCTGTGACAAAAAGATAAGTGGCGCTACGTCTTAAGTGCGGGGTAATAACACTGCTGATCAGCCGTTCATGGCTGACTGGCTAAGTATTTAACCCACTAGTCGTAAAACTCCACTGAATTTCCTGAGGTAACGCACTGTTCATGGTCACCAAAAAGGATAAAACAGCTGTGCAGAGCTTCTTGAGCTTTTAGCATGGATTAGCTTCACTCACAGGAATAAACCTCCACGGGAAAAGTCGGACATTCGGCTAAAACCAGGTACGGTCTACAGTGGATCCAGATCTTATAATTTCGTTCGCCGAGAAAAATTTGGATAAGATATTGTGACCAGGGAGGACAGTTGCTCTGATCAGTTTGCCTATATGGCATTGTTTTGTTCGCCTGATTATGTACAGGACTGAGGAAATTGAGAAGCGAAGGCGATACCCCTGGTGCGTGACTGCCATTTGTTGCTACTTGTGAGGGTTTCTAAGATCTATTATGCTCCATCACACGGGACTTGTCCGGTGAGGATCTTCATGCTCCACCATCAAGTAATGAACCAGCCTGATCTGGATCAACGGCACTCGAAACAGCTGGTAGGATTAGGCTCTGCGACTTACTTTTATATGAAGAACATGGTCTAACGAACGTGAATATTGACCGACTTGTATGCCGGAAGGGTTACGTTTCTTGAAAATATTTTGGTCTATCCGATGTTTCACCAAACACATATTATACTCCGAAACGACCAACGGTTATTTTTGGGGATTTGCGTGCGACACCGAAATCTCTGATATACAATTTTTGCTAAATCGCATCGCAACACAACCAGTCAACGCTTGGTCGCTAAACAGACGTCATCTTGGTCGAACAACTTTTGAAATATTACAGGCGCTAACCCGCCCTTGTTAACATCGTGGCTGTTAGAAGCGAACCTACAACAAAACCGCTATCTTGTTGCAGAGGTCAATAAACCTGAGTTCTACGTGATTAATCACAAGGTCACCCGGCCGCCGATCCAGCGTCAGGTCGCCCTGCGATTACTTAAAAATACGAACACAACAGCTAATCACGTCACGATACCTGCTGAATATAAGCTTCTAGAGGCACCTGCTAAAAGCATCTTTGTTGTCGCGCGCGCTGTAAATACGCAAGCTGAGTGAGCTTTTCTCTGTTTTTTTTGGCGCTAAAGACACTTTGTGCACCCCTGGTTACTCTGATGGAAACGCTGGCTTGAATGGATCAGACTAAGAACTCAGGTGAGTCGTAACGGTTAGTGCAGCTGGCAAACGAAAACTCTTGATGTTCGTCAATTTTTTTGGCTTCCATAATTATTACAGCAGTACCAAAAGCAATCTGAACGGACACAACTGCAGGTTATCAAAGCACTCTTCCAGACGCCAGTAGTACTAGCGGGTCTTCTGCTTCTTCAAATGATGCGGCCGCGGAGTCATTCTAGAATTTTCAGTTTGACTTCTTCCCTAGTTACAATTTTGACTCTCATTTAAGTGACCCAATTTCGATGCTGACAAAAATTCAGGTTATTTTTTTAACTCACCACACGAAATACATTCTATAAAGGCCCTTCCCCCACAAAGCCGCCGCAAAATCTTGGCCTTGCTGAGAAGCAGAAAACGTTAGTACAGGATGGGTGGCCATAGGTCACTGTCCAAACTTTGTTACCAGTTTTTCGAACTGTTTGTCGAAGGACATGACGATTTCTTGTCATTAGTAGGTTTCATGAGCTAGGTTTTGGTGGTTTCCCAGCACAATTCAATCACGGGGAGCAAGTACAATCGCCTCTTTTTTCTGGTATCCAGTCGTACCAAGATTTGGGAACAGAATTTGGTCCGACCACTAACTTATCTACTGGGGAGTAGGTGTTTCATGCTTCTTAAGCACAAATAGTCGACAGCAAATCTGACGAGAGTTTTGCTGACGCAATTTTGAAGAAGGAAATGGGTGACTTCCAGACTGGTCAATGCTCAAAAGCCAAGCAAACGACAGACCAAATGAGAGCAGAAACTCATCAAATAAAAAGAGTTTAAGCTGGATTCTTACTTGTGGTATATCGGTAGCTTTACAGAAGTCACACGATGATGTGCTCAAACGTGAAGATGATAATAATCTGAACACTTTTTATCATGGACATCCGAGCCCTCAGCATTTCCAAAGGAATACTGACGATTGCTCGTCCGGTGACACCAGGAACAAAAACTGCGAAGAAAGTAATTATCTGCACGAAACCAAAGTTTTGCAGGTGATTCTACATCTCAGTCGTTTATTTATCGCACAGGTAGCCTCGGCGACCTCGAACCAGCTCCGTTTAATCAGTATTTGACCATATTGCGTGGAAAAATTGCATCACAGCACAGTCAGCATTTGCAGATGTAATTTTGCTGTAAAAGGAGCCTGAAAACATAGTCTTTTTGATTTGTGACCACGAGATTTGTACATGTAAAGGCAGCAATAAGGGTATTTTTCAGCAATAAGCCGGCTAGAAAATTTCGGGCACAAAAAAGCGACACTCGGATCATTAAGCGAATGAGCTTAATCCCCAGCACATTTACAGATACGGACGAACTACTTTGAAAAAATCAAAGGAACAATGCGGTTACTTCGTGTACTAAAGCACTCAGCCAAGGAATGCAGCCAATTAGGTCCCATACATTTCGATAAGGGAGCCCCCGTAGAAAATATGTGCAAACTCTGCCAGCCGATGAGCCAAAAGTCACCGAACAAAAACAACATTTCCACACCCTCAAGTGGAGGTAGACTTTTGGAACAAGGCTCGATGTATGGAACCCAACCGAACGCACTTCATCGGTCTGAAGGGCCAAGTGACTTCCAAATTGCAGCTACATGTTTCCACGGAGGTTCTAGCACGAACTTGTGGTACATTCTCTGATTACCGTATAAATGCAGTTGTAGTACTCTTCTTTCGTCTCCATAAAGGGCTGTCTGAAGCTGCCGTGACTTTTGGTTCACCATAGTTGGCGGAGCACGAAGCCAAGTACCGGCACAGAGTTGCACGCCCGTTCAGCAAGTCACGGATTCACGGGTTGATACACAGGATCGAGGCTTTCGCCCAAGTTTCCTGGGTCGGTTTTGTTCTTTTCTTCCAGCGGCTGTCGTTCGCCTGGAAGGCACACTGCTCTTTAAGTTCTCAGCGCAGGGCAGTTAGCTTTCCAACGCGAGGACTCGCATGAAAAGTGCCTAATAGTGCTTTGAAATGGGTTCTATATGGAGCGTGGACGACTGTTAGAGGAAGATTATTCCACGCAACGACTACCAAGAATGAGAAAGTTTTCGCCTAATGGAAGTGTGCACCCTGATTCTGATAATCTTACCCTCCCTCGCCGTGTGTTTGCCGGGTCAACGGCGAGAAACCTGTTGACCGAAGCATGTTCAAACAGGACATGAGTAAGTATTAGGTATTTTCGTAGGTAAAGATACTCCAGGGGAAAGAGGTCAAGCACCACGAGACGCGTTCCATAGTCCACGATTTAAGGCCGGTAACCATTTTTGTAGCAGCTCGCTGGACACGCTCAATGAGGGTTACGTCCTTCTTGCGTCCCGAGTAAACGACTTGGTTGGCATATTCAAGAAGCGGTCTGGCGTAGGCCCTATAGAGTATTTGGAAGTCTTTGCGAGTAATACGGGAGAAGATGTGCCAAATCATCCGTAGAACGGCGAATGCCTTTTGGGCCGATTTCTCATAGTGCAATGAGGACATGCTTGAAGAGAGCCAGACCCCTAAATCCTTTTTGGCGTCCATCCTTGTGATGTCTTCTGGTCCATTCTCACCATGCATGTCAAAGGCATTCGCTGAGTCTCCTCTAAATGATATATGGACGTACCTTTCGTCATTCAGAGGTAGGTGCCAATCCAACGACTACTGCTTCGCAGGGTCCACATCCATTTGGAGGCACTGGCATTGGAAATCCATGGTTTCAAGTCGTCCGGAAAAAGTAGACATGGACTTGCAAGCATATCTGGAAACAGCAGTGGTCCCAAAGCGCAGCCTTGGGGACTTCCAAATGAAACCGGCGCTGGAGAAGAGTTGGTCGAGCCTACTTTCACCCGGACTGATCTGTTTGATAGAAACGCCTTAATCCAAGGTAAAATTTTCTTTTGAATCCGATGAAACTCGAGTTTATTGAGCAGCGAAACGTGCGGATCTCGAGCTAATGCTTTTGAGAAGTCGAAAATCGTGGCTGTAGATATGGGTATGTCGTCTGTGCTTTGGTTTAGCTCCCCTTAGATATGAGCACGTTCGTCACGCGATACGGGTTTGGCAGGGATCCATGTTTACGTGGAGTTATCAATTTGTTTTATTAAGGTGATTTAAGATGGGTCACTTCAGAATGTTTTCCAGCGCCTTGCACGGTACACTAGTTAGGCTTATAGACCTATAGCTTCCGGTCGATTTTGGGCTACCAGTTTTCTGGATAAAGGTGACAGTTGCTTAATAATAATAATAATAATGTTTATTCCCAACTTTTGGGTGACAGACCGTCTGGCATGATCATACGTTTACAGTCAGAATGAAGCATGACTGGAGGATTTGCGGGTAGTGCGGATTGCGCGAAAAGAGGACAATGTCATAAACAGTAGGAGATATCCGGTGAAATAATAATAATAGGTTGCTTTCCCAACTTGTAGGGAACAATGGGCATGAGGTCCGACTAGTTCAAAGACATGAACATGGCATGAACTAAAACTGAAAACCATTGCTGGCCATGAGTGACCTTGGGCGCTTGGGCAAATGGCTGGAGTCACAACGAGCAAAAGTGGAGATGGAGGTAGAATAATTCGAATAGGGAGCACATGGCGAGTTTTGTCTCAAAAATGTGGCTTAATCTGAGATTAAGCAAACTCACTGTTGTAGGGAAGTCAGTTGCAGCAGATAGGTTGGATGGGGACGTGGTGGTAATGCATAGGGCGAACCAAACATCGTATACGGATTTGAACTTGTGGAAGAGGCAAGCCGAAATTGTGGCAGAAAATCAGGCTAGCCAAATTTGGGCGAAAATTCATCGGGTACGAAAGAACTCGTCCCAGAGACGGGGCCGGTTGAAAAATTTGCTCGAAGTTGCGACTACAGGCTCGATTGGGCGAGGGGTTGCGGTCGAGATTTTGAAGAGAATAGTTGCGGGAGTGCCATCACACTGGGTATGACAGTGCCATGCCATCATTGCACTGACATGCTTCGGTTTATGGACAGCCCCGTAACGGTCGTCAAGGGTGCCGCGATCGGAGAAGGGATACGCAGTTCTGTAGCAGCTGGATCTGGGTGAGACGGGGATTGACACAGAGAGTCAGACGGATGCAGGGTCACAGATAATTTCCCTTTCGTTGGAGGACCGTGTGAGTGTAGACCGGGGACCAGCCAGTTTGAATGAATAACAGTCCTACAGGGCGTTTGGGCAACTGCAGTAGAAGTTTGAAGCTTGGGAAGAGGGGCAACGAGGACGAAGTAGAATGAAAGCGGTAGCATGTTGCGAGTGTCAAGAGGCATATAATACAACGGTGTCAACAGGAAAAAAATCTAAAAGGGGATGACAGCAAACTAAATGGACCCAGGAAGGGTGGATACGTTTGCTGATCTAGAAACCAAGTACTAGTTGGGCCAGAGTAGGTGCATAGTTTTAGGATAGTAAGAACTTTGTCGTCGAGGTAGCTAGCAGGGAGGCTAGACGTTGGGCTAGTTGGAACGGGCGGCAGTTTTTAGCTTACCAAAGAATCATGACATAGGGTCTCCGTTGTGCAAAGAAAGGGGTTAATGTGAGCAGTGACAGTAGACAAGTAAAAAGCGGATAGGCAACAGGCTCCCAGAAAATGGATAAGAACCGTAGCTTAACTGAGATCTACTGCGTCAACCTAACAGGAGATTAGGACTAAGGATCACCAGTCGCCGAGTCACTGCTGTCAACTCCAGAAAACGAATGGTGCATAGCAAAAAGAACAGCCATTAAATGCTAGCTGTGACTGGTTGTAATCAGGAAATAATAATTTATTTGCATTTTGTGCATATGATCGTTATAGATGACAAGAGGATAGAACGTGTGTGCTATGTTTGGATGGTGAAGTGAGCTTGGGATGGTGTGATCCAACTAAGACGAAGGTGGCAACTCCTTGCACGTCGACATTAGCCGTGAGCCTCACACAGTACCCTCAGGCTACCCCATGCATATATATATATATATTAAGACAAACGAAAAGACACCTGTCATTCGCTTGTATTTCTTGGTGTTGCGAGACAAATGACAACCTGGACAAGTCCAATCCAGCTACAGACAAACGGCAACAGTGCTCTTTTTTTGGTTTTCCTGAATTAAATGCCAGGCTCAGAACCACCGGCGATGGGCGATACACCCGTGCTGCTGGAGGGGTGGCGAGTATACTAACGCACCATGGTGCAACGTAACAGGGCGACCCTCCCTGCAGGACGTACCCGTCCACCACACGAGGTTTTCATCCCTCGTGCATGCTACCAGATCTGCAGGGTGACAAGTCACCAAGCAGTCATAATTGCGGCTTGTGCATTAAAAAAAAACTCCAGCTACCAGATATTTTATCCGGTCGGGGGAAAGCCAGGCCAGTAATACAGCTCAGTCATTTCGGACAAGCAAACGGCAAACAGCTGCTGGAAGAGGCAAGTCGCGGAGGCAAATGAAACGTCAACTACGTTTTGGGCTATGGGAGTAGAATGGAGATGTTCAGAGCCTGTGTACTATGGCTAAACGAAGACGAAGCATTGGTGTGAGCCGCCTTGTCAAGTAGAGCGCACCAGTGTTGTGTGTATGTGTGTGTGAATGAGTGGGCTGTGGGGCCTAACCAGCAGTTCATTTATGGCGCATCTCCAGACCCACCATTTGATATGCATGCGCTGCGCGTGTTCAGGGGATGCAGAATGGTTCAGAACAGCGATGAACTAAGGCTTCGGTTTGGCTTAGGTTAGTCAAATCCAGTCAAAGCTAGCCACCAGACATTAAATAGAGCTGACAGGGTTACTCAGGGATGGGACCAGGCTTGAAGCGAACTTAGAGTGAACTTGGCCTTCGTTCAGCGATAGACGGAATACCAGGTAGAAATTCTCCGTGAGTGTGAACGACGTTTTTTCGGGATCCCTGAATGGACCTCTTCTCGCCCTAGGGCGCAGAACAGTTTGGTGCTGTACAAGATTTGAAGTGTCCCCCTCCGTGTAGACCAATTTGGGTATGGGCCTTTCATAGTTACGCCTTCAAGAATTTGGGTGTGATGAGATCACTGGGGCAGAATACATGCCTGCATTATGTTTTATGTTGACTTCAGATACCACTTGTTCGCCACTCGTGGGTTCACCGTTCCTGTACCCCAAGGAGAATGCGGCTGGCTTATTTCTGCGGCGATGCCTTATGTACTTGAACAGCAGCTTTTTGTTTTTCCGGGCAAGGTCTACTATGGTGGCTTGTTTTCGTATGATCCTTTGGCGGATTTCTGAGTTATAGTGGTTCCGCGTTTTAAGAAACGCCAGCTCATCTTCTGTCTCCTAAACCAACTTTTTGAAAAATAGTTGAGACCTCTTTTCCGAAAGACACCGAATCCTTTTGGGTAGTTTGCTTTCCTTCCGACAGCGTGCTGGTTTTTTGAAAATGAACATCGTGCCAGCCTAACAAACTTTCCGGACAGTGGTCCCGTAAAACTCTTCTACCGAAGCTTTTCCCAGTTTTGATTAATCAAGCAATTTACCCAATCCTGAGTAAACTGCACAGCAGAACTTTCTAATCCACGTTTGATTTTCGGAATTTTTGGTCCAGTAACAGATGAAAGCAAAGATCAGCACACTTTGGTCACTATGTCCCAGTGGGGCGTTAATTGTTGGCGTGTTTGTTTTGGAAAAAAATAACAAATTCTCAGCCTCTTCTCCCTCATGCGCCTGTCCAATGAGGATGCCGTAGATGTTTGACTGCTGCTTCAGAGAACTGGATAAGCATCTTCGCAACCAATGGACACAGAATATAAGCGCTAGTTGCTTGTTCCAGGAAAAAAGTTTGTTATCGAATTTCGTCCAGACGTTGGTTCTTTGTGTTCGTATCTTCCAGAGCTTGGAAACGAAGTGACAGTTTTTTCTCGAACGCCTCGAATAAAAAGGAACATTCACTGTGGTCTTTCACCCTCAAGTGTGGTAACTTGATTTATTTTTTAAAACTGTCTTGTTCATTGTGGAATGCATCGCGCCTTTTATATAGAGGCAGCTGGCACAACCAAATGGGTCAGCAGGGTTAGATACTTTGTTTATCAGGTCTTCCTGAAAAACCACAGATTTAGAATGCAGCCAGGCCTGGCAGGCATGGTACTGCATTTCACGTCTGTCACTTGATGGAGAGTCACTAGGTCCACATCTGTTGTGGTTCAACGATAACTTTAAGGGAGAGGGTGTTGCATTAACCTAGCTCACGATTGAAAATTCTTAGACCGCAGGGTTAGAGTCCAGTCTGACAGAAGGTTTCACGCACGGGTGATGTTAGAATAAAAATTTCAACATAATTACACTCCGTTAGTATATTAGACAGCGAAAAAATCCCTTCACAAATCCGCACAAGCAAAAAACGAAACCAATTTCGAACTTACCGCGCAGTAGAACCCGTGATCTTATACTGGCACGGCTTGATCTGTGACAGTCCTTCGTCTAACCCAAATCCAGTTAATTAGGATTTACTCATCCCATGTTGAGCAGCCGCAGGCTTGACGTCGGTTACGGGTCTCTCCAGATAACGAAGTATGCCGGCAAAATGATGGTGCGGCTCTTTAATGCCCACCTTGTGGCACTACTTCCGGCTGTCCCCTCTCGCCCACTCGGACCTTTACTTGCAACTACCAAGAGATTGTTTACAGGCTCGAACCGCGTTTAGGAGGTACTTGTTTTAATCTGCTTAGCTTTTCTTTCGTATCTGGTCACCCGGTTTTTCGATTTAAGTTTTTCGTTTTCACAAGTTCAACTATTTTACTTACCGTGTTTGCTCGGCTCCATGCAGTAGCGCCACATGCCGCTAGCAAATATCTTTTAAACCTGACCTCCCCCTAACAGCATCACCAGTGAGCCTGCTCAGTTTCATTTGAACCTATATTTTTCAGACAAAACTCTTCATTTGTATCTGCATTACATCTCTCTGTTTCTCTATCTCTAGTTGTGCTTTTTGTGAACCAGATCATTTGCTCAGCCGTCCAAGATCAATCACGGCCATCAAAGTTTTTTCTCTTTTAGTGCAGCTCAACCAACCTCATCATCGGACTAGTCGTACCTTATACCTCATTGTTTCAGTCTCTTTTTCCACAGCTTAAGGTTGCTTATCACGTTCAGCCTGCCTCTTTGGTTTTGCTTTCCCATTGTTGTGTTGTTGCCCGCTATACTCAAGTTGTTTTTGCCCGACCATACCTCAATCGGTTCGCTTCCTAAAAGTTATTTTCAGGTTGTCTTTAAGTCATTTTTAGGTTTTGTCAGGTTATTTTCAGATGTGTGCGCCTGAAGTAAGCCCGAAGTATTCCAGGGAGAACGGATTCAGCAGCAGAAATCTTTCCGGGTAAAGGGACTTGTGCAGGGAACAGCTTTGTGGTTTAAGGCTCACGAGTTTGAAAACACCAACGTCTCGCTTTAGCCGAGAAAAACTAATGGTGTCATTGCTCTCTATCAAAAGGTGGGAGAAAGTTGATAAACTACGGAAAAGTCGCATCAATGTAGGCCAAACACAGTTCTGTTGAAGGATTCGTATGGAAAGAAGATCATTCTAGAATGGAAAAGAATAAATATAAGCCAAACTTCGATATCTTTTCGATTATTAGTCATGGAGACCCAGAGGGCAGGTTTAAAGCGGTCCGGGTGAACTCCGGTCCAGGAGGCACAAACATCTATGACTTGTTGTTGAGTACCAGGATAGCTGCACCCTTATTCCAGGCCGTCAAGAAAGAGTATCGTCGTACAGTTGGGGGAAAACGAGTGCACAAACGACTTAATGAAGATTTCGCCTTGCATGCGATCCAGCACTGACACTCGTGAGTTTATTCTGTACAGGTGAAAATGAGTTAACAACCAGCCACTGACGCCTGTCTTAGACAAAAAATCCCCAAATTTCGGGTGTCTAAAGCACAGGAAAGCTAAAAGAAAATACACCCAAAGTAAGCGTTGTTCGAAACAGGCAGGGTTTGATTTGGTGGAGCAGGTTCAGGTCAGTAACGTAGGAGAGAGAAGCAAGGATACTTCGCTGCCCTGAGTGACAGGGTTCTTTGCCAGTGGGTAGATAGTGAGAGTTTACGGTGGCTCCTTTCAGCATGTTGCATGGGATGCAAGCAAGGCAAAAGGAGGGCTAGCCATCTTCATAAAGACATTGCCGTCATTTTAGATACACGATTGTCACACGTCTTTGGAAGGATTTAGAGGTTTACGGGAGTGTTTTATAAGTCTTTGCGGCTTGTGGTAAAAGCCGCCTAAACCAAAATAATAGTCCGTGTCTCAGACACGAAGGTATGTGTCCGCTTGTCCGATAATGGATGTGATCCTTCTTAACGCGCTGGCGATAAAAGGTCTAGCACGGTTGCGAGAATACTGGCCAGGGTTCCAGTCGTGCTCTGTGATTTGAGGTTATAGGGATCGTCTGAAGCCCGCAGGGACAGTTTTGGTTTTCATTAAAAGCGGCTATGCTGAAGAGGCAGCTTTAGAAATGACAGTTAGCAAGATTCTGGTTGTGCCCGGCTCGGCTTCACGTAGCTTGTTGTAGCAAGGCCACTAGTGGCATATATTGATATAGGCACCTGATTCCCCGTGAAGGCGGTTCCTGGAGTCAACACCCTTATATGTCTTTTTTGATTAATTATTCTCTAGGTTCTTCCAAGGGGCTTTTCTCCCTTCACCCGCTGTTGGGTGCTGGGTGTGCTAAAATGCAGTTTAGAACGATTTTCGCCCCGCATGTTTTTTGGAGAGACGTTTCAGCACTGGCCGGTGCTCTGACTGTTGTCAGTTCCTTGTGCATATGTAACCAACACAGTGGTATGCAAAACGTGCGGTGGAGGTTTGAGTAGGGAAATATCATAATAATGGGGATCCTGTGGTCCGATAGCATGGTCGGCAACGAGAAAATGGTACTTGTCCTATCGTGGCACGTTCACTGGTGGAGACGAAGTCAATCGCCCCGGAAGCCGGCCTGCCGGGAATCTCATGCGATGGTTTGAGTGTAGGTGCGATGGTCGTATAACGGTCGCATCTAAAATATTAAAGGCTAATCCGGGGTTTCAGATTAAAAACGTGCGCTGGTTTACCGTTGAGCATTTAACAAGTGGTGACAGGAAGAGGATTGACGTGGATCTGATAGTGATTGAAGAGGAGCTGGTAAGGAAATAACATCCTCTTCCTGAAACCGAAACGAGATCCTGCTACCTGAGACACTCAGTAAGCTAGATCATCTTGGTACATTTCTCGCAGGAAACAATTGTGAAGATCGCAATGTGAATCAGGGAGTCGGTAGCGCTTACTCACGCAGCCAGTCGAAGCGGTGAGTTTTGCATCCCAAAAGTCTAATTCGGTTTTGCCGATTTAAGAAGGGAGACAGGTGGAGGTCAGATATCTGGGGCACATGGAATGGGAGGCACAAAATCACCTGGTTCGGTGTAGCTGATAATGACGCAGCCAAAGCGGACTTGCCGGAGAGCCATTTAACTGGTAGATTTCATGGAGGTCCAGGGTATTGTAAGTGCAGAGCTGGGTGGCAGGGCAAGGCGTCTGGCACAGCATTGCGCGTGGCAAACTTAACAAGGGACGGGAAACAGTTGAAAAATATGTAGTAAGGGTAAACGTGGTGCATGAGACCGCAGGATTTTGGTATTCGGATGTGGACATGTACATCGGTAGAAGCGGGCTGTAATGCAAAGATTCGGTGACCGGAAAAGTGGATATTCGCTAAGCGCAAACCGACACTGATGAGAGTGCTTACAACTAACAAGGTGGCGTTGAAAACCTCTCCTGGCCGTTGGAAGAATCAGCCCCATTATTTTTGAACCGCAGAGTTTTCGTTAGTGTGTGCAACGTTATCGGCGGGTTGTCCGGATTGTGGTGCTAACAGAAAGGGTTGAAGAATGTGAGGGATGACCATCGGAGTTAATTTCCAGGAAGAGCCTGGGGTAATAATAGGGGTCAAACAGGGAATTTTAGTGCAGTTTTATTAAGCCGTTTGCAGTGAGATCAAGCTCGGTTGCGGTGGCATCTCAAGGGCAGAGCTAGACGACAAGGACTAGTTGATCATACCAGGGTTGAGTTGGGCAAGACTGTAGACATGCACCGGGGGCCGGCTTAAGTTGTCCTGGAATTGTTTGTTATTAGTGCTAACAAAGATTGCGAAGCTAGATTGGAGAAAGGAGAGAATGCTTGAAGGTTGCTGACAGTAGAACCACAGCGGACACGGGAAGTTAAGTGCAAAGATCTTTCGTTTGAAGCAAACAATGGGCTGGTGGAATCGAGGAACGGTACTAAAGAGGGGGCAACAAGTAAAGAGCCAAGGCGGTCGAAGCCTCTCCAGTGAGTCCACACTGCGAGTAAGATCTTCATCTGAGGATGGATGTAGGGAACAATAACGGACGTGATTTTGGCCGTAGTTAAGGATTTTCATACAAACTTGGCCACCACGGCTAATGAAGTAATTTGACCGTTCAGTTGAGCGAGGTTCGGTAGCCCTAGTTATACTTTTTCACGTTGCTTGGTTGTTGTACTGGCACGGCTTACTCGAATGAGATGGAAACGTTTTATGTGTGAGAGACCCTATGGGTAAAGACAGCTCTTCTGTCCTACACTTTGGTAACCGATGTTTTTGTTATTCCAAATAAGGCCATTATTTGGGAAAACAACGTGGGTCGGTGCGCCCTGGATTTTGCAGGCTGCAGCCTGAGTTAAAATGGGAGCTACAATTTTGTGAGTTTGAACGTAAGTTGTCACATGTGGGTTAAGAAATGGGCCTCTAGGTGAGTAGAGGCACTCAACATTTACCATCAACAAGTCTTCACAACATAGAACATACATCCAGAGAAAATCCGCAAAAGAACACCGTTGTTGTTTTTCTGTCACTGCCGGTTTGGACTTTTCTCGGTTGTTATTTATCTGGCAGCGCCGAAAATAAAAGCAAAGGACGCTGTCTTTTCGTCTGATTTTTCTCAACGCATGGGGTAGGCTGCAGACACTCTACAAGGCTCACGCGTAACATCAACGTGTCAGGCTGTTGCCATTGTCGTCTTATTTAGGGTTGTGCCATCATCAGCCAGGCAAACCGCACAAGATCTTCACTATAAATTTAAAGACCTTATGATTTCCCGAATACCACCAGTCACGGCAAGCGCCTGTTGGCTGCTTTTGCCATGCACCATTCTTTGCTTGGAGCTGACAGCATTGACTCAATGGCTGGCGAACAATACTCTCACTTTTATGTTTGGTTCACTTAGTAGCTTTCAGTTAAACTGCAGTCCCTATCCAGTGTCTCCGAAGCTTTCGCTCAACCGATCATATCTCTCTGTTGGCTTACTCCACCATGACTCCGCACAAGCTTTGCACAGCGTAGACCCCCTGATTGGATTCTTTGGCCGAACCAAATTTGCTACAGCTCCGTGACTAACCCACCCTGCCGTCTCCTGTACCGATTAGTCCAACGGCTAGCTAAACCTTTACATTCCCAACATAACGCAACTACTCCTGTCCTGACATTAAACCTTCTAATCAACTGACACTCAGTTCCAATATGAGACACAACTCTCACCACCGATTGTAGCCTCTCGCACTATGAGCTGAATTCACTGTATACACGCAAAGCAAAAGCATATTCATAATGCTTTGCTGTGTCCTCCTGCTTCGTCGGCTACATCAACCAGACCCTTGTTGCTAGGTTAGCCAACAAAAACCTACACTTTTGCGAGCTTATTTAGCTTGCTGTCATCCCCTTTCTGATAATTTTTCTGTTTACCACGTTTACCTGACGCCTCTTGGCAATCACCAGATGCTACTGATCCCAACACATTCCTCAATGTCCCCTGTTCCCAAGCTTTGAACTTCGACTGTAGCTGCTTTAAAAGCCCTTTATGGAGTTCACCTATTCAATCTAGCTAGTCTTCGGCCCAGACATGCATGGTTATCCAACTGAATCAAAATTCCCCGTGAATGACTCCATCTGTGTTAATACCCTCGTCCTACCCATGTGCAACCGCCACAGGAATGCGCATCCCCTGTCCGATTGCCGCAACCTTGACGTCCGTTACTAGGCTGTCCAGAAACCAAAGTATGTCAGTGCAATAATGGTACGGCACTGCCATACCCAGTCTGATAGCACTCCCGCAAATATTTTCCATCTGCCCTCGACTTTCATCCCCCGCTCACCTGAGCCTGCAACGAAAGAATTTCCCCCCAGTTCCAACCTCCTCTGGACGACTTCGATACAACCCGCTAAATCTTTAATTTGAATTTACTTGACATGGTTTCCCGCTACAATTTCAGTTCGCCACAAGTTCAACGATTTCATTCACAATGTTCGTTTGGCCCCATGCATTAGCACTAGTTCTTCACCGAAAGTACCAATTTACACCTTATTTCCATAAAACAATGACGCCAGTGAGTCTACTTAGTTTCACTTTAGACCATATTTTTGAAACGAAACTTGCCATTTGTGTCCGCTTTGGGTTCTTCCATCTCCATTTTGGACCTTGCGACCATGAGTATTTACTCAACCGCCTAAGGTCGCCTATGCCAGCAACGATTTCTCAGTTTTAGTTCAAGTCAACTGGCTTTATCATTGAACAAGTCGCACCTCATGTCTCATTACTGTAGTTTTTTGGTTCCCACAACTACAGTGACTTTGCACGTAATAAGCGCGTCTCGTCGGCTGTATCTTCCTTCCCGTTGTGTTGTTGTTCGCTGCGTTCAGGTCGTGACAAAGTGAGCATTACTCAATTTAAATATTCTCCACAAGTTAGGAAATAAAATTATCATTGTCGTACTGACAACGGAATATATTACTCCAGTGCATGGCCCGGGCAGTGATCATATTGGCATCCTGGACAATCCTCTCGATGTCAACCACTGGCATTGACATCAATAACGGCAGTGCTTTGGTACGCATCTTGCGTTTGCGAATATGATGGTCTGCGCGTTGGGGCTGTGGAATGGGTGGAATACTAGCCCAGGCATCTCGAACATTGAGAAACGTATTGCAATTTAAAATTCACAATCAATCTGGTCCAGACTTCTTAGCTCTAGGCCTTTTATTAATTATGGAAAACAGAGGACAATCAAGTAGGGTTTTGATACGTGGTATTTTTCCGGTGAAAGCTAGTCAGGCCATGCTCTGAGCGTGTTTGCGAACCAGAGGAAAGGTGGGTTCATCGCGATCATATTTTACTTGAAGTACTAGAGGTCTCACATTATTTGAACTTGGAATCGTACCGAAAGGCTCAAGCTATTGGGAAACCTGTTGTTTCGGCTTGCTTGGCTATACTACTTGAGGCGGGGCCTTTTTATCCTACGGAGCGAAGTTGAGTAGACGGCGCGGCCACGGTCATATGACTTGTTTTCGTGGTAGCAGTCTTTTGAGCGTGAGGATGGAGCGGCCGTTCAAATGTATTTTTATTCTCAAATATTTAGTCAACGACTGATACCCATCATACAACACTGGTCTAGTTCAGTTGCTGGCCGCTTCACTTTGAGCACATGGTGCTCCTTGGAGATATAACTAAGGAGCTGGTCTTTAGTGGGTGAGGGTCTGATGGAATGAAAGAATTTTTACGCCTGAAGGAATGCTCGATGTCAGCCTGGGGGAGGAAAACTATACCTGATTGGTTGCTCAGGCATCGCGCTATCGGAAATGAGGAAAACAGAATTCAAATTTGAGATGCCAGCTGACCTACAGATTATCCCGGACGCCCATCTTATAATGCACCTCTCGCAGCAAAGCATAGCGTTGCAAAAAACCGTAAAAAGATGGGCACAGCTTTCACCGAATTAGCTTTGGCCTGCACTGCACTGAAAGGCTTCAGATAAAACTGTGCTACGATCTCGACTAACGCAGTTGTTGACTTCATTAGGATATTGAGTTCAGCGCGCACATCAATATGGCCAAACGAACTAAAAATTCAGAACTCAGCACGGCGTAACAAGTTGCACGTATGTATTCAAAATAACGTGCCCATGCAACACTTAGAATATTGAAACAAGATAACAATAAACGGAGCATCAATCATGTTCATTACATTTGCTTTATCATGAATGAGCATGGATGTTTATAATTCATTGTTGGTCTTGACCGCAATCTTTCGGATCTTCTCGGAAATTCCAGATTCTTTGCAGGTAATGTATTCTTCAGAGGTAACGGTTTTTTAATACAATAAGATGATCTGCAAAGGATTCATTTGAAACAGCAGGCCTAAGGTACCAAACTCAACCTGATCAGTTTGTCTTCGGTGACCAGAGATATCCAAATTGAGAATTGTGAACATATTTTTGCTATTTGATAAGCGTATTATTCCCGTAACAGGCCGTAAGCCAGTACTCTTTAGAACATCAGTCGTTTCGGCACAATCAAGTGTTGTACGCAAATAGCGAGATTTAAAAAGAATAGCGGAACTCTCTCGAATACCTGAAGGAACAGCACTCGTGTATTGCAGCAGAAAATTAATAATTTCGCGGTCTTGCTCCACAAAATAAGTAGTTGAGAATGAAGTACTGGAAGGTTTAAGTTTTCGCACAAAAATTCTCAGCAAGCCTACTCGACGTAGGAGGTCGTGAAGCAGTACACGGATGTCCACGTGCAAGGCCTTTAAATCATTTCTCGAGGGATTTCGCAGTAAAGTGCGTGCCGTTTTCAGTGATCAAAGCAATTAACGCACCCTCATGGCTCAATACTCGCCGAACTGCATTTGCGTAAAGATCGCAATTAAAGAGGCAGTTACAAACTTTGAGTGAACGTAAATATGCGTCACTAACAATTGAGGCAAAGTATTTACCGAGAAAAAGACCTCAGTAGTCGGCATAAACCCGTTTAAACGTTTCACAAGCTACCGGCTACGGATACCTCTGTAAAGATGGTCGTTGGTATGTTCACTGCGCTGGGCAATTTGATCGCGAACGTTGCATCACCAATCGAGGTGACATCATCAGTGCGTTGGTAGGGAGCGTAGTGGAGCGTAGAAATGGGTTGGTAGTTGTGCCACAACCACCACCACCGCCACCACACCACCAACGCCACCAATGCCACCAACGCACGGATGATGTCATCTCGATTGGTGATGAAGCGTTTGCAATCAAATTGCCCAGCTCAGCGAACAAATCAACGACCATCTATACTACCTGAGCTACAAACATTCTCCTCTATAGCAAACCTCTGTTAAGATTTGTTATGAATCTTGTGTATAACTTTAACACAATTTTAGCAGGAAACTTGATATCAGCGTCAATTTCCGGCCACCAGCATAACAAGCGTGCAGGAAATTTCATTTTATCAACACCCAGATGACCGGAGTGCAAAGCTGAAAGAAAGCCACTTGCTGAGTCGGTGGAACGATGACTCTATTCTCAAAGCACAGCAAACCATCACGCGTAATGCACAGGCTTTCGCGGCAACAGTAAAATGCAGAAACTTGACGTCGCCCTTGCTGTGTTCAGTCACGTTGCAGCGCAGAAAGAATATGAGCAAAATACTTTCTAGTAGCAGCAGCAAGCGCATACCGTATGACCAGTAATGGTTGAATCAATAAGCAATCAGAAGTGTTTGAATCAGTCGCCTAAGTGGATTATGGATAAGAAATCGGGATGAGGAATAATTTTTGCACTACAATGAACAATCGTGTAGGTCTATGAACTCAGTGTAATAATCCACCGTTACAACATAGCCACAGATGACTTTGCTAGAGACTACGAAGGATGACACAATGATTTAAAGGCCTCATGATAAGTGGAAATAGTGAATTTGAATTTAAAAATATACTTATGAAGCCCTTTGACAGCCTAATATACCATAAGTGCTTCTCGTTGATTTTAGAATACCCGCTTTCGACTTTTGAGAGCCGAGGGGAAATGCAGATCACCGGTTTGCCGCACTGTTTAAGGATTGCTCCTATTCCAGTGGGAAAAGCATCAGTAATAAAAGTTGAATGATGTTTGGCGGAAGTTGGTTTCAAAACCGCTGAAGTTTGAAGAGGACCTAGCAATGCACGCAACGTCTTTTCATGGTTGGAAGTCCACAAGAATTGATTGGAAAATGAGACATTGAACGAGCAACTTGCATGCTTAGAAAAGTTAGTTAAAAAAACGAGGATGATACTGAAATGCTCCCAGAACAGAACGCAGTTCTTTTAGACTAGTATTGATGGAGCATTTACTAAAGAAGATATAAAGTTTATATCGGGTTTAAAACCACTGCCATTCACAATGTAGCCATAAAATGAAATTAATAGAACTGCAGAAATGCATTTACCGGGAGCCATGGCTAAACTGCACTCAGAAAATCGCTTTAGTAAAGACAACGGATGCATATCATTGATAGCTTTATCAGCGGCATGCAGTACGACATCAACTTGCTGCGCCTTAACATTCTTCAAATCTTTTGTAATAGTATTCATAACGGGCTAAAATACAGCTTGTGAGACATTCAGACCAAAGGACAGGAAGCTGTATCAGAATAACCCAAAAGGTGTGTTGGTCAAAGTAAGACTTCTAGAGGCTCCGTCCAGTGGTATTTGAGGAAAGGCATCTTTTAGATCAATTTCTGACAATATACTTTGACCTCATGAACGGTGTAGCACATCTTCGAGATCTTCTGTAGTGTATGTGCGTTATGGTAGCCGCATAGTTAACGTCAGCCAGTAGTCTCCACGAATTCTCGGACTAGTACCATTGGCCTCAGTGGGGTAGCTATCGGGGTTGCCTAATTCGATGATTCAACAAGAGTCACATTTCGTTCTCATACACTGAATTTAATGCTTGGCAAACAAATTCACGTAAGCCGAATGGAATAATTCGTCTCTTGAGAAATATAGAACCCCCTGTGGCCTTGGGTTTCACCTTGGGTATTCGCATACCACAGAGTTAGAACATTTAGGAATCCGTTTTTCCAGGTTACTCTCATTTTGGAATCAGTGAGGAGATACACGTTCGCAACGAGTACAAAACTTGGAGTCCGATAATCGATGGTTATGAGGTTGGAGCTGAAAAATTATAATCAATAGGGGTACCTTGGGGTAGCCTCACAGGACTCGTACAACTACCAACTAGGGGTGCAGAATGTCCATGGAAACGGCAAACATTTACATCTGTAGGCAATAGCTTAACATTGGGGCAAACTGCAGTTAGATCTGGCCGTGGAATAATTGGCTCAACAGTACCAGTATGAACCAGAAATTGTTTTTGACCAGAAGCAGATTTCAAAGTTTAAAAAACTTGTGACGAATTTTGGGGTAAAATAGACAGAAAGGGTAGAGGTGTCTTCAGTAGTTACTTTCAGGTAATTATTAGAATCAGAAGTTGTGGTACAAGTTGAATGTGTCCCGTTTTAGCGCAGATAAAACACTACGCTTCTCTGTGAGGGCATGAATAATTTCTTTTACAAGATTCATATTTCCCAAATTTTTGAACTGCCAAATTACAACTGCGATGTGTGAAGCGATGTGTTGATGGATTTGAGGCACGAAACGTTTTTCGAGATTTGAATATCTTGTCTATCTGAATCCTTGAATTATTTCTTTTAGAGTGACTTGAAAAACATTGCTTCATCAATCTGCGTTACATGCTCTACACCTTCATGATGCTCACATATTTCCCGAATAGTTTGAGATTGTTGAGTTGGATAGAGCAGCAGCTTTGCTGCAATTCGGGCAACTGGATACCAGGAATGAATCTATCCCACGGTTTGTCTTATATTTGGACGCCGTAGTAACATTTGGCTGCCTGTGTATGTAACTGCAATTCAAAATTACGAACCGACTAAGAATGGGAACGGATCAACATATTGAACCTAGCTCTTTTGGTTGCTATGAAATTA
The DNA here is from genome assembly GCA_003604175.2 of Clonorchis sinensis. NCBI lineage: Eukaryota > Metazoa > Platyhelminthes > Trematoda > Opisthorchiida > Opisthorchiidae > Clonorchis > Clonorchis sinensis. The sequence goes on from CM030369.1 coordinate 96,148,382, forward strand.
GTCGGTTTGAAATATTGCAGATTTTTTTCTTTAGTACAATATAAGAAATATCAATTGTAGATTCAGGATGTACTAAACTCTTGAGCAATGCATACGCGCCCTTGCCAACAAAACGTGGAAAATACGCCGTGAATTTCTTGTCACCCATATCCGAATTGTAAGATACCGTACGTCAAACCGTTCCAAATAATCTTCTACGTCTTGCGCGGTTGAAGTAACATTTAATGGTTCCATTTCGGCAGACATACTGAATTGTTTTTTTTTCAATAGTGCGGCTAAAACGTAGTAATTGAATTCAGCAAGCGCATCACTATGGCCAAACAAACTATAGACTTAGAATTCAGCACTAGCATGTATGCATTCAAACTGACAGCACTTGGAATGTCAAAACAAGAGAAAAATGAACGAAACATCAAATACATTCCTCACAGATATATTGTTGAATGCTTAATATGACAGCAATAGTTCGGTTATTATGAAGGTAAGCATAGCCGGAAGGGAAACACAGGGCCAAAAGTGGATGAGATAAGGGAGCAACACGTGAACGTGCTGGCAGATGAGTAGGTAGGTAAAACGAAAGAGTGAACAACAGTAGGATTGGCTCTTGTCAGGTTAGTTACGTTCAAGAACATTAAGAGGACGGCTGTCAGGCGGTGTGGCAGATCTGCCGATGATTGGAATGACCGCATTATTGTACTACGGCAAAACGATGGTGATTATTGTTTCTCCCGGCACCCAGTTCTTGTCAAGAGGCTATGGGAACAAGCGGTAGGCGGTGGGCGACCAAAACGCCTCAGAATTTGAAACTATTCTAGGTCCAGTGTATGGTGCTGGCTAAGTATGCTGATAAGGCTTCAAGCATATTCGGATTCGTAACGTTGCTTTCTACGTTCAAACGTTCCAATTAATTGAACCCCTTACAAACAGGAGCCTCATCGGGCAACAGGATTCGCAGTGACTGTTACCAATCTGTCAACTGAACGGCGTAATACTTGCTCAGCTTCATCTGCATTCTTGGAAGCCTGCGGGGTCGAAACATTAGGGTTTTTGGAACAGTGGCACATGAATTCCACTTCCACTTCGTTCTCGCGTTTGTCCCACCAAGCATCATTCAGGCCACAATTGTAGAACTTCGGAGGGTAAGCCGATAGTGGCATGTTAGTTTCAGTAACCATCATCAGGTGTGGGACCAGTGTTTACGCTCGGATGCTTACTCCATCAGTCCTAACCCAGTGACCTTTGTCACGCCCAAGAAAACTTATCTCAACATACCGCTGCCCAAAACCCAGAGTTTTCTAAATTATTCATCATGTTTGTTCTCCTGAAAGAGCTTTACGTATTCGCGCCATGTGTTGGGTCTGGCACTCCGGAAGAATATCCAGCGGATACTCCGCTAACGGAAACCAGTTTTAAGCGTCGCTAACTTTTAGACTGTTTTCCTCGCGTGTACGCATGGCTAGATTTACGAGGATTTTTGCAACACCATTGGAACGCCTAGTATAAATGCACGTGGCGAGTCAATTTCAAACGTGCTGTACACGTGAAGCTGACATACCTTTCTTTAAACATGGTTGTCATCCATGCAAGCGCCATCCACTTCTACATATTTTAGCCAAAAATTTGGCAAGTGATGTTTATGCGCGAGGCTTATGGTAAATCAGTCATCAAAGACCAACCCTTAAACGCAGCCCAACCTTCCCTGAAACCTTAGTTTAAAGGAGGGCGTCTTTAACATAACGCTTGAAGATTTGATGACATTTATTCGAACCATGAAAATCTCCACTTGCGGCCGCGGTTTTGTTGAAAGCTGTTTAAACGCACTTGAAGTCCGGGCGAGGTCCACCACTGGCACGGAACTCATATGTTCACGACTGCTAACGAACTTGCGTGTAGTCTTCGTGAAGACAGTGAAAAGCTTTGTAGAAAAGCTAATTGCTGCAAACGTTTGCTTCTGTATTGGCTTTGAAAATAATTCTAATGCTACATGAACAATAATTACGCCCTCTTTGTCCGTGCAGACTCAAAGTGGAGCGGCCATTCCCAACCTTTGTTCGAAGGAGTCTTCTATCATTGCGGGAGGCATCCCGCTAAACAAAGCTGAGGAATTCGTTAAAGTTAGTCATTTTAGTGATGGTAAGCACCCTTTATATCAGGTGCATGGCAAGGTTCTTTCTTCACCGGTATACCAAACTCCTTATAGTGAGTCTACAGGCAGAGCAGACAGGCAGCGTAATAATGTGGTCGGTGCTCTTAAGTTCTGGTACAAATTAAGCGGATTAAGACGGTTTTGTTTGCGGATGAAACAAGCTCGTCCGGGAAATATCAGGGATATGGAGAAATACGGAGAAGCCATCGGACTGGGTATGACACTCGCGGCACCGTCATCACAGTGCCGTACCTGGCTTTGTGGACAGCCTCGTGAATAAACGTCTTAAGTTAGTCATTCGGAGTTGCCATAGTTGTTAGGCTCTGCCAGGAATTAGTGACAAATTAGGACCATCATGAATTAAGGACATTGGTGGGTCCATCGAGGGCGCATGGCGCCTAATTGATGCTATTCAAGCGAAGCAATAGGAGAGTCTTGTCTACACTGGGGAATCGAAATAGGTAAACGTGTCAAAAAGGTTTGCGCAAAAGCATTATGATATGAGTAAGTCTGCGGCATAAAATAGCAGGCAGCCAAACTGGTCACAATTCTTAACTACTGCAGTGAGTCTACGTGCCCGATTTCAAAGATGATAACCGATATTCTGGCGCATATGATAGATTCACGTATATGCGGTCGATGCGAATGGATGTGGGTATACGCGAATTAAAGGGCGTGCACTGTCTCAATTGTGTGCAACTAAGGTTGCTCGGAGCGTGCAGAGAGATGGGGTCAGAGAAAAACATGAGGTGCCTGGTAGTGTTGTGTGTTCGTACGATGACGTGATCTCAGAGTGGCACAGTTGCAGGCGAGAGAAAAACGTGGAGGCTTTGCAAAAAAACTTGCCTCTGACGCGTCATTCCGCATGCATTTAGTAAGTCTCTGTTAGCATTTTGTGCCCAGTTAGCAATCAGTTCTCAGATTCACAGAGAGATTTCCCTGGAGTATAATAATAATAATAATGTTTATCCCCAAATTATGCTACAATCAGGGCAAGATCAAATCTGCGGCACAGGAGCCGACAAAGTTGCTTCCGTTGAATCTTCTCTTCCCTCAATCGCGTATGCTAACTTGTCAAAGCGGTATATCCTTGAATATCGAGGGACTTGTCTATCAGACTACAGTGCAGGCTGTTTTGTTGTGTGGCTGTGAGACTCAACCAGTGAAACTAAGGCGTCTTCAGGCGTTCAACAAACGTTGTCTCGGAACCATAGCTCGTGTGTGTCGGTTTCGGTGAATCCGTAACGAGACAATTAGAAAGTGGTTTTTGGTTGTGCAACGAGGACTTCCGTTGAAAAATGTGTCCAGCACCAGAAGGTACATCGATTAGGCCGAAAGGCCCACCATGTAGGATACGTGTGAGTGTGCATTCAAGGCGCATTGAGGGCATGGAGTACGGGGAGTCAGGGCCAATCGACAACTTAGAGGGCAAAAACGGGAGTAATGGCCGGTGTATGTACCTGTACGCGGGTTGAATTTTTTTCTGGGCAGTGAGATATAGCAAACTTTGCGGTCACCAAATAGATCATCATCATTATCTGAGGCAGTTGGATCACGTCAAGTGTGACTGTCTTAGTATTTCATCTGTTTGGATATGGTAGACTTCAGTTTGGAAATGAAGATGGGTTGCAATTCTTCGACATGAATGATTAGTTGGATGAAGCTGAAACCTATATGACATACGTAAAACAGCCTCAGAATAGCGGATTAGCGAACAGCTTCCAACATTTGTGTGTCTGAGATACACACAACATACACAACCGTGTATACATACACAACCGTATGCGGAAAGTCACAATAAGCACGCTTGTCGATCGGCATCCTAGAAAGGAGCCCCTGGTTGGTGAGAATGGTACTTCGGTTTAGTATAGGGCGGTTACAAGTTTTGATGTGGACGACGTGAGCTGTCGATTTTAGGGTGCTATATAGTGTAACAGTGGATAATAATGATGAGGCATGCGAGTAGTATGTGGTTTCGCGTAACTCCTCCCTGATCAAATGGAAGGCAGGATTATTACGGAATTGGTGGAATTGCTTTGTAGCATTCTTTTACATTTGCTTGATAGTCACTGAATATCCAGGAAAGTTCAAGAAGACGCGTTCAGGAACAGGACGAATATTCTGTTTTTAAAAACTAGATGCATATGAGAGCTTTGCTTTCCTGCACAATGGTCCGTAACGGTTCAGTTGGCGTTTTCTAATAAATAACTCCGCAGCAGAGGCCTTCTCCCTTTTCATTTGGTGCCTTCACGAGGACAAATATGAAGGTCCCATGGCCACAACCCTTTGATGGTGGGGATGTTCGGACCTTCCTGGAGGACTTCGAGGTGTTTGCGGAAGCTGCCGTGCTAGAGACCGACCGGGGTAAGTTGGCGGCACTGAAGACCCTCCTCAGAGGCTGGACAAAGGCGGCCCCGTATACGGCCAGAAGAGGCCCTTGAAAGATGGACTGGACCCCTCCGGAGGAAGCTCGTGCAACAAAGTGCGACACACAGGCCGACCGCCAGAAGGCTGTGAGGCGGTTAAAGACTGTCAGGATCAAACCGGGATGTGACTCCACGGTGTTCTTCGCCAGCCTGCAGTAGTCGCTGGATCGGCCCTTGCCGAGACTGGGCGGAGTGTCGCGCCAGCATTTGCTGTCTGACCAGTTCGCCGAAGGCATGCAGCCGGCGCTTGGTGCCCAGTTACGTTTGGCGAGAGCAACTGGCCAGTTGAGTGTGAAGGAGCTGGTGCATCCGGCACGCGAGCTGGCTGAGGCGCCACTGGCCACTTTGCAGTCACAGAATAACAGGGAAGATTCAACAGTGGAGGACCTGAAGAACAAATTGGACCAACTCGTTGAACGGCTTGCAGCCATCAAGACGGAAGTACGGAGACAGGCTCGAACGAGCCTATGCGTCAGGTGTGGCATGCCTGACCATTGAAGGAATCAATGCCCTCGTACTCGACCACTGGTACGTAATAAAACTTTGGATCACTCCTCTTTTTCCGGGTGGAGTGCGATTAGTGCAGTAACACAAGCTACCATACAGGCCATTATCGAGATAGACGGGAAGAGAGAGAGCTGAGGCGAAGAGGGAACGAAGCTGAATGCAAACCGTGCGCGCTAGCCGTGAGAGTATTGGTTTGATACCGACTGAAAATCGATGGCTTGTCGATGCACTCAATACGCCTAGGCGACAAGTCCGCACAGCACGCGTTCCTAATCAGACCAGACCTAGAACAGACAATATTGGAAGCAGATTTTCTGCCATTACTAGTCCCCCGGCGGCTTCCAGATACTCGCCCGGTAGGTCGCAAAAACCAACACTTCTACCGTCCTCGCCGTAACTTGCAACCATCATATTTAACCATGTTAACACCCTAACGCAACCTAGGGAGTTGATTTTCAGGCACTGAATCCTAGAGCTCGAGCTCACGTTGTGAACGGACTCAGCTGCGTCCTCCAGTGTCTGGTCAGCTTCGCAGATTCACGCACACCTGATAAGTTACGATAATGCCACCAGTCCTGCCTTCCTCGAAGCGATTGTTAGACCTCTTTACCCATTGTAACTTGCAAACGGTATCTTCGAGTGACGAGCAATAACCGAATCCCCGGGAAGGCAGAACAAAGCCGGAGCTGGGTTTCTACACAGCACTATTAATGTAAGACATAAATTCATAAAGTATACAAACCTCGACATAGATACTCGTCCGAAACAAATGGTCCAACTGGGCTGCCAAAGTACGAACCAAGTGAGCCAACGGACTCCCATGTGAGACAGCCACACGTGCTTAAAGTCGGCCACAAATGGCTGAATGACCTCAGGGCCAAATGAGTGAAGTGGTAAGGACAAACAAACGCCAGTTCAAATATACGCACTAAACACAAAAGTGGAGCGGAGGTTACAAATAGGGGCAGAATAAACGTGGGGAATTGCAAATGCCAACGTAACAGACGATACGCCCATCACCCACCTCTGCGAATCGAAAGAAGCACCTCGCTTCCAAAAGGCCTGACATTCAGTCCCATTACTCCTCAAAGTCGGTCAACAGAGCACTGCGATTCACTTCAGACTGTTCGGTAGTACTAACCTATATCCCCCTTCTAAGCCCACTCAGCAGCCCTCCCCTCCCCCAATAGAAGAATCTCGGATGCAAAAAGACCTGGCTAATCTCAGAGCTTGTGTGCATAAGTTGGACAAGGCATACCACCAATTGCTTGCCTTCTGTCTCCTGACGTAACGTGTGATCCATCAAATCTCGAACTAGCATCGATTCTCATTGACACACCTGCTTCGAAGATTTTTCAGCGTTCGGAGTGCTGCCATCAGGTTTCAGTATGTAGTGTCCCTGATCGCCTCCCGCTTGAAATCTCAAAAACTACTCTTCTGACGGCATGCAACATGCTTGACACCGTCTGCACAGTTCAACGACTCCGCAAGTAGAAACCATTCTTGCGTTCCCCAGTATTATGGCTATCAAATGACGAAACGAATGCCACGCGCCTACTGGCATCTCATACCCTTCTCTCCTCTATCCTAAAAGTCCAAACAGTAAAAGTCGAAGCTGCTCGTACTCGACTGCAAAGATAGCCTGCTAAAAGTTCACCCAAATCCCTAATATCGACTACTGAAAGCTGCAAATCGGAGCCCTCTTTTCTTCACCCATCTGCAGCCATCAATACTCTTGGCGTTGCTCAATCGGAGGATTCACATGCGGCCAATGGCAAGCTGGATTACCGTTGTCGAATGGCGAGTGGTAGCCGAGGGCCCTCCGATGTAAATGACAGCGTGCTGAGTCTGCCAATCGATCCGGCTTCTAATCTACTCGCATCGATTTCTGCTGGACCCCCAACCGTCCCCGATAACTGTAAAGCGGGTTACAGGTCAGCCGGGCCTCATACCGCCCCTAATGATGCTGGATTTGAAGTGTTGCCCCCAACTTCCCAACGCTCCGTCCATGATCCTTTCAGCTCGCCATATTATGTCGCTGACGCTTGCCTTCGCGCCGCACAAACCCGCCTGTCGGCTCCAGGCCCTGCACCCCGGGCTCGCCACCATGAACCCTCCACTTCCACCCTTGGGCGCCCATCTATGTCATCTCTGGCCTCTATCGCACTAGCAAGATTGACCACTGGTCTAACAGATACCGTATCTAATCATCCCGGACATGAGGACGACACACAGGTTCTTCCTATAGACTTCCTGACCTAATGGTACTTCGTGTCTCTTCACAAAAGCCCTTCCTCGGACTCAAATACCTGCTGTTCACGCCCCGTATCGCACCGTCTTCTACCACACGAACTCTCCGGGTTCCCGCTCTTCGCCCCTCTTCTACAAACCTGACCATACCACTAATTCCACATAAACACATATGTGTCCCCTCAAACCGTGCAACCCAGTCACTTAGCAGGATGTCGAAACCACATCCCAGCCCCTATCAAGTTCCGTCCCCTGGCAACCTGCGTATAGTTTGCCTGGGATCCCTTTTCGGCAACTATTCAGTGCACCAAAGCCTCCGCCTCTCCCGAAACCACGTCAAGCTGCACCACCACGACCTTCAACTGTCTTGTCTCCCCCTTCCAAAGCCCCTCCACTACAACCATCGCAGAGGAATCCTCTTCACCCGCAACGGAGTCCACTCCCCTCAGAGAGTTGATTACACCAGTAGCTTCCTCGCTGAACCCTGCCCCCTCTCCTTATTTTGCATCTCTTTCTATAAGCCTCTTATTTTATCCCCTCCAATTAGCCCCGTCTGGCTACCCGTACACTCCGCCCCTCCTCGATTCGGTGCTGAAGGCACCACAAGACCGATCCTCCTGCCCTCTTCGCGTCCCTCTCCCATCCCTTCATTTCCTCTTTCTTAAACACTGCACCTGCCCATCAATCTTGCGTGACCTAAATCCCGCTACTTCTGTTCAGCTGCCACGCACGGTACCATCATCTGATGCCTTTGCTAACACTGTCACAAACGATTACTCGACCCGGCCTGTAACTCTTTATCCATGGAGCCCCGCTGCCTGCACCACCATCCAAAAGCTGTTCCAGCACCCATCACGGTACGTCCCAACATCTTATTCTCACACCTCTCTAACTGGTCCTACTCCGCTAACCAATTCGAGAACTCCCGATTCCACTGCCCTATTCCATTCCATACTGACATCCCCAGGCTTACCAACTTATTACTAGCTACCCTACCCTCCTCCTCTGATCTCGCTAGTAATATTTCTGTCCTAATTGTCAGTGCTTTCTCTTACCTAAACTGCACTATATCCAAGCGATCTCCACTGTAGCTTGTCCAACCTTCATATGCACCAATGAGACGTGGCTCCCTCCTAGCGCGCCTGGTGCCCTTATCTCCCTTCTGTGATACACTATCTTCCGTTCCGATCGTTCCCACCGCCGTGGTGATGGCTGCCTCATATACTCCAGAACTGAAATGAAAATTCCCCCCATTGACGGTCCACTACTGGCGGACACTGTAGACTCTCTTTTGCGTTCTACCTGTCGGGCTAACCCGCCAACCATCCTCGGGCGCTTATACATGTCCGCTTCACACTCCACTAGTTCGATTAACCAACTATCCACGCTTCTTTCCCACGCCAAAGCTCTACCTCACCCAAACAAATTAATCATTGGTGGTCTCAACCGTCCTGAGATCTTCTGGCCTTAATCAAATTCCCCTTTGCGCCTTTCGTCTCTGCTTGCCCAACTTGATGTCGAAGGCTGGTCTCAGCTTGTAAGGTATCCCATTCGCAGTCCCTACACCCTGGACACAGCTCTTGTCAACGGTTATCTGTGTCCCACCGCTGCATTGGCCCGAAGTTCCCCACTACCATCGTATTGTCACTTGCAGCTGGGCGAGTACTCAACCTTCTCCTACTCCTCCCCCTTAATTACCTTCATCCTTTCCCCTGGCATTCTTGAAGGCTTTGCAGTCTCGTTGCGCCAAAAAAACCTGGGACGAGCACTTTCTATCTCGTGACACGCAAAGCGTGGCCGACATTTACGGCAGTGTACTATCATCATCATCATCATCATCATCATCATCATCATCATCATCATCATCATCATCATCATCATCATCATCACACGAGCTTCCTATGTCTCGGGTTGTCGTTCGGCCAGACGATTATCCGCTGCAGGCCAGTAACTTAGGAGGTATTGTAGGCTCTTTCGTGAATCCCATAACCCCTCCTTACCCTACTTAAGAAACTTATGACTGAGGTCACCAGTGGCAGATTAGCTTTTGAAAGGCGCGGAGAATCTATCCTTGTAGCCAATTCTCTTCGATCTAAGATGCTGGGGAGCCTCTTTCACACGCGTTTATTCGCGAATTCATCTACAATTCCAAGTATTTTGGCCGGTGACGAGGAGCCCATTTCTGACCCTGCTGACATCGTAGAACCCCTTAACTCTTACTTGTCATGTTCCCTCCTCATCGACCTAACCTGCTCATTGCTCCCCACCTGATTACGCAGTGACCACATCTACTGACGAGACAAGCCTCCGCACACTCTCAGTTACTTTGGCTGACTTAACTTCCTCACTCGTCCGCCTTAGAGAATCCAGTTACACAGGCATTTACGGTATCCCTTTACTCATCTTAAAAACTGGTGTCCCGGACATCCTCACCTTTATCCTTATTCTCTTTAATACCTCCCCTATCACTAGCACAGTTCCAAGGCGGTGGAAGCACTCCACCATGGCTCCACATTATAAGTCAGGTCCACGAACTGCTCCAACCAGCTATCGTGGCATCCACCATACCTGCCTTCTCCCCCGTGCCCTAGAGTGCCTTATCAAAGTCACTGTCAAGGATTATCTGCTCACCACCAAGACCCTTAACAGTCGGCAGCATGAGCTTACGACACGGCGGTCACTAACAATCATATACCGTCAGCCTACGATGCAGGGCTGTGTATTGTTCTTATCTGTCTTGATAGGCGTTTGACTAGGTCCACCACGGGGCACTCCTAAAAGGCGCAGGTTCTCAAGGTCATAGGTAAGCCGATCGGGAGAAGTAGTGAAAGCAGGGTCACGGACTCACGGATTCGTGGATTGATACACGGATTCACGGATTGATACACAGGAGCGAGGTTTTTGCCCAAGTTTCCCGGGTCGGTTTTGTTTTTGTCGTTCAGCAGCTGTCGTTCGCCTGAAAGGCACAAGTGAAAAAAGGGTGTAGCACTGCTCTTTAAGTTCTCAGCGCGGGGCAGTATGTTTGCCAGCGCGAGGACTCGCGTAAATAAGTGTCTAATAGTGTTTTGAACTGAGTTCTAGAGGGAGCGTGGACAACCGTCTCAGGAAGGTTATTCCACGCAGCAACTACCCGAAATGAGAGAAAAGTTTGCCTAATGAAGGTGTGCGCTCTGAGCTTAAAAATCTTCTTACCGTGTTCCCGCCGTGTGTTTGCTGGGTTAACGGTGAAAAACCTGTTGGCTAAGCCTTGTTCAAACAGGGCGTAAGTAAGGATTAAGTCCCCTCGGAGGCGACGGTACTCCAAGGGAAAGAGGTCGAGTACCGCGAGACGCGTTTCGTGGTCCATGGACTTGAGACCGGCAACCATTTTCGTAGCAGCTCGCTGGACACGCTCAATGAGGATTACGTCTTTCGTGCGTCCTGAGTAGACAACCGGGTTGGCATATTCAAGGAGCGGTCTGACATAGGCCCCATAGAGTATTTGGAAGTCTGTGCGAGTAATACGAGATAAGGTACGCCGAATCATCCGTAGGACAGCGAATGCCTTCTGAGCCGTTTTCTCAAGGTGCAGTTAGAAGGACAGGTTTGGAGAGCCAGATACCCAAATCTTTTTTTGGCATCTATCCTCGTGATGTCTTCTGGTCGTTTCTCACCATGCATGACGAAGGAGTTCGCTGAGTCTCCTCCAAATGACATATGGACGCACTTTTCGTCATTCAGAGGAAGGTGCCAGTCCAGCGACCACTGCTTTGCGGCGTCTACATCAATTTGGAGGGCACTGGCATTGGAACTCCACGATTTCAAGTCGTCCGCAAAAAGTAGACATGGACTTGAAAGAACATCTGGAAGGTCATTGACGTATATCAGAAACAGCAAAGGTCCCAAAACGGAGCCCTGAGCCCTCCTTATCACCTCTTCCCATCACTAGCGGAATTATTCGGGGTAGCGTGCTTGGCCTAGTGGGGACACTTGTAAACTGCCGGAGAAGTGAATACATACGAATTCGTAAAAAAACTTATTGGCAAGTACCACTTTGGTTCCAAATGAGCAACAACTGAAAATTTGGAAGAACCGCGGTATTTAATGGCCAAACTTCTTCAACCTATCTTTGGATCTTGTGGAGTTTGTGGTAATTTGCAAAATAATTCCGACACGAAATATACTCCTTACAACCTGACGGATGGGGGGTTTGTTTTAGTTGCCCTGTTGGTGCACATCCGGTCACCTTGGTTTCGTTCGCCATTTTCTACGTCTCTGGGGTCGTATTTCCGGTGAGGCAGGTAATTACTAAGGTTAGTTAGTCTGCAGTATGACGTTATACGTATAATTCTTTTAGAATATAAGCTACTATGCGTCCTGTTGGTGATTCTAAGGCTGATCAGGACAAGAAATTGTTTGTCGGTGGCTTGAACCCTAAGACTAATGAAGAATCGCTACGGTCTTATTATAGTCAATGGGGTGAAATTACAGACGTTGTCGTTATGAAGGATCCCCGCTCCAATAAATCCCGTGGCTTTGGTTTCGTCACTTTTAAAGAAGCTGCCTCTGTAGATAAAGCCCAGGCCAACCGTCCTCACAAACTAGATGGCAAAGAAGTAGACTCTAAGCGCGCCATGCCTAGAGAAGAAACTAGTCCGGAGGTGCATGCGGCCGTGAAGAAGATATTTGTCGGTGGCCTCAAGAAGGACGTAACTAATGACGACCTGGCTGAGTATTTCGGACAGTATGGAACGGTTACTGATGCCCAGATTGTAATGGCTAAAGATACCAACACATCTCGGGGATTTGCTTTTGTAACCTTCGATGACACCGATAGCGTCGATAAAGTGATACTTGCTCGTCCCCATACCATTAATGGTCACAAGGCTGATGTCCGTAAAGCACTTAGCCGTGAGGAAATGAACAAGGTTCGTTCAAAGCCACCTCCGGCTCGTGTGGAATATAGTCAAGGATGGAATGATACTCAAAACATGGGATATCAACAGTCTTGGGACCAGGGCTATAGCCAGCCCTACGGTCAGCAAGGTCAGCAGTATCAGTACAATAACGCTGGATACGGTGAGTTTGTGGTACAAATTATCGAACATAAGTATTTCTTCTAGGTTACGGTGGTTATGATAACAGTGGTGCTAGCAATTGGCCTGGTGTAGCCGACGGTTTTGGAAATTATCAGCAACAGGCGTATGGCGGCGGCCCTATGCGGGCATCCCCTGCCGCAGCCCAGTATACTCGCCCTACTCCATATGCCGGTAATGGCTGGCAACAACGATAAGAGCGCTCCGGTTCCCAATGGCATAAGCAACTTCATTTCAAAGCATGAATAGTGCATTTGACACATTTTTATCCCATTACTGTAAAATACATGCCCGTTAATCTGTGATTGCCTTTTGTTCAACTACACCTGTTCTTCATCCCGCTCATACGTTTGTTTCGGTCGCCACAGGTGTTTTGCAAGGATGGAGGGCGTCACCACGTTTCCCAAACACGAGGATTCTCTCGGAGACCCCGGAACACAGGTACTTTCAAAGGATTCCTAGGATTAGGTGACTTAGGAATAAGCTCGGCGTGATTGATTACTTTTATCTTTATAGCCTTTCTGGTTGGTATGAGGCATAAAGTTGCACAAGACCTGGAAGCCGATGTCAGTGTCGGACTTCTACAGACTAGTGAAACGGTTTATCAGGAAATCATTTTGGTTGACCCGCGTCAACCTCCTGTTAGCTCTTTAATCAGAGGGGATCGTGTTTAGGCATATGTAGTTTGCTGAATCCTGACCGTGAATCAAGTAACTTCTATGATCTGTTGTGTAAAAAAAAGCTGATCAGTGATCCCCATCCAATATATGTATGCGCAGGCTAGTAGTTGTCTGTGATAGTGATTTGATTATCCAATTGAAGTGTTCAGTTAGCACCGTTGCGTAAATTGGTCGTTCAGCTGCGACGCCCCACAGAACTGCAGTGGTAACTGTACATGAATCTTTTTTCTACTGAATTTTGAAGCTACCCGCATGCTCTTGAGCAGGGACGCTATTCGTTGGTGTCATCAAGCGCAGTTCTGTACGAGTTCCTTTAGGCCTACGGGGTAATAGAGTCTTGACCGATACGGTTGATAGTTGTGAGGTAGTTTCCAGTCGGTGTGGGTGACCCGCTCCACTTCCGTGGTCATGAAATTCCAGGTACAGACTTCAGTATCCAGTCCGTCGTATTTTTTTGCGATGTTACGTGCTTGTCGGTCCGGCGACTGTTTCCCTCCTGTTCCCTAACGGTCAGCAATAAGTATACGGATGTGTGTAGTCTTCAGTATCCAGTCCGTCGTAGTTGCCCGGATGTGGGGACCCAACTGTAGGCTGCGGAGTGGGGTCTATAACTCGTCACGAGAGTTGCGTTGAGTATAGCGGGATAAACCGTACAGCTTGGTAGTATGTGAGTTGCGGTTGCTTCGGTGGTTGACGGCTGGTTAAGCGTACCCGGGTGCTTGCTTATTAGGTAACTTGCTCGGGTAGAATTAACTGGTGTCTAGTAAATGACGCGGATGTTTAGAAGGCCATTCGCTCTGCACTTCTGTCCTACAGCAAAACGATATCTCGCAGATCTCGCCTGTAGGTGTACACTTGCGAATGGTGTACAAATGGCGGATCGACGCCGTATAGACTTGGTTTGTATCTCAGCAGACGTGCTTAGTTCGGGTGGAGTGGCGGTTACCGACTGAAAGGGTGTTGTAGCGGAAGGATTTTTTTACTAGTGGCATTCTTCTCACCGTCGTGAAGAATGTCGTGATGCAAGATGAGTATCAATAGCCGCCTTAGTCTTTTGTTCTGCGGGTGGCTTCTTTACCAAGTCGAGGCTTCGGTGTTTGCATTATTCAGCGCTACGTGTTCTTGGTCGAACCTTGGCTTGAGAGTTGGCCAAGGTTTCCTATTGAGATTCGGGCCTGTCCGTTTATTGTGTTAGCTGTCTTGGTTACATGTGAGTCACACTAGTACTCCAAGTTCGTGTTTATATGTCGACCTGGATACAGGAAGAGCTGTTTAAGTGCTTGCGTTTCATTTTGTCTGATGTAAGGCTGTCATACTCATCCAGGATGTGTTAGTGATCCAGGAAGTTTCAGTGCGCCGTAGCTTTGTTTTCAGTTAAAATAGGTTACCTAACCGTCATTAATAGCGTAAGGTCGCTTCGGGAAACAGTTCGGCATTTGGACCCTGTGCCAAACGTAAGTTTGGTTATTTTCCGCTGATTTTCCCATTGGGATTGCACGTGAACTGCGCCAGCAGCAGTCGCTGGCTACAGTAGAGGGCAAGTTTTATCAGCATTCGAGTAGTTGGCTTACGTCTTTTTCCACGGTCAGCAAGTGAACCACAATCTCCGCGAGCGAGAGCGCCAATAAATTTATCTGGTCAGTTCACCGTGAAATCCTCCATTGTGAGTTGAACGGTGGCGGCGTGGCTGTTTGCTCCAACACCCACGTTCTTTTAGATACTATTTCTGTTCGGTGCACTCTGTTTGTGATCCCGGAGCTCCCTAAATTCTGATCTGTTCGTGGACTGGATTGTTGGTTTGGTGCGTTGCAGTTGGCGGGGTGTTGTAGTCGCGTCGCACCTGTCAGATGCAAGGGAACATTCAGACAACAACGGTAATTGTCAGTTTATTTTCGGAAAGCTGTTTGTTTTCCCGCCAGCCACAATTTCACGGGATGTTCGCTCGAGTGGAGCGCCGTCCTCTGCATTTGTGAAGGTCAACCTAAGCTAGCTTACTTTGATCCGTGTTTTCTGGATCGGTGGGCTTTCTTCATATTCCTCTTGAATGCCTCCGTCAACAGTTCATCGTTAGGGCGCCGTCTCAGTCACCCTGGAAACAACACGCATCTGCAAATTAATATTCGACGCCTTGGCCATTTGGTTACAGAACAGCAGCAGCTGTAGTATATGAAGCGGCAACAACTTATTCTAGGTTGTCACATGTCGTAGATGGGTCAAGCGTGTTCGACACAATTCCTAAATTTTTGCATCCTGAAATGTACGAGTCGTCTTTGAATTTCTCGGGAAGGAGTGGTAGTTGTACATCGTCACTGAGCAACCCGTGTGGCGTACATTTGTTTCATTCCAGGAACTAAACCATTTCGACCTATCCGGGACAGCCAGAAATTCCGGTTAACCTCGTAGTTCATGCGTCCGCTGGCTAGAGCAGCACCTACTGCTGCTGCGCTATACTGATTATGGGGATGTTTGATATCCCAGTCTTGACACATCCCCCAAACTTGACATTGACTCACGGTTAGTGCTCACTAGCTAGCTTCCAATGGTGTTAACACGGCAACTGAATTTGCATATCCCCATGCTTTTGGTCTTCGGCTTTGTCCTCATTCTTCGCAAGTGATTAGGTCGCCGTTTACTCAGTTCTGTGGCCTTTGTGCACAACTTCTAAACGGCCACTCAATTGGCAAAGGTTCTTAGGTCGAATCAGGTTACCGTTCCGCATCATTTTTCATGTCTGAGTTTGGGTCGCGAGAATTCACTCCTGGCGCTTCCTGTCAGGTACTTGGCCAGAAGACCCGCCCGGGCTAACGGTATTTAATGAAATGCCTGAATGCAGGGGCATTTGGTTCAAGTCGGGAATAGCATTCCAATAATTAGAAGGGACAATTGGTGGGTGCCTCATTCGTACTTTACCAGTAGGCGTACGATATATCCCTCATTTCACTTCTGTCCCTGTAAATTAATCCACTAGAAATGTATCAGAGCCACGCGACCACATGTCCTTGTCATCTTGTTTACGTCAGGAACATTTTTGCTCAAGGTAGTCACGTTCGGATGGGCAATGTGGCCAAAGTTCACATGGACTTATGAATCCAGAATTTCTTGAAGCCATTTAATGAGGACTGGGTCCAGGGTGTAAGGATGCATGGGCATGAAAGTCTAGAATGAAGTGCCGGTGGAAAAGTTGTGTTCAAGACAAGTCGACGGATAAATGGTGAGGTTGGTGATGATGGCTTGTGATATCCCCGTACACATGGATTATTACCATTTGGGTACTTCCCAAATTATGCCGTCAACATACGAAAAAAACCGGAACGGTGCTGACCGGTTGTATTGCACAGCGTTCTTTCCGTCCTGATATAAATTGCACGCCCCGTGAAGCGCGTTATATGTTGGATAAGCCGCTACAGTACATCTACATTCCTGCTCAATGTTGGCTTCGTAGAAATCATTAGGGGTACTTCACGGTCAGCGTAGACAGGCCGTATTTAACATGTGGCCATTTTTCGGTGGATAAGTGTGTTTGATGACGGTTTCTGTCAACGGTAAGTCACCAAGTTGCATCGACTGGCATATGGTCCGCATGGGTCAGAATAAGTTATGTATTTGGTTTGGGCGTTCAGTTGATCGACCGCACTGGGCAATTTTAAACTCACCACTAACTGGATGTCTGGGTGTTTCACTCTGTTGAAGGTAAACCCCACAAAGGGTCCCTTAGTGGTGATCGCCATTGAAGCTCATGCAATACTCCGTACGTATTCGAAGCAAGAAGTGATGTAACAGCAGATTACGGTCGGATGTTAGTGAAGGCGTCAATGGGTGAATTAAAACCGGCAAGCCGCTTTGTCGGGAATTGGGAGCATTCGCCTGGTAGAAAACGAATAAATACGAGCGATGCCGTCACATGGTTATATCGAGTCTTCAATGTACGTTTGTTGTGGTTCTTTTTTCACTCTGCACTCGAATCACGTCTGGAGAATCTTGCGCTCGGACTACCTTGTTCCGATGACCACGCGTCGTTAGAAGCGACTCTGAAATGGGATTTCGTGTACTCTGCCTCTTCATCGTGCAATTCTACTCTGGACTTTCCTGCACTTTCCATACTTTGGAACGACGATCTCAAATTTGTTGGTAGGTTTGATTATCCTGGGGCGAGATGGCCCAAGTGGTTAGAGCGCGAATTTACCGATCGGAAGATTCCATGGTTCGAACCCGACCTCTGCCTCTTGACTTCCTCTGTCTAGGCTTGGGCAACCTGGCAATATCCTAGCCCTCGTGCAACCTCCGGGTGGCATGGCAGTTAGACATCGGAAGGATGCTACAGCTGAACGATTTTTTTATCCTGGTAACTGTGGAAAAGGGAACTGGACTGACAGTTGAGGACGTGATTAAATCAAGCTAAGGATAGCATTCGTCTTTTCGCATCATCTTTAGCGTCCGAAACGAGTTTCACAGGGTTAGCCTTTGGGTAACCTTTAACTTGACCCAAAACGTCTCGAGATGTTAGGTCACTTGTTGATGAAGGGTTGGTGTGGGGCATGATGTGATTTGGTGACGTGAAATAAAGGTTGACATTGTCAGGTCGCATCCTCCATTCTGGTCGACGCGGCTTTCTTTGCACGTAGCTTGGAACTCTACGAGAGGCAACGGATCTCAGCGGTCAGCTCGCTATCAATTGCTGAACCGACCAGCTAACACCTTTTATGCACTGGGACTATGTTGTTTGGAGTTCGTAAAGAATGCCGAGTCACTATCTTGTTCCAACGCGGTACTGGATGGTTTTGCGAGGTGTGGGGTGTACTGTTGACTATCTTTGGGAATATAGGGATTCTTCCGACAAGGCCCCATCTTAGCAGTTGAGCACCAGTTCCTACTGCCGGTGTAATGACGTTCGTGTTGATGACACAGATACGAGGAATATGTCGTTTACTCAGGTTTGCAGTCACCTGTTGGAGGACACCAGGACTACCAAGTTCAATTGTGAAGACGCGTTTGGCCGTTGCTCATGTTACTAGCGTCCTGGTATGGAGCACCACTAGAAACGAATATGTCATCGCCTCCAAACCGTAGTGCTGTTCTCGGTCACTAAA
Source organism: Clonorchis sinensis (assembly GCA_003604175.2). Taxonomy (NCBI): domain Eukaryota; kingdom Metazoa; phylum Platyhelminthes; class Trematoda; order Opisthorchiida; family Opisthorchiidae; genus Clonorchis; species Clonorchis sinensis. The sequence continues at coordinate 96,166,553 of CM030369.1, forward strand.
CGCACAGCATTGTTGAGGTATATAGTCACGCGGCTGTCGAAACAATTCGTAGAAGTTAGCTATGCTAAGCATCAGCACTGCTCGCTTGCGCTTCCATTTGGAGCCACGAAGGTCTTGCGGTGGATCTCACCAGGTTCATAGTCCTTGCTGTAGGCGTTTTTAGTTTGCCAGTAGAACTCAGCGAGTGAATCCTTGCCTTAATTTTCTAGGAGACAGTATGATGCGCCGGACTGTGTACAGCCAAACTTGCACCCAGGTGCACACAGCCTTAGCAACTGGCGCCACAGCTCCTGCAAATTTTCTACCACCAATAACGGTGTGGTGGGGCCCTCATGCTTCTAGCTATCCTACCCACGTCCATGTTATTGGCCGTACTTTAGATTATAATAATTTTAGGTTGTAGGATGTCACTGCCTACACTGAGTGTCGCAGTGTCCATAAGTTGTGATGATGGCGATCAGATTGCTATATAGGTCGAGTCTTCATGACGTGCAAAACGGGCGCTTGTCGAGTTTAGCTGTCACAAACCACTGCTGTGAGAATACAATGTATGGGAAAGAAGCGCAACCTGGCAGTATCCCAGGCCTCATGCCTCCTTTGGATGGCATGGCAGTTAGACACCGAAAGGTTGTTACAGCTGAACGATTATGGGAGAGAAATTAGTTTCAGGTGATCGGATGCATGTTTCTCGGTGCCATCATCTAAGCGGAGTACCCATGCCTGCTGTCGTATTCATTTCGATTTCTTTAGGTATGATGAACCTACTTCAAATTAATTGGATGAGGTATGCTACTTCAGTCATTCATTGACGGTGAAGATGCATACATCTGGAAATCGTCATTAAAATTTATCCTGGTCGCAACATTCGGCGACAGGACTCGAAATATGGGCTGCGCTCTGGGTTGCATCCTCCCACACGAGGCTGTTGCACCGTGGTTGCGAAGATGATTATCATATAATTGCGTATAGTGGAGGCGAAATCATTTTTCTACGTTTCGACTTCTGAGACACCACACCCGGCGAGCGGGCGTGTTCGGATGGATATTATTTTCCGACTAACACTGAAGCACCAGCTTTGCCTCGTTAGCCTGTTCCTTCTCCGGGGGGGGGGCACATTGAGGCAAGGTTCTGTGACCCTGTCACCAAATCGGTGGGTGCTGTCAGGCAACAAACGGCGGTCAGGTGGCAATGGGAGAGTGGATGGTACAATGGCTCTATTCAAGAAAACGTGTATAGAATTGTTGTCGAAAGGCCTTTTAGTATTTTATTGAGCCACAACCATAATCTTGTAATTTGCGTTCGTATTGTGCTGAAGGTTGAGTCAATAGTTTTGTGTTTCTATCAATAACACCTTGGATGCATCGAATAGTAGCTTCCTCTGTCCGGTTGGCTTTTGAGGGGCTGACTAGTTGAGCTCCTGGTATCGTTTGATTCCTCGTTTCGAGTTGGCGAAACTTGACTTCAATAATCTTTCCGCTTCTCTAAATTACTCTTTTTTGCCTTTCTCATTGTTTCAGTCCGCTGTGGTGCTCACGGAGTCGCTGGCAGTTGGTCACATGAAGATGGGTCTTCGGAGGCAGGTTGGAATGTGCAAAGTGTCCTTGAGTGCGCTCCAGCGTGTTCTGTTTCGTCCTTTTGCGAAGGACTTGCAGTCGCATTTAGCGTGTTCACCAAAGACCTACGCACTTGTCTAGAGAGTTATCCAAAGACCTGCAGCATATTGGCAGGTGGCCAGCAGTAGCTCTTGTATACACTGGGCTGAAAGTCATGTGCATCATAAACAACACCACATGGCCCAAGGGGTATAGCATAGGGGAATGGTATACTGACTGTTGATCCGCTAAAGAACTAGTTGTCGGTCCAGGTTGGGGGCAATGGAGTAGGCAGATGCATGCACACAATACCTTGTCTGAATTTGTCAGTATGCGCTTAGCACCCCAACGCCGTTCAGCAATGCCCGTAGGCGTTTATTTCAGGTTGCTTATTTGCAACTCAATCCAAATTGTGTGGTGGGTCGAAAGGATTCCCTAATTAGCTTCACTGTTACCCCGGGTATTGGATGAATGTGATGGTCGTTTTACTTGTTAAGCGTTTATGGTCATGCACAGAGTTCCCGGTGTCCGGAAAAAAACAACCAAAGCAATACGTATGCAATCTGGTGCAACTCTGTCCATGCCTCCAGACAAGACTAACTAACCCGATATTACATCGCTCCACCTTTTGTGGTATGTTATTCTTACTAGGTCTTTATTTACTGTTCATATGTGTGAAACGCGTAGTGTCCAGGTACTTTTTTTCTAGTATGCCAATAAATGCTTTGTGTTCCGGATTCTTTTTACTCTGATGCAGCGGGTGCTTCAATGCTTTGGGACCTACGAAGTTTGGAGGACGCTTGTTGATTTCGCGGCAGGCCAGCTGGACTAAGTACAGCTGAAGATGTTCCACGACACCTGTCATACCAGGTTCGTGGCTGCCGACTTGTATTCTTATCTCCGTATCGTCGCCGGTGTGTGTACATGTGTAGTTCTAGAGAATCGGCATCGAATTAGGCTTCCGTTCCTCAATGTGTTCTGCAGTATTTTGGCAGTCATTGGTCCCAACTACAGGCAGAGTTGGAGAAAGATCAGTGGATGCGACAGAATAATCTAAAGGAACGAGAAAAGGTTGGATGGTCAAACACGGCTTGCTGAATTCGCTTTCTGTGTCGTGAGGTTTTCCCTGTTCACTGGTATATGGATTGTTTGACGCAATTTAGGTGAATTTATCCTCATGCCCACGAAGCACGCGGATCAGTCAAGACGCTTTGTCCTGTAGCTTTACGCGATAATGGAGTTTCTCTAAGGCAGACTTATACGTATCCCCTGACAGCTTGTCGTCCTCAACGCATGCGCTTTTGGGAAGGTCTCCGTAATCTGTGCCGATAGGTTCACAAACTAACTTACCTGTCCTGCTCCACTCTTGCGTTTTGGAGGAGCGCCTGGCTCGTTCGGTATCCGGGGGAGTTGCTGGCATTCTTGATGTCAGGTCGCTAGGGTGGCTTGCACGGGACGTAGTCGTGCCTCCTGTTTTTTTCCGGTTCCCTCCGGCTTGGCGTGCCCCGAAGAGGCATTTGCTCCCACGCTCCCCCGGTAGCTTACAGCCACGAGGGTGCCTCTGTCTAGGCTGGGGCAACCTGGCAGCATCCTAGCCCTCGTGCTTCATTCTTGTAGCATGACAGCTAGGCGCCGAGAGGGTGCTACAGCTGAACGTTTTTTACGTAGCATCGGCAGCGTTCTTTGTCTGCACTGGCTAATCGACGGTTAACAAAAGCCGGCTGTCCCCTCAACGCCACTGCGTCCTCGCAACTGAGTTCGAATTGATGCGTAGTTAAGCATTGTAGCACGCAGGATAGGGTTAGCGGTCATATCCGTGGTGGATTTCCACATGTGAACCATTGCTTCGTTCAGACGCTTGCGTCGGTCATCTTCCATGTTCCCGCAGCGGTAGGTTACCGCATGTCAGTTTGATTGGTCCGCCTCTGATCTTATGTCGCACACAGACACGATGGGTTTCCGGGTGACAACTTGAAGGCATTGCTACCTGACAGCCGTAAGCGTCTACGGCCCGCCCGATTTATGTACTTCGGGGCGTATGAAAGTCCGTACTCTGTTAACCAAAACACAAAGCAACTGGCATATCAACAGTTCGTCGGGTGCGGTGGCGTTTCCCATTTAAGTAGTTTTTAACTTCCCCAGTGGAAGGGTTCGCTGACGACGGTGACCGGGTCCGGTACGAGTGAGATGCTTGAAGTAGGTTAGGAACGTAGTCGCGTGCGACGTTGGGGTCAACCTTTTGGAGGGATGGAATCAGGGAGTGAAATCCAGTATAAGGCAGACGTCCCTTCGGTACCTTCACTGATGTAGGCGGGCGCGATGCCTCTTGTCGTACTACCTCCGAAGAGGAGAGCGTGTCTCGTTTGAAAGCTGGGCGCTTTTCACCAGTCGTTTCGGGGTTCCCATCGAAAGTTTTTCAGAAAACTTTTTTGAGTCGTCAATCTCCTCACATGCATGCAGTACGATCTTCGTATCGCATAGCTGGCTATCCTTCAACGACTTGCCAACTATTTTCCTCGGGGAGGGCTTTTTCGCTCGTGAATGCGCCTCTTATTCAACCCGTCGGAGGCCGGTTGTGCAAGAAGCCAGCCCACATACACGGAGAATCCGTGTTGAAAAATTGCAGCACTGGTTACCCGTTGGAGTAAAAGATTGCGCACCCTGTCGTTGTGTTCCTTAGACCTGTGGATGCGACCCATGCTACCGAATACCATCGGCGTTCTCGGCCGTCCTGTGGACTTGCGTTCCTCCACATCTCCCGTTCCTCTGAAGTCGAAGTAACCGGGATTTCCGCAGACCACCTGTGGGTTTCATTGCCGAATAGTTAGAGGGGGGTTTTGGTGGTCGTGCAAAGTCACCAGACGCTAATCGCAAACCGTAAAGTATGTTCTGATTTTGTTGACCACTGCCGCCAGCCCTACTTTACCAAACGTAATGCGCATCCAAGCGTCAGAGGCATGAGACTTAGTACCTGGTTGGCTTCCTGCATGGTCATGTTTGGTCCGTCGTACCCGGAGCGGGTTGTATGTTGTGAAGATTGCGCTATGGGTTGTTGTTGTTTGGACGTAACTCACCTTAGCTTTACGCTTGTGCTTCTGTTCGAAGAAATGTATTCTCAGCGCTTGTGCACTCAGTTGCCTGGTCTTTTCAATCCAGTATGCGCCCGCAAATTTGCTCGATATTTTAGTAATTTCATAGCTTGTGCTGTGTACCTGTCAGCAGCTTCACAAAATTTGTGTAGTATGGATAAACCTACTGACAAACAACACCGATTGGGATGTTGGATGGTGTAAATTTGTACCCTTTTGGTACGTTGACTGTTAGGCAGTGTATCCAAACGTATCGAATTGCTGATACTAGCTCTATAACATCAAACTTCCCATGATATTCTTTTGTTTCTATCCCAGCATGGCTGGGTAGCACATCACCCTTGACCAACTGATGACTGGGATTACGAAATCAGCCATCAGTACGTGTCCCAGTTTCGCATTTCCAGGGGTATATATATATACATACATATACATATATACATATATATATATATGTATATATATATATATACTCTTAACAGAGTGAGTACTTTCAGCACAAAAATGAAGTGTGGAAATATCTACATGGAATGAACTCCTTGGTTAAGCGAGTACAATTGAAGTTGGAGACGGTTCATTTTAGTCATCCCTCCAAGTGGCAGTCACCCTGTCAAGTAATGCTTTTGATGTCCTATTGATGGCCTACTGACTTCTCGTTTTAGAGCAGCAAGTTACGTGTTTGGGAAATTGTAGTAAAGAGGTTGTTGGGCGTAGTGCTCTTCCAAGTCCAAGCCAGTTACACGGTTCTTCTGCAGTCCGCCCGCTCCCTGGTTCCGTGGTTCAAGGTTCCTCCGATGTTTCCAGCAGTACTGGTGGTTGCACATAGTTCGTTCGACATGCCTGCGTAACCTCTGAACAACCTAGCTTATCCTGTAAGGCAGTTGTGACCGGTCCGCAGTTGTTCTCTAATGTACGGTTTTCACCACGGGCCCACGCATTTGAGAAAGTCTTCCTCAGTTCTGAAAACCTTTCACGGGGAAGCGTAACTTGCCAAACGGTAGTATTATCAGACTCGTGGTGCTTTGGAGAGAACTGTTAACGGCCGTAAATCTGGGAATGCTTGGTAGAATCATTGTTTTTGTTGGTGACGACAATGTTCAGTTGATATGGAGCTTTTAGGGATAGCCAATATATGGTATCGAAAAATGGCGAAGTTACTGAGCTCTCGATACGCACCACTACGCGCCCTAACAACGCACAGATGATGTCACCCCGATTGGTGGTGAAATGTTTGCAATCAAATTGGCCGGCTCAGCGAACAAGCCAGCGACCATCTCTGTAGTGTGTTATGTAGCTTGCCAATGTCCCGTAATTCGTCAGAAGTTGTATTAGTTCCGATTGTGGTGTGACAGATGAGATAAATGCACGAATCTCCAAGGCTTGGGTCGCGTTTGCTAATTTGAGACACCTATGGCGTCAAAGTGGTGTCGGCGAATCCGTAACGAGGCAGTTAGAAAGCGAGTTTTGGGTTGTGCAACGGGTACTTCCATTGAAGAATGTGACCAGCACCAGAAGCTGCGTTGGTTGGGGCATGTGTTGCGCATGCCTAACCATCGTTTGCCGAGGAGAGTGCTGTTTTCCATGCCCAATTCAGAGAGGTGGCCAACCCTTGACCTGGCAGAAGGGTATGAAAGAAATCATGAAACGCTTGGGTGCTGTCGGTGCTACTCGCCTTCCAGGATGGGGACCGCGTGATCCCCACTGCGCCTGGTTGGAGACGTTGCAAGATATGGCTGCCAACCGATGTCAGTGGCGATCTTGTTGTCAGTTTCTATCCAGATTGCCTGAATGAGTGTTTGGAGGTGTAGGCACCTCAGAATGATTGTAGTAAGGCAGCAGTAAGTCCCCTCCCCATCCATCTTTACTCTTTCCTTCACAATAAGGCTTTCAAATCAACCATGGTTGTACGGCGGCGAAGCATCGGTGTTGAACACTGGTGTCATGCTGTCAATGATGATGATGATGAATTCGTCAGAAGTTCCCTCCTATCACTGGCCGCACCTAACAGGCAATAGTACCGAACCAAACGCGAGCCTCACTGTCATCCCAACCGCACCAGTCACACGCATTGCCGTGTGGAGCACTACATTTGCTTGGTTGTTCATTGCCAGAAAGGACAGTTCATTTTACTGCGCGACTTTGGCACTAGAGCTTCTTCCATTTCCAGTTTCGACCATTACCACGCTAGGTTTTTTTGAGACACAAGCACCAATCGTGTCAGTTGTGCCTTGTCGATCAGTCTAAACAGTACAGTGCGCAGCTGTTGTGCACTTCAGAGAACATCTGCTGTCAACCGACCGAGCTTCATTAGGTTTGGTCACAATGGACTTGTAATTAACTGGCCTCGTTGCTGAACTTATGAGAATGTGGGCACCACCCCGCGTTTCAGTGCACACATTGAAGGAGATTGCCGCTAGATAATGCTTTGATTTCTCCGTCTCAATCCAGCCAGGGTTGTAAGTAGCATTACCTGGGCTCCAGAAATGAGTCTGACAACTTCAGTTTGCTCAACTTGAATCGGTTAGTGGACACCTTGCTTCGCGGATTCTCAGTAGTCATCCAGGTTTTGGTGGTTATGAGTAGGACAACAGAGGCTGGAATTGAAATGTTAAGCCTCACCCAGTGCCTCAGTTGGGTAACTGGTTATGAGAAAGAAATCATAGAGTACGAGTTGAACGTAGGTAAGCCAACAGTAGAAAACCACAGGGTGCGCGGTACCACCCCTGTAAGAAAGGCAAAATGGCTCTACGGGCATTACACAATAAGGGTTCGCTACTAGGCCTGCGGTGAAGTTGAGTATAACGGGATGACCGACTGGATGTAAGTTGGCCAGGAATGCTTAAGAACGCAATACTTTGTGTCTGCCGTACGATTTCAGTGAGACGAGCGCCTGTATGGCTTAAGGAACCAATATTTCGGATGCACCATTGGTTAGTAAGGCGGTTTCAGCTTTTGAGTTGTCCCATACGCCAGATGAATGTAAGGCGTGAAGAATAAATGCGTGTCCGAAGAAAGGCTGGGATGCTATTATAAGTAAGGAAGAAACGTGAAGGACTCCAGTTAAGTAGCGTTCTGCTCACTGCAGCTTAACCGTCAAACATCGACTCTTATCGTGTCTGCATTTTCCGGGTCCAGAAGTTGTTAAGGCTGCAATATCTACTTGAGGTCACACAAGAGTCGGGGAAACTCAGCCGGCTGGGCCGTAATACCGTGGACACGGAACCGGAAATACAGTGGGTAGAGCCATTGATCCATCTACACGCCCACCTATTCTATTTAACAGACCAGCTTAAGACGGGGAAAACAGGTTTAACTAATCGAAATGATCAAAGGTTCCATAACGAGGTACTCTGGCCCATGGTAACGTCGATCTACCCGGTCATCCGTGTTACGAGTAGGGGATTCAAGTTGGACAGCCTTCAGGAGGCGCATGATTCAAAAGGGTGGTCGACCAAACCTGTGGCTCTGTGGTAAGTCGTATTGAAAAGAACCTTGCCCTGTGTTTGATAACTGATGCTGACCACTTGTCAAAATTAGTGCCTACACACCGAGGCCAACTGTCACGCACTGATTGTGTCATCTGGGTTTTGTGGTGGAACATTGCGGCCAAGTTGCTCAGCCTAGCGAACAGAACAACAACCAGCTAACCTGTTCACTGGGCTACTCAAACAGCAAGTTTTACTGCACAGAAATCTTGAGATGGGATTTAGAAAGACGTGAATAACGGTAATCCGGCGAAATTTTTATTTGATATCATTGCTGTACTCGAATTTATGAAGACACTTTTCTAAACTGTGGGTTGCAACATGGTTTTCGGCACCGATTACTGTTGCTACATACGTAGCCTATGTGCTTGTTCGTTACTGTAAAGCCTGAGGGCAGTGAATAAACGTTTGCCGAATGTTAAACTCTCATTGGGACCAGCAGCAAAGCAACTGAATATGTAGTTAGACCCGTTCCCAATGAACTCCACAAATAATCATGGTTCACACTGGTTGGGTACAGTTTTTTTAGCATTCTAGCACCAACTTCTGTAATAGTGGAATGAACCAATAGCTGGTAATATATTTAAGATACACAAGTCACTCAATTCAGACCTCTGAGGTGAAGTATCTAAGAATTGTAGGAGGAGCCACTGCACCCACTTTTGTTGACTTGTCCAGTTGGATACGCCCTCCTCAGACTAAAACAAGTATTGACAAAGGTTCAGACCCCAAGGTGAAATACACATGTCGAGAGTTTCATAGGTGGTGTGAATCCTAATTTCCTGAAACGCATTTGACTCCATGTGCAATGGATGTTATGAAAGCGTAACCAGGGTAAATCGCACTGGGAAACTGGGAAAAAACCCTCATGCAGTACTTCCCTTTAGACCTGGGAGCAATTTCAGACGACACCGAATGTGTCTGACAAACAACCAGTAAACGTATCCCGGCTAGTGGGATTTCCACACATGGTGAACTAAATTCTACCCACGTATTGCAGTCCACCAGCTAAGGAGTAACCAAAGATTGTTATCGATTCCCATTGATTACATTATCATATGCTGTCACCTTTTGTCAGTTAAGTAATCACTTCCTAACTCTAATATATTTGGAACAGTGCATTCTGATCGGGCGAGATTGCCATGGTGAAATATCCATCATTTATTCACCCACCATATTAACTGGTATTTGACCACCTTGTGTTCGAACCTTGTTCGAAATGTTCATAGTGGTCGGCCATTCGTGTATGTTGATCAAAGGAGTTAACTGCTGCCAGGGATGTCATGTATTCATATTCCTTTTGGTGTTCACGAGGCACGCATTACCAATGACGCACATAAGGATGAAACAGTTTTATGCGCCTCTTGTTTTCTCATTCATACATCCACTCAACTTGTCCGACGTTAGAATTATCGATAAAGCCAGAACAGAACGGATCACCTCACTTCACAACGGATACTGCAGTGTTTGTGGATCCCTGGGGTTTGTCAAGAAAATAGTTCTTTACCAGGTGTCTCGTGAAGTTTCTTTCAGATTGCTAAATTCGACGACTCGGACTGAAGATGATGGTGGTAGCTCGGGTCGAGGATTTCGACGCTGCGCCGGGGGGTCGGTCGCAAACGCTTCAGCTCCAACCGAGGTGACATCGTCAGCACGTCATGAGTTTAAATGTGCTATGGGATGCACTTCCATTCATAGCATTCATTCACTCCCGGCTCACCGACGATGTCAGCTGGCTGGTGAGGCACTGGTTGTAACCAACTTACCCGTCTCAACGAACAAATTAACATCAAATAACGCGTTTCTACCGAACGATGTTCTACTTCAATCTATGAATTCTGGTCGTTCTTGCTTAATTGTTCTGTGTACTGGTAAAGTGTGAAAAGAGAATGATTTCATCAGGCATAACCTTTCTAGCTAGCAGACGACACGAGCACCCGTAATATCACAAAACTCGAGGTTTGGAATACGTCACCTGGAGTTTACGCTTAGTGGGGAGTAAGTTGGTGCAATGAGCACAGCATGTAATGGTGAGATTATGTGTCCTTCTCTAACAATGACAGCGGTAGAGTCATACATAGGCGTCACAGTTAGTGTGTTAACGTTGTACACTCTGTAGTTCCATGTTACTGGGGTATATACCGGGCGAATAACGTAGTACCATCATCTGAAAAAAATGTATGATTTGATTTTGATGTGATACTTGATTCCTGTTGTTTTGAATTTTCAACGCGAGGTATGTCAACTTGAGACAAAAATACATATGGCGTGGATGTTCTAATCCTGTTCCAGTTCATGAGCTCCATTGGTTAGCTAGGCTGCTGATCGATAATGCCAGCGAAAAAGCCAGCTAATACCCTCTTACTTGCGGTTTGCTCACGATGTTAAGGACCATTGATGCTGCGCGCTGTATAGCCTCTTATGACTGGCCACGTCTAGATCAAGGGTAGAATACTCAGCTGCTACTCGGAATCCTATGCGTTCAACTCTTCCGTGAGATTCACTAGACATGCGCTGCCAGTGTTTGCGAGAAAGGACGAAATAGCTTGTCAGTGCACCTCCAGTGGACTTAGAAACATATCATTAAATCCAAAACAAAACCTTCATAACTCCACAATATTTACCCATAAATAACTCATTTGTAGATGTTTGCGCGGTTCCGCATTCACGTCCCTCTTGTTTGAACAACCCTTCCCCATTTCCTGTCGCAAATACTCTAGTGAGCCCACAGCAACTGGGAAAGCATTGGACTCGAGTATCACTTTTATTAGATCTCATCAGCAATGCACATCCTTGATATAGCGGGGTTTGAACTCCGGATATCATACATGCCAGGTAGGCGTATTACCACTAATCCATCAGCGCAAGTTGGACGCACCTGAGCTGTTACATTTGAACAGGCGAACTGCTAACGCTTGTGTGATGTGACTAGTTTGCTTGACGCCTAAGACTTCAGCCTAGTGGTTATCTTGGTCATGTCAAGTAAATAACTCTTGCGGTGTACAGAAGAACCCACACACATACACGCACACGTTTCCAGTGTTATTCAGAACCAGAATCAGTAGTCACCTCCCTCTCTCTATGATCCCCTACATCAAAGGAGCGTTTTCAGTTTTCTGTGATTGTCTCTGACAAAACATATGGGACATCTACAAAGACCGCTCGAACACAAGGTAGATATCCTAATTTCAGCAAAACAGCATGTAACCTGTCAATAGAATGTGCCGTCCTATTTCACTGAATGAACAGCTGTTTCGTGTATGCGGTTCCTAAACTTACGGATAGTAGTCGTTCGACAGCTCATGATAACGATCCGGTTTCTGTTCCGTTTGGGACGTTTCGATAGATAACTTAGGCACGTGAACAGAATCAACCGGTAAGGGCTGGCGAATGTTGATAAAAATCAGGAAAATACAAATCTTGAGTAAAAGCAGGAAAACGAATATTATCAAAACCCAACGGAACCCCGGTTTAACGCATTGGATGTAATCTCACTTTTTCGACTAGCTCAAATCCGTATGTCTACAGTGAGACTACAGTATTCAGCTTGGCTGATGGATGCAGGGCTGACAGGAACAAAAAACAAGCACTCTCGGAAAATCGCTCATTGTAAAAAGATTACGTTACCCTTCCGAAGGGTGATACACAATCATCCAATCAGTGCATAAGAACGAAAAGAGCCTGATTGATGCGTGGCAAAATCGGCAACCGAACAAGCAATGATTCAAAACCGCACAAAGTAGAACAATTTAGACGATTAGTTCATAAGGAAGCCTTGTATCCCGAGTGGTGACTACTCCCATACAAGTACTATTCTACACGTTCTCTATCAGGAGAACGACTGACTTGACTCATAGGTCCTGTGTTAAGATGAAAGAAATTCCTCGTTTTGGAAAGACCGATGTGTGACTCTATAAGCTCTCTGTTCACTCGTGCTTCAAGTATTGTACCAAAACCCGTATAGACTCCATTTATTCGGCCCAGCCTCCAGACCACTTGCATTGGCTGTTTGTCGTCCATCTCCCACTGTTTCGTTCAAGCAATAATTGAATGTGCATGTTCAGTAACTGAGAGTTGTTAGCCCTTATAAAAACCGTAGCATCAACACTAACTTCCATTCTGGAGTTTCGACGTATGTGCGATAATTCTGCCCTTTTTGTTTTCAGATATGTATGGCGATGTTTTACGACATTCTAAGTCATGCAAGCTGGACTAAATCCGGACGCATTGTGAATAGACCTTCGTAAAAATCTGACAATCTGGTATTAGAGTTGTTTACCCGATCCCGCCTGATACAGTATCAGCATTCCATTGAACGATACCGTCCTAGCGGCTACTGAATTCAACTAGTTTACGTGCTTCGATAATCCATATACTGGTCACCTTTTGACCACTAGGTCAATGCCAGTGAGTGTGTATGCATGCAAAACTTTTCAGGTTCTACACAGGCGAGGTACATTCTCAGTGTGAGGTGAATACTTCTGTAGCTTCTGCACTCTGTCGATAACCCAGCACTTTGTGGTCACAACCAAACAAGCTACACGGGGATCGTGCTGCAAGCAACACTGCTCTTTACAAAAAAACAGTATGCAGTCTACTTAGTCTCTTCCATTTAAGTGGTACATGTTAGTTGAGTTGAAGTACGGAATACAGTTTTAGTCTAACCATCGTCAATAGATATGTGGCCTAGCCAACTGACAGTGGTATCCTTTTTAAAGAACCCGATAGTTTCGTTACCGAAAAAAACTAGGTAATACGTTCTAAAGCTGTAGAACACCGTTTTACCATGCAGATTTGTACTTTCACTTTTGAGAACGGAAAAGACCAACAAAGCAAAGATGTTCACCACCAAATTAGGCTAATTTTAATTGCATTAGTTCAGTCAGAAGTTGAAACTTCTACGATACCGGTGTTTCACTTTATTTCGTTAGCCCTGGACGCAGAAAATTCAGCACTTTTAGTACATGCCTTTGGCACCTTGAAGTGAGCAAACAGACATTCTTTTATAGACCTAGTGTTGCCAGATCAGTTCCAAGGTAGACATGAGTTTCCTACCAGTACCTTCTGCGCCCACTGGGTAGGGTGCCTACAGTCAGCGCTGTTTCATTGAGCTCCAACACACTAGGGTTCGAATTATGGAACAAGAATAAGGATGGACCCTATGGGTCACAAAGATGCTCTGTTTCAGTTAGTTGTCGAACAGTTAACAAACTCGGAGTCCATGTAGCCGACCACACAGTGTGTGTCGTTGTATCTCGATTGCTCGTGGGAACGTGTTTCGCTACTCTTTTTGAGAGATGTCCGTCCTTTCTTCAACCAGGGTTTTCCCACAACCACAACTGAACTAATATTTATCATGTGAAGCAGGTAGGTTGGACGAACTCACCTGCTGTGAGCTCTTCTCAGTGGTTGCAGCGAGCCTCACTTGGGCCTCCGGAATAGCTCGATTCAAAGTTGACCCAGTCTTATGATAGGTGCTTCTTGCCCTTGAATGACAAGCATATGAATACATCCTTTTTCGGTACAACGTAACGTGTTTCATTCGGTGACCTGTCCCGTTTATGCATGGCGATGAAGGTCCCGAGCCACCCGCCCATTGTGACGATCTCTTTCAGCATGACAATCCGATTTCCTTCGAAATATATATCTGCACCAAAACAGTCTGGTCATTTCATATTGTGTGCACACAGACATTTCATGGTCACATTCGCTTTCAAGTGCAAGACATTGAAATTATTCGAAGGGTCCTAAATTTCCACCTGACGCAAAACATATTTTGAAATTTCCGAGTGAAACCGTCATAATTTCATAGACTGATTGTGGGTGCCGTGCGTAGCAATTCCTGAAGCAATCCAGGGCCGTAGTACCCACACGACTGCTAGATTACTTCTCCTATTTTGATGGTAGAGAGTAAACTGTGTTCTGCATCAGTGAAATTCACTTCGCGTAAGGGTGGAAGTTTTGTCAGCAGAGGTAGCTGACAGGTGAGATTTCGCTGTTCCTCAAGTAACTCACACCGATCCATGCACCAGTTGTGCAGGCCTAGCTCACGACTGTGTGGTCACGTGGTGGATTTCTCACACTCATCCGATGAGCGTCAATGATTCGAGGGGTTATGCTTTTCAAAAGTTCAAGCTCACGTGAACTTTACTGGGTGAAACAGCACATTTGCGTACTCTATTTTTCTGGAAAATTTTGGTTCTCGTTCAAAACACGGCGCTTAATTTTGGAGCCTAATCACTTTTCCTGAAAAAAGCGATACATACGATGTAATATACTAGTCATAAGGTTGCTGAAAATCCTTCGACAGCCCACCACAAATGAGCGCGTCGTGAGAACGTGAAACGTCAGTTAAGCCACTCTCAGTTAAGGAGGACTGATCTCTGGTAAAAACGGATTTCCCGAAAAATATGTCTACTTACCTTGAGTGTATTCTCAAACGGGTTGTATGAATTTTATCAAAGGTAGGAAAC